>JBBBVM010000090.1:2400000-3000000 GCA_037355625.1 Petunia x hybrida | reverse complement strand
TTCTTTTGACTGTCCTAGAAGATGATGCAGCCATTGTTCCTAATAAAAAAAATGTGTCAAATTTTTGAAAGCCTGAGAACAACTTAAAACAACTGACCGACAGGGCAAAACAGATGCCTAAACTGCTAATTCGAAACTCCAATTTTCAACAAAACTTTTGTCATTGTAATGACGTAAAGTTGACCCTAAGAGAATCGAAAAATTTTGCCATCATAACGGCATCAGGACTGACTCCAGAAAATTACCAACATTGGTATTTAGGTGTAATTTATAAAAGAAAAAAAAATTCGACGTTACAACGACGCCACATTGACATCAAAACAAAATTTCATTTCCAGTGATGAACACTACAGTACTTTTGCAAAAATTCGCCGGCATAACGACGTGAAAAAACTGGATCTCAAAAACTCCCAACATCGGTATACGAGCCTTTTTCTAAAAATTCGCCATTATAACGGCGTGAAAACTGACACGAAAATTTTTGACTTTCTAACTACTAAGTATGTACATATTTTTTTTGTAAAATTTTCGTCATTATAACGACACAAACTGACATATACAAAAGACGGCAAACACTGACGTTTTTACAAAAAATTTGCCATTACAGCAGTATGACTCAATTTTATAAAAATAGCAAAACATTTACATTTAAAACATAAAATTCAACCTCTTCCTCACTTTTCCTTTCATTTTTCTCCTTTTTTTTTTCATATTTTTTTTTCTTTTGAAATCCGTCTCTCCCCAACTTGGTCAGCATAACAACCTTTCCTAATCGCATGCAACACATAGAATGCTTTTTTCAGACAAGTCTTTCCCGGGAAGTGGGTCCCGTTCAGACAAAAGGTAGTCAACCTAGACAAGTGCAATACCGGTGTATCGCACCTCATTAAGTCGGATATGATGCAGATAATTGGGCCTAAAGGTTTAACTCTAGGTGACACAACTGACTCGGTGTCTAGACTGGCTGAAAACCCGGTGGACAAACCGGGCGGAAAGCGCATCAGGGCCATCCGGAGACAGTGTGTCCGGCCTAAAACCCCGTCACGCCTTCCTCCTAAATCATGGGCAATTTAGTAAGAAAGTCCCAGATGCCACAAGCAATCTGGTAAGTGTACGTGTGTGTGTGTTTCAGAGACTCAGAGGGTTGCGGAGGAAGACAGTTTTATATATACAGTTCAACAATATCAAAGCAGTAACATTCAACTTTTCAGGTGATAACGGCAATAAAATAACAACCAAATATTTAATAAATTAAAACAATGCGATAATTTATCAAAGCCGGAGATTCTAGTTTTCACTAATCTCCCCAGCGGAGTCGCCAAGCTGTCACGCCCTAAAAAATATTTATATTAAACTGCGGGGTGTGAGTTTATTTATTTAAAGGCTCGTGACTGGTGTTCAAAAAGGTACAAAATTATTTAGAGAAACTCGGAGTCGCCACTTGACATAGTTTAAGGTGTGCCAAGTCACCAGAAGGTACCTTGGAACACCTTTGACTCGTCTAATGGTCTGCGTTAGAGATTCGGGTAAGGTTCTCAGTTGACTCGCGGGAAGGTATTAGGCACCCGCGAGTCCTGTGCCAAGCACAGTTGCTTTATTGTCGCAATTTTAATTTATTAAACAATGGTTGTATTATTTTGCCGTTAATTTTGAATTTAAACTTTGATTCAGAAAGAATTTAAAAAAAATGTTATTCTTATCCAACCTCACAGAGGATCGGATGAATTTACACCTTAATTCGGAAAAAATTTAAAAGCGTTATTCTTATCCAACCTCACAGAGGACCGGATGAATTTACGCTTTAATTCGAAGTAAGTAAATAAATAAATAAATAAATAAATAAATAAAATGTATTACAGCGTTTCCAACCTTACAACGGACTTATCTATTTTAAAAGAATTAACTTCGAAAAAATAATTAATTTAGAATTAGTTTAACTCAATTTAGTTTTTCTTTTAGCCCGATGAGTAGATTACAAATCATACTTATCGTCTTGCCTAATTGCATAGGTCTTTTCACTCCTATTTAATTTGCCTAATTGCATAGGTCTTTTCTCTCTAAACTTACTATTTTTTTTAAGTGTTTTTGTTCACTCTTTTTAGTAAAATTTCAGCAAGTAGTTGTTGTCTTCAAGAGGGTAGTAAATGCCTCTATTTATAGCTAAAAGGTGGGGCTAAAAGGTGGGGTGTGGACTTGTACAAAAGTACAAGCCCACACCCTACACTTGAGTGCTTTTAGTCCCATTTTTCAAGCAAAAGTACAGCAGCTATAGCCACTGTTACAGCCACCTAAAACTGTCCTAAAGGGCTGAAATAATGCAAGTAGGGTCCTCTAAAAGGACCCCCAATACTCATTACATAACTAGAAGGAAACCAAGACCAAACTAGACAACTAAATCAGCCCCAAGACTAACTAAATAGACCAAACTAACTTAAAATTAAACTAAAACAAACAGATTATAACTAAACTAGAACAAGTTCATTTTGGACTTCATAAAGTCCAACTATCATTGCAATTCAAACCAATCAAACCAACTAAACTACACAATTGATCAAAATCCCAGTTGATTACAAAATGAACAACTAGACTTAAAAAAAAAAAACTAACAGATTTGCTACACCATGTATTCAGGTCATGGCATAACTCCCCATGCTACCAAATGTTTTCCTCACGAATCAGATTTACACACATAAGCTCTAACCGTAAGAAACTAAGTTAAACACATCAACAATCTAATTACTACGCTAACATTTAATGATAATAAACTGATTCACGTTATCTAAAAAAAATATTTTTAACACACTAACTAAACTAGTACATACACAACTTGAATCAAGTCATAAGAAAGGAAACATACAGAGTGCATCAGTTATTACTTTTCATGTTTAACTCCAATGGATGACAACTTCAATTCACTTCATGTTATTACAACAGACCAAGTAGAACTTCACACTTGAACCAGTAGAACTTCACAGCTATACTAACTAAGCTCCACTTTGAAAATATTGAAACAACATAAGCATTTATACGAACTCATTGAGCGACATGAAGTAGGCACATACTAAACTGATATTAATCCTGATTTTCAATTTTTTCAATCAAACAATCTAACTTTACAATTGACACTCACCTAAACTAACCAGACAGAGGGCGGAAATAGTGCTTACAATTTTCGTTTAAAATCATTGAAGCCGAAAGCAAAGCTGCTGCCTCGCCATTGAAACAGCGTCACCCCAGCTGCGCCGCTGCCTTGCCGTGCCAATTCCACCACGACACACTCATATCAGCTCTAACTCCACGATATCAATGCCAACAGTAGCGTTTAAAATGCATTGCTATGGAATCAACATCACAGCCACCTCGATTCGTCAAAGCTGCGTTACATCATCACTTTCTTCGCATCGCTTCACCATTACGAACCAATCCACGGGTCAAAAACAATCCCTCGAACCCTCAGTAATCAAAACAGCCCCCTTAAGTTCCACACCCTAGCCGTAGAAGCTGCAAGCACACACGGCGTCGCTGCCCCGTCATCGTCGCAGCGACACTGCCTTACCCGCTGCCTCATCAAAACAAAAACAAACCCCTCCATTCAAAACTGCAACAAATCCCTCACAATCCTCAAAACACCGTCAACCTCACACCATAACAATCACCACCACTGCCTCAAAAACAGCCCATTCCCTCCCATTTTCAACATCACAAACAGAAACAGAAAAAAGAAAAATCAGAAAAGGAAAGGAAAAACAGGAACGGGACAGGGGAAAAGAAACGGGGGGCAAAGGGGATGGGGTATTGGGAGATGGGATGTGGGAGAGATAGAGGGGAGTAAAGGGAAGATGAGGAACCAAGAAAGCTCAACAAAAAGTAAAAACTTACCGGAGTCGAAGTTTGACCGATTCTTTGAAGTCCGATCTACGAAAATTGGCTTGGATTTTGAAGAAACGGAGTTGAGAAATGGAATGGGGAGGCCGAGATCTTTAGAATGGTGTATTTTGGTATTTTTCCGGCCACCGGAGGTGGTGGCCGGCCGGCGGAGCAGTGGTGGCTCCGCCGTGGGAGTGCGGCGGAGCGATTTCCGGTGGGCAAGGGAAAAATTTGGCATGGCCTCGCCTATAATCTGATTTTTGTGTAAAAATGAGCAAAAAAATGGGAAATTTAGGTTATATAGTTAGTGGATGTGGGCCGGGTTATACATATGGGCTGACGGGCTAAGTGTTGGGCTGTGATATTTTTTACAAATGGCCATAAAACTATTTATGCACACATAACTAAACTAAAATCAAACCACATATTTTACAACACTATCACAATTAAACATAGAATTACAATTACACACATAACAAGTGATTTTTGTTAATTTTCAAATTTTAACGACCTAATTAGAAACAAATTTAATTAAGAACAAACACTAGAAGTCCAGAAAAATTGACGATACGTCCTAAGAATCTAATACGAACATTTTGAGCATTTTTTAATTTTGTGTGCCAAAATTAGGTGATTACAGTCTTCCCATTATTTTTCAACAAATTATTCAATGGAAAAGAGGGTGAATTGTAAGGATCGTATAATATTTTGTAGCGTCGGAGTTATATAGTGATTTGTTGTTCTATTTATGTGTTCATGAATCCACATAAAGTTCAAAATATACTCCCATACTGTAGAATTCGTCATTGTGGTTTTTCATTGAATATAGTTCGGCTTGTTCAAGTATGAAAAGTACAGTTGATGTGTAGCGTAGATGTATAGTGAATAGATGGATTAAGAAAGAGCAAAGGAAATTCAAAAACACATTGGAAAGTTATTTATTAAAGCAATGCCAGCCAAAGCTACCTTTACTGTGAAATAAAAGAACTTTATATATTCGAGACAATTATGAATAATAGTTCACGTAGATCAAAGATAAAATAACAATATGTTGCATTAAGTGAACTAAACCTTTTTAACTTTTTATCCATCAGGTGACTTTATTCTGCGTTGTTATCTTTGCGTTTGTTGGTCTGCTTAGTTCTTAGCTATAGTGTAAAGGGGTTTTGTACTATTTGAATTTGGGAAATTATTTTTTAAAGAGTAATGGAATTAGTTCAATTGACGATATTTGTTGGGGGAAACATTTTTACCTGGCAGTTCAATCTCTTCCGATAAAGCCCGACGCAGCCAATTTATTCTAGGCCTCTTAGTTGCAGGTATATGCTCATTTTGTATATTTGTCACTGATTGGCTGCATCCTAAGTATACGTGTAACCTTCTCATCGCTCGTCCTGCGGGTGTTTTATCTACATCATAAAGGAGATTATAAATATCGAGAAGGTGTCCTATTATTATCATTTTTTTCTCATAGTTTTAGTTGTTCACTGAGGCTTTCCAATTCTCTGTTGGTGTAAAGCGGTAAGGTCAATTAGATGAGGTTTGGAAGACATAATATCTATTTATATCAGATTACGCACCTTGTTTTGACATTTCTCTATCTTGTGTTACGGCCTGTATGAGATACTTAAATATTAGGAAATAATATTGCAATATTTCGGCGACGTATTAGTACATCTTACAGCAATATGTTGGTGCATAGCTGTATTTGTTCATGTGTTAGCTGCAGAAATTATTTATTACCTATACAATAGGATGCATTTGTGGTTTGGATTGGAGGAAGCCAACTATTCTCCAGAAATAACTGTAGGTGCACTGTAACAAAATATACAACGAACACAGTTTCGAAAACTGAATCTAATAGTATGAAATTGCAAATGACAATGTTGCTACCGTGCCAGCTATAGTTGCTCTTAGGTGAAGTATTCTTAATATTTTAGGTTCAAAATATTTTTTTGGAAGCAACAGACTACTTAGTTTCTACTTTAAGCTTCTTATCAGGTGTTGAATGCTCCGCGTCTTTGGTATCTTCGCTGAAAATAGGTCTCTTGCTTAGTTGCTTTGTTGATGAAGGTTCAGCATCCAATTGTTCATAACCAAGTTTCTCAGCTTCGTGCATTTCCTCAACTATCAGATCCTTGTTCTTATCTCCTACAGGTGCATTCAATGGATTCTTTATGAGAAAACTGAATAACTTCCCCTTGCTCTGCTCCATCTTCTGGTAGTACGGTGAGCCTTGTTTCTGTAAAATTCAATAAGCAAGTTTAATCAGTGTAAAGTTATTGTAGTCACAAGCTTGGAAGTTTTTACTGGGAAATTTGATAAACTTATGACAGAGTATAAACCTTTTCAGATGTTGAGTGAATATATTCTGTTACGTCGCAGCCAACAAAGTATCGCGCACCCCTAAACAGTGTCAGAACAATGTTTTCAACTTCCTTAGCCGAAACAGCAATCTTCAACCTATATCTGATATACGAACAGTGCAAATAATAACCAATTACTTAACTGACTATTATGAAATGCTGCGTATATGTAAAAACATAATTTAACTGACCTATTCTCATAATCAATATCCTTTTTTTTGCAGTAGTCGCAACTTGCGCTGCTCTTTTTCACAGTTACTTTCTTTAGGCATTTTTTGCAGGCAGCATACCAAAAATCATCAAGGTTGATAATGTCTGTTAAGTTCTCTTCGAATCTACAGTACTGATCCTATGGATAGCAAATTCAGCTGTTTAGGTAAGTTACGATTGAATAAAAGCCAGCATGTGGTGGTGCTGGTGTTGGGGTTTGTTGGGTGAGAAATACCTTCAAATTGGTAGACGTCCCTTTTATTATATCACTGAGTGCGACCTTCTTGGTTTGTTGCATTATTCTGCTTGGCATGAAGCCTATGTCTATCTCACAAGCTTTCATCGCAGTATGCCTGAGGGGGAAAAAACTGTTAGCAATAAAACAGGGAAACTTTGTTCTTTAGCTTACCAAACGGGAAGAATGCGCGCAGTAAAACCAATTATAAACAGTATGGGGAAACATAAGACTGCAGAACGATACATTTTCTACTGTGCCTGCTGAAGTTTACTACTTTGCTGTCCTTATGTGATTTTTATTTAATGTATGGCCTTGCAGCTCTCGCTTCAATCATGTGCCAAAGAGATGGTTCCAAGGCGACATGGTGGTGTGGAAAACAAAGCAAAGGTATCAGGGAAAAACCTTCAGATCGAAATCAAGATCAATTAAATATAGGTGAATCATATGGAAGCTACTTGTCTCTTACACCTGTTGATTTAAATGAATGGAGGGCCTAAGGGAGGAAACACATCATGCATCATTCAACTGGAGGTCTGGGTCAGTAGAAAGAATGTGAAGAGGATCAGGGAGTTGATGCTGCTTTTTTTTTTTTTTTTTTGTTATCAGGTGTTCAGGGTGTAACTTTTGGGATCTGATTATTGCTGTTGGAGGGAGTATTTCAGAGTATCAAGTCAGCTGTGTGCTTTTTATACTTCATTTCATCAAAGAAAGACATCAGATGGCAGTGAAAAGCAAGAGGGGAAATATGCTCAATTGATAAAACTAATTTTGCCATTAGCATAAATTGAATGCGTAGGGCAAGTTTCATTGGCAGAATGCCTGGATGTACAGGGAATGGTGATGTCCCTTAACCTCCTTTGATAGTCTAACTAATGGGCTTGGATTTGATCCTCATGTGTGCTACTTGTATCTTCTGTTGGATATGGTCAATAATTACCAATCTTGTCTGATTTTATACGATTGTGCATCTATCTTAAGGCAACCTTTACTTCAAGAACTACTATTAGGAGCACAGCTCTGCTGCTCTCTGTGGCTAAGAATTCTTTTTATTTTTTTATTTTTTGATGAAGTAAGAGAGTTTCATTAATAAGTATCCAGAGGATGCAATCAAAAGATTAAAAAAAAGAGGGACAGTGCTTGCTCATATCCACAAAAAGGCTTAGTCTATCACTAAGGAGCATACATAGTCCAAAGATTGATTATACATATTGTAACTTCAAATGATTCTATATGAATGCGTCATCTTTAGTGGCCCAGGATCAATTTAGGGTTCTCTAATTCTCTCACAAATTCCTGCACAAACATAGCATCTTCCAGACAAAAACTGGCCTAATATAAGATGCGACACTAAACTAACTTTAATCTTGACTGGTGATAGCGCCTGTATAAATCATTTTCTTTCCAATGTGCTATGCGCATTGTTCAGTTACAGCAGCAGTAATTTCGAAAGATTGTATGCCTTTTAAGATAACTTCCCGGTATGTTATTTTGAAACTACCTCATCTATTTTATCAACTTCAAAATTCAGGCATCAAAATATCACAGCTACTGGCCGTTTCATGCAGTGTATGTAGGATATGATTAAATGAACTGATCAAATGAACTGATCAACAGGTACATTCATAAACCAGATTAAGAAGCAGCTGAACCCAGAAAGATTGCTAAAATTGCATATTTGATCAGTCTAGTTTAAAGCTAAGGTGTTAAGGACCTGAAGCAAACCGAGGCAGGGAGGGGCGTACAACTAATAAATGTTTAAGCAGTCCTAAGAAAGGCATATGCTATCGATTTTATGTGCTACTTCTATGAAGTGCCACTGTAATTCGACGACATTGCAGGTGGAGCTACGGTGTGGGATGTAGCTACTTATAATTGTACTAAATGCGGAAGCATAGGTAATTAATCAGCGTACCACTTATGCAGATCTTCAGCTATCTCAAGTTTTGGATCCAAAAGCACACTACTAACAGGGGTTGTTGTAAGTCCAAATTCTCCTGCACAACACGGAGAACAGTTAAAACTGTGACGTTAATCTTGTGAGTAGTTAAGGGAATCTTACATACCTTGGTAAAGGGATGCTTTAATATCACAGAAGGCAACAACATGATGGTCATGTTGAAAGCTCGCTAATTTTGCGCCCTCAATTTCAGCCAGGTCTCCCCACAATGTTAGTGTTTTTCGGTCATATCTACAACTTAAAAAATATGAGGATTATGTGGATAGAATAAGGTGGTGATATTAATCAGAGTAAGATAAGAGTTCATATTGAAGGCGGATATTCGTATACAACCTGTCATCAGTGATTATTACTTCACGCCGTGTCCTGTGACCTTCTCCGAGCAGTGATTTCACTTCTAATAAAATCCCTATGACATCTGTTCAAATTAACTAAATAGTGCAGCAGTAAACTACAAATTAATATAGCTTGTACTTCGTGAAAACAGTGGGTGCATATTACCAAACAAAGCTCCCATTGGCAGCCTCGCAGCCTCAACAAAAGAGATGAAACCATTGGCGAAATTTTCAGTCATAAAGTCGCGTCACATTTTGCGACCTTGGTGTGTTGGCGGAATGAAATTTCGGCCTCAGTATTCACGCTTAAGTAATTAGATTTTGGGGTCAAAATCTTTCCATCTTCGATGTAGTATGCTTGGAGCGGTTCAAAGTAGTCTTCCCAAGTTTGGATTTGTTCATTGAAGAGAGTACCTTGTATTTTCGTCCCCTGCCATAAGAAAGAATATTCAGGAGAGTTACACTAGTTGGCAGGGTGGTTGGTTGTTGGGCAAATATTATAGGAAACCGAAAGAATATTACCTCTTCGTCGACAAATATGACCAATCTGATAACACCCTCGCCGTTTGAGGTTTTATAGTCTCTTATAGGGCCTCGGCGAAGCACTAATACCTTAATAAGCCATGCAGTTTGAAGCGGCTGCAATTCCCTAATAGGTATGCATTGTTTGTCCTCGTCCGATTCGCTCGCCATAGGGATATATGTTCTCTACGAAGGAGGTTTAAGCACTACATATACATAAATTATGGGCAAGGACTTGCAGATAAAGCAGGTCATAAATAATAAAGCTGTTTGATAGCCTAATGGACGGCACTTAAGGAACTAATGGGAAATAGGTGATTCGATTAACCTATTTGCAACTTTAGCTGGCAAGGTCGACGACAACATGAGAATAAGTAAAATTTGTACCAAAGTAAAAGCGAAGGTGTAGAATTGTACCCAAATTCCGATGAACAAAGCGAATAAGGCTGCAAAAAAAATACGAACAGAAAATTGAATATCAAAAAATTTGAGCGATATGCAGCCGAATTGACGATTCTATTGGGGAGTTTAACTATATTACCTGGCTACTGCAACTCTTCCTAATGTTTTCAAATAAAAGCGAACAAATATATCCAACTTATATAATGGCTTATAGAATTTGGAAGAAGACTTACATTAATTGTGGGGAACCAAAAGTCAGGAGGAGCTGTGCAGAGGCCAAATACACGAAGGGAAGCCAATCAGATCTAATTACTTGGGGGAGGTATCCTGTTGATGAGATTGAAGTAATGAGGAGTAACTCCATATTCAATGAATTTGGACCTACGTTGCGTGGCTATGTGCAACGAATGGATCGGTGGAAGTCGTAGAACTTGGTTATTATGCAGCAGAGCTGTGAATGAGAAGAAGTTGTAAGGTTTTGTCGATTGGGGACTGAGGCAGCTGAACTGATCGTTGTGGAACAGAGGAGAAAGGCATCTGAACTGTTGTGTAATGCAATTGAGATTAACGGCAAGTGAAGAGTTAGGCCGATTTTCTGCACGTGTGTGTTGCTGTGATTTTTTGATAATTATCCTATTTGTATATTTACTCCTATTAATTAACTATATATGTATTTTTTGCATTTTCCTATTTCTATATTTAGAAGCTGTAGGGTGAAAATAGTCTTTTAACTTTTGCTTTTGAGATTGGCTCTTTTAGTATATTTAGATGTATATTTACTCCTATTAATTAACTATATATGTATTTTTTGCATTTTCCTATTTCTATATTTAGAAGCTGTAGGGTGAAAATAGTCTTTTAACTTTTGCTTTTGAGATTGGCTCTTTTAGTATATTTAGATAGATTTAGAAGATTAGATTTAGATATATAAATATAATGATTCATCTCTTTTTTTTTTCTCTACTTAAACCAATAGATGATAATAATGAATAACACTTCAGTAAGAATGAATTTTACAATTAAGTGTGGAATAATCTTTATCCAAAAAGCAAGGAAATTTACCAATAATGAGTAATGACTGGGTAAATAAAGCTCCCTATATATTCGGGGTCAATCCCCTGGAAGTGGAACAAGATACTTGAGAGTTTGAATATTTATCCAGTCTAGACATATATAGTTTGATCAGGAATAGTTATCCATGTCTATATCTCCAGTTTAAATCATTTATTTGGTTGAATAAAATCTTTGCATCTCCATTAAAAAAAGAGTATTCCACTCTAAACATCTATATTTCCTTTGAATTATTTCCTCTTATTCTCACCAATCCTATGAATAGAATGAGGATAGTTCCTGAAGAAAACCTTTCGGTTTTAAAGAAAAAAGAAAGAACCTGCTGCAAGATCTTTAAAGAAGTTAACCTTGGTGATCTCCTTATACTTTTATTCTCCTTATTTTTACTTGTTATTGTCGGTCCTGGAGTTATTATATATAGATATTTAAAGGACATGTCCCTTATTGCTTCTCTTCCTACATTTTCAATTGAAGCAGTCTCAGCTTCTTATATCAATATTTCCTCGACGGCGATGCTTAATACCCTTTCTGCTCAAAACCTGACTATTGATTTTATTGTCAAGAATCCTGCTAAACATCAAGTTGAGTACGATAATGCATCAGTTTCGATTTCCTACAAGGGAGAAATTATTTGGTTTAATACGTTAGGACTATATCATCAAGAGAAAAGAGATCGAACATCAATTCAGGTGACTTTTGGTAACTGGCCTGTCAAAATAAGGGAAATTGATAATGCGACAATCACTAGTGGATATGGAATATTCACAGTGCAATTAAAAGCCAATTATGATTCGTTTACTTTGGATATTTCTTGTGGAGAAGTGAAGATCAATTTATCGTCGTTTACTAAAGTACAAGGTCCAATAAAATGCCTAACCGAAGAGTGTTTGTTTTCTAAGTATTTGCTTCTATCAACTGCTAGCAAATATCCTCAGTGAAGAATGGTTTCATAACCAAGGAGATTTTATATGTAACAGAGCTTCTTATGCAAAAATTATTCTATTAGTGATGCAAATATCTTCTGCTAGCAACTCCTATTAATTTGTTGTTTATCTCTTCATGATGTCCTCCTTAATTGCTAGCAGTGAACGTTTCTTTTCTTGAAGTTTTGAGAAAGTTCTATTATTTTCTTGCTTTACTTTAAAGCTCTTGTGCATTAAGTTAATAAAACAAAATTATAATAATTGCTGGCAAAGTAAGTTAGCATCAAGTCAAATATAAAACTTAAATGGTTAAATGAGTGTAAATATAAGAATTCGTGAAAATTTATTATAGATTTAAATGTTTAAATAATTAGAGCCTGTTTGACCAAGCTTTTAGGAGGGCATAAATGCTTATTTTAGAAAATTGAAGTGTTTGATCATGCTTCTATGAAAAAATAAGTGTTTTTGAATTGCGGCAGAAACTGTTTTTCTTCTATGATGAAGAAGCTGGAAAAAGTAGGATTTCTCTAAAATAGAAGCATAAGTTGTTTTTAATTTCTTTCATTTTAAAAAAATTCCTTACAAAAAATATTCAAAATTATCAATATATGTTTAAATTAATGACTATCAGTTACAAATAGTACCTAATTCTCTTTTCTCCTTGTCTATACTGTTTTCCCCAAAAATAGATCAGGCTTTACAATTAAATTTATATTTAGTTGAGTCTAAGGCGACCGTTTTATATCTTGATTTGATCGTTTAATATGCAACCTTACGCGAACGGATAGAGTATTGTTAAATGTTATAGCTGGAAAACGATCCTGATTCCGATGTCAATAACGAAAATTCGATGACAGGTAACACAAATTCGATGTCAATTACGAGTTCGAATAACCCAATGCACAGAACGATGAATTGAGCCGAAGCAGATGACAGATTGGCAGTTTACGATGGAATGATATGATTAGATGTGCAATTCAAAATGAATTCGATGATGCTAACAAATCAAACGATGGCAATGAATACGATAATAATCAAGGTGAAGTAATTGATGATGAAAGATACGATGATAGGCAAACGCAATACGATTATACCCTATCGATGAAGTAGCAGTGTTTAATCGTTAATGACAAGTTCCTAACACTATGCAACAATTAACGATTTATGTTACGAACAAAGCAAATAATGATACGAATGAATAAACAATGAAATAAATAAAGCAGTAAAAGCTTATTGTATTTGATGAATCGATGGATGTTGCTTCGATGGAAAGAACAGATCTCCTTCCACGTTTGAGCTAACCGCGATCGAAACTTTAAGTACAATAATAGGCCTAACAAAATAGTGGGAGTGAACTAATTTCTTGGCGAATGATAGCTTTTGAGAGAAACGATATTGCTCAGATGAATGTCCTCAAATGAGGATATGAGGTCCTATTTATAGGTTGAAGTGGGGGAGAATTCCAAACCCTAGCAGTCTTCCACTTCCCCACGTTTCTCTTCCCACTATTTGCACGTCGTCATCCACTCCACCAAACTCGCCAAGTCCGTTCCGGTTTCTTAGGGATAAGGATCAGTTAGAGATTATCCACTATAAGACTGTCTTCGATTTATCCAATCACAACATTGCGTAACCAAACGAAACCAAACCGAAGCAGCTTCTTTCCGATCTCACAGCCTACGAAGTCAATTTGCAACTTGTACGCGATCGAGTTTGCTCCATTCGTAAACGAGCAGAAAATCGACCAATACAGATAGTCCCCCCACTTGCCAAGTGTGTTCGTAAAGCTTTTGGCAAGTGGTTCTGAATTTTTAGCGGGAAAATACGTGGCACGTTCGTGGCCCTCTATTTTGAAACGTCAAAACGTCGCCTCAACTTCCCATCGCCACACGTGTCAGGAATCGTGCGGGCAGCAATTTTCGACGGTTCCCAAGGCAATGATGGCCTTTCACCTTATAAATACCCACTTCAACACTCTCATTACAACTTTCCAAATTTTTCAACTTCTAATCCCCCTAAATCTCGCCAGTTCTTCAAGTAAGACCTGCGATTCTGTGATTTTGCTGTGTTGAACCTTGCTGTGTTGAGTTGATCCTACACTCCTGGTTATCATTTCGTGACAATGTCTACCTCTTCGCAACCAAGAGTTGACGCCGAGTCTGATTCTACTACGGCGGTTGCCGCCGCGGTTCCGCCGCAATCCGGTGAGGTGGTGGAACAAGTTTCTTCCACTGCTGGCCCTTCAGTTGATAAGAAGGGAAAGAAGCGAAAAGAAAGAAAGGTGAAGGACTACGGCCCCAAGAAATCGTGGTCGGAGATTCTTCCGAAGAAATTTACGTACGAGAACGATTGCAAAGTCAGTGAGGCGGAGCAGGGGAAAAAGAAGAATATTCCGATTGACTCGGTATTCTGTACGATCACACCAGAATCGATACCACGAGTTCGAGATGACTGTGGTTGGAAAGCAAGTGAAATCGATGTGATGTGCCCTCAGAGGAAATCAACGTTGGCGACTCACGTTGAGGGCCACTCAGCAGTGTTGACTTACCCTTTCACGATCGGATTCACTCTCCCGGTCGATAACATTATCGAAGAATTTTGCAGAATGTACAAAGTCTGCCTGGGACAGATTTCTCCGATGATATGGAGAACGATCATCATCATGCGGTACATAGCACAAGAGGCGGAAGTGGAACTGACACTTCGCCATATTCTAAACATATACTCTCCTCGGGTTTATAAAGGAGGAGTCATAAATTTGGCTAAGCGAGGTCAACGAGCGTTGATATCCGACAATGATGATGATCTTCGAGGATGGGATCAACGTTTTGTTTTTATTCCTACGGAACAGCTTACCGATCCTGGAAAGGAATTGCTGCCGAGTGCATGGAATCGAACTCGTAAGTGTTTTGCTTATGTTTTCTTTTTGAACGAACTTATACTTATCTCAGAATTCTCCAAAAAATTCAGCTGAAGCTGTTGAGTTCGATCAAGTTGCTGACATCGTACCCTGGCTGGTAAGGGTACTTGATAAGACAACCAATGACAAGCGAGCCTGGAAACCGATCACAGCCTTGAAAAAGCTCAAGGCCAAGAATCATGGTAAATTTGAATCGTCCTTGTACTCCTTGACTTTTTTTTTTTTTTTTTTTTTGTTTCGTTAATGCCTTTCGACTAAAACAAACCTACCTCTTCAGGCATCACCGGCGTCGGAGGTGAGCCAAGCGACGAGGAGGCTGGAACCGAAGGTGGAGAAAAGACCGACGACGCTCCTCCCCCAAAGAAAAAGAAAACATCGTTCGAGGAGCTGAAGAACAGATTTCTGCCTAAGATAGTGGTGGTCGGTAAGGGGCAAGGGGGTAGTTCATCGGCTGCACCCCCAACCATAGAAGATGTGATTACCGGCACGAGTTTGGCGATTGCGGCAGCGGAAGCTGCCGGAGGAGTGACTCCGGTTATCGACATCGAGGAGGAGGACCATGAAGGAGAGTCAAGGTCTGATCAATTGGTGCAACGTCCCAAAAGGTCAACTAAAGAGAGACTTCAAGAAACGGCCATTCAGCTCAAAGTGGCCGAACAAGGAGATCTTTCGGTGGACGACTATCCTCTCCCCCCTATTGCCGAAGACGCCAACTCGGGATCGGGAGGCTTGCCCAGCAGGGAAGGTGTTTTTGTTCCTTCCGTCGCTGCCCCTGAAAATCAAGAGGGGATGATCGAGGCCTTTGATCGTGAGCTTGAAGAGAGGGATCCGGCAAAGGGGAAAGCGCCGGTTTTGGATCGATCAATTGAGACAGCAAAATCTAAATACGATGAAGAGACGGGGTCATCGTTTTTTAGTATAGATCACGCTGATCCAATTGTTCCTCTTCCCCGAAGTGAAGAAGCCGCTGCTTTTGCTGCCCTGGGCGAGTCGGAAAAGAGGGGTGTCCGATCGCTCACGATCGAAGTACCAGCCGACGTCGATCTGCTAAGATGCCCAAGGAAGTTGGCAAACTACTTTTTCGATGTTATGGGTCCAATGGAGCAAGCTCGGCTGAATACACACGAGGACTTGAGTTTGCCTTCCCAGATTTCCTATGGTGCTTTTAGGGTAAACTCTCATTTTTGAAACTTTTGCTTAGAAATTCTTTACTCTGAATAAATTTCATGACAACTATTTCTTTCAGAATTGTATCATGGCGATCGAGACGGCCGATCGGATTCGCCAGCTTCAAGATGGGGCCAAAGTTTTGAATGAGCAGATCGCTCATCTTACCTCGGCAGGAGAAGAATTGCATCGGAAACTCAAAGTAGCAGAGACCCAGAACGCAGAACTTCTAGCCAACTTCGATAAGAGCGCGAATGAACATGCTCTTCGTCAATCGGAGTTGGAATCTCAGGTTCGGGCTCTAAACGCACAACTGAGTGACCATGAAGCCAACGCCGATCTGAAGATAGCCGAACTCAATTCTATCCTGGAAAGCAAAGATAGAGAGCTGGCTGATCGGTTTGAAGAGTTGGATATTCTCCGTAAGAGCAATGAAGAGATAAAGGTGCAAGCCGAAAGCTTAACGGAGAGGAATTTGCTGCTTCAAAAGGAGTCTACCAAACTAAGGCGCGACCTCGAAGAAGAGTTCGACAAAAGGAAGGATTTAATCCTTGCCGAATCACGGCGCGATGTCCTTAGGGAGATGTTGGATCGAGTTGTTGATATTCCTACTGAGTTGAGCGAGGCAATTGCCATCGTGAGATTGACTCGCGAAGAACTTGGTCTTCCGGCGAGTTCCTCCGATGAAGGCTCTGATGGGGATGAATGATTTGTTGTGTTATTGTTTTTGAAGTTGCCAGTTTCGTTTGTACATAAACTTTCTATGACGTCGTTTAATGACATCGTTTTTTATCATGATTGCATTGTTTTCGACTTCTCGAAGATGTTTTAATCGTTCGAATAATTTAAAGTTTCAACGATATTCGTCGAATGAAATGATTGGGGCCCAATGTCAGCGCGTAGTAAGGAATGACGTCTCATTTTTACGTAATGCACTCTTCGAACATTTTCATGAGTTCGGAATGAGAATTTAACACTTGGTGAAAAAAAAAACTAGATGTAAAATCTGGTTAATAATTCGGAACGATCGCATAAATCGAGCAAATGTAAAGAATTGAGTATAACCAAAGTGTTAGTGTTTTATTGAAGTAAACCGCTAATGGGTTTGATACATTTTGAGTCGTATGATACGATCGATTACAAGATGCAGCCGTAAGGCGCAGACATTGACCGCTATTGGATCGTTTACATAGGAATTTTTAACTAACTTGATTTCTAGCGAGCCCCGTACGAACGAACGTGGGACTTTTGCCTAATTTTGAATGAGTCCCCAGTTTGAGTGAACGTTGGAACCTCCGTCGATTGCTGAACGAGTCCCCAGTTCGAGTGAACGTTGGAACTTCTGTCGATTGTTGAACGAGTCCCCAGTTCGAGTGAACGTTGGAACTTCTGTCGATTGTTGAACGAGTCCCCAGTGTTGTCTTCGATTGATTCCGTTCCGATCGAGAGTCCCCGGTTATAGGGCAGTCCCCAGTATCTACCGATGATCCTCGTAATAACTCCATCCCCCCCAGTGTTTGGGTGCGAGGAATGAGTAGGCGAACACTGGTTCATTGACTTCGTTACCTGAAACGGAATCATTGGGAGACCAAAGCCAAGAAAACTCGTTATAGATGAAGACCACGTTAGAGTGTTCGTCAGACTTATCGACCCCGATCGGAGCGTTTTGCTCAAGTGTTCGTGGGTGATGTTTGTCATCATTCGATTCCAACTATGCCTATCATCTAAAAGCGTTAGTACCAAATAATTAATCAAACAATTTCTTCCGATGAAGGAATAATTGAAAAAAAATTGCGAAGTAAAAGTAAAGGCTGAGTGTTGATACCGCAGAACCTCAGAAGTAGTACTTCTTCAATTGTGTGATATTCCAATTGAAGTCCACCGGTTTGGAGTCCATCGTTTCGAGCTGGTATGAACCTTTTCCGATCACTGCCTTGACGCGGAAAGGTCCCTCCCAATTCGCCCCTAGCTTGCCTTCGTTGGGCTCGTCCTTCTTTGGTCTCTTGACTTTCAGCACACAGTCACCTACATTAAAAGATCGATACCTGAGTTTTTTGTTGATGTAGTTCTCTGCCCTTTGCTTTTGTGCTTGTATCCGAACAAACGCCATATCCCTTTTTGCTTCGACCAGGTTCAGATCTACCAGCATGGCCTCCCTGTTAGCCTCTTCTCAAAACTTCAAGAAACTTTATTATAAATTTATATGGTTAAATAATTAGAGCTTGTTTGGCCAAGCTTTTAGGAGAGCAAAAGTGTTTATTTTAGAAAATTGAGGTGTTTGGTCCGTCTTCTATAAAAAATAAAAATAAAAAGTACTTTTGAGTTGCAACAGAAGTCCTGTGATAGTTTTTCCCTAAAATCGAAGCATAAGTTGTTTTTAATTTTTTTCCTATTCAAAATCATCAATATTTATTTAAATTAATTATTATCCGTTACAAATAGTACATTATTTTTTTTGTCATGTCCATACTCGTAATTTAAAATTCAAAAGCACTTCTTGAAAAGTTTGGCCAAATACAGAGTATTGTTATTTAACTATAGACAAAAGCGCTTATTGAATGAGTTGGCCAAACACAAATTGCTACTCTCCAAATTTACTTTTATGAAAAGAACTTCCGAGGAAAAACACGTAAAAATTTCACGTGGGAGCCACTTTTGACTGTGTTAGTGCAGTAGCCCGCGCGCACAAATTCGCGAAAAAGTAGCCATATTCGATAAAAATCCAGTATTTTATACTGGGATTTGGGTACAAAATTTCAAAATCCCAGTATAAAATACTGGAACTTTAAATATGGAACACCAAAATTTTTCTGAAATTTTGAACAAAATTTCAGATTTTTTTATTGGAGTTTAGTTCAAAGTCTCAGATGTTTGTACTGTGGCTAGTCTGAGTGTTGTTTGACGTTAAGAGGCTGTAAGTGTGCGGAAGGGTAATTTGATTTCTCAATCAATTTTGAAACAGTGGGTAAAACTCACTTAGTGCGTCCAAAACTGACTAGTAATCAAGTTTTCACGAAAAACACTTATCAAAATAAACAGTTTTTAGAAACTTGGTCGAATAGACTTAAATGTTAGAACTTTATTTAAATTTAGAAGATCTTATAGCATAGAAGACTGCGTTAGTCAAGTAGTAGCCCGCCCGCACAAATTTATCGAAAAGTAGACAGATCCGGAAAGATCCCAGTATTTTATATTGGGATTTGGGAACAAAATTTCAAATTCCCAGTATAAAATACTGGGACTTTATATATGGAACAACTAAATTTTTCTAAAACTTTGAACAAAACTACATATTTTTTTACAGGAATTTAGTTCAAAGTCTAAAAATTTTATATTGTAGCTAGTCTGTGTGTTGTTTAACGTCAAGAGGCTGTAAGTGTGTGAAGGGGTTATTTAGCTATTTCTCAATCAATTCTGAAATAGTGGATAAAACTCACTTAGGACATCCAAAACTGGTTAGTTATCAATTTTTAACGAAAAACACTTATCAAAATAAACGTAAAATTTTGATGCGTAGCCATTTTTGGACGCGCTCAATGTGTTTTATCCACCATTTTCAAATTAATTGAAGAATAGCCAAAGATCCGTGCGCACACTTACACTCCATTAGCGTTGGCAAACACCCCAGACTGGTCTCAATATTTTATACTATTATGTTCAAAGTCCCATTATTTTATACTTGGATTCATGTACCTGAAGCTTTATAAAGTCGCAGTATTTTATACTGGGACTTTGAACTACCATGCTCAGAACATAAATACTAGTCCCAGTATTTTATACTGAGACTAGTGTTAAAGTGATCCCAGTGTTTAGTTCAAAGTCCCAGTATACTACGAATCAATTAACACGTGCTAAATAGACCCTACGTGAAATTTTTACAAAATAAACAGTTTTTAGAAACTTGGCTGAAAAGACTTAAATGTTAGAACTTTTTAAAAATTTAGAAGATCTTATAGTAGATGATATGAAATGCTAAGCGGACTCTGATTTTCCTAATTACCATATTTTAGTTACGTTAATATATTCAATTTAGGTCTTATGCTTTTTAAGAAACTATTAAGTATAATAAAAGTTCGTTGTGCCCTTGAAGAATTTACAACTTAATCCTCCATTACTGTTTATTAGTCCAACCTATGAATAAACTTGGCCTAGCTCATAGTTAGGAGATGTACAACCATCTTTTACTGTTTCAATGCTTAAATTTCATGGGTTTTATCTTAAGAATCATGAATCTGGATTTACCTTGGCTGCATAGGTTACATTTGAAATACCTTTTAAGTTCCGCTCAAAGGACCATCAAAGGTGTGATGAGATAGTTAAACTTTACCTTTAATCAGAAGTATCGGGTTCGAGCCACAAGCCTAAAGATAGAGAACCTTCGATACAGAGCGTTTTGCCCATTTATCTAACACGAATCCAGATTACTAGACCCAGTGAACTTCAACTATTGGATGGTTAAACTAAAACAAACAAGTTCAACTCAAATGATAAGTTATTCTGATAGGCCAAAACTTTTCAAAGATTCAACTTTATGCTGCAAAGAATATTACCCATGAAAACTGGTCATGTTTGCAGCACCCCACTCTGTTTTCTATAAATTTAACCTCTAAACATCCTTTCTGCACAATTTAAACCTCAAAGCAAGAACTTTTTCTTAAAGCTGATTACCTATTCTTCTTGGCCTTGGCCAACTTTTTCTTCTTCTTCTTCACAGCTTTTGGTACTTTATTTTTCCGTGCTTCCCTTTTCTCTTCTTTAACTTTCTTCTTATTCTCTTTTCTAGCTGCTTTTCGATCACCAGCTGTTGGTTTCTCATTATCAGAATATGAGCCTTCACTACAACTGCTTTCATCGTCATCTGACTCAGTCTCCGATTCATCATCAGATGGTTCATCGATCTCAGCTGGACCAGTGGCCTCTGGTACCCGTACCCCATTGTGTTGGTGTTGATTATTTTCTGCTGAAGGGTTTGTCCCAGAGAGGGCCTGCTTGAGACCAGTAATAGTTTTGTAGTACATGTCTCCAGTGTCTTCGCCACTAATAATGCGTTGAACATCTGCTTCAGCGTCTTTCACATGATCAAGAGTCTTGGGAATATAAGACTGCAATAGATACGATAGTGAGAGAATAACCTCGACTAGTACATCTTATAGTAATGGCAATCTTCAAAACTAAAGAAAATCAGTTGAGGCATTTAAAAGATTTATTAAAACAATCAAGCCAAGCCCATGCACGAGTTTGTACAAGCAGACTATCGCCAACATGAATGGAGGTCCCTAAAATGACCCAATTCTGTTCACCTTATTGGGAAGGAGATGCACAACACTATTTTAGCCAGCTTACTTAAGATTGCAAGCACAAATCTGGCTATGCATAGTATTGGAAAGTTTGCCTTAACTTGCCACAATGGACACCGAGATACATAAATAAGGAAGTTAAATAGCGAGCAGATATCCTACCTGAACAAATACAGAGTCTGCAATTTCTTCTTCTGCAGTCATCTCACCTCTAGCCAAAATTCTCTCTTGAACCTAGTATATTGTGGAGAAAGATCAAGTTTAAAGATTCAAGTAATTTAAGGTAAAAGAATTGAGTTGTCACTTGACATGCATTTGACCATCCAACGCATGTATGAGCCATACCTTTTCCAAATAGCTATCGACTGAATCATCTTTAATAGAAGAATCAACTATAAAATCAAATAACTCCCGAATGGTCATAACAGCCACGCCATTTTTCTTAAAGAAGTCCTGCATGCCATCACCGCCAACTCCAATTAGTATACTTCATAGTAGTGCCTAGTTAAAAGTTAGCTTCAATACGAAAAGAGTATATCTAAGCTGAATTTTTCTGAAGCATTTAACCCACATACACTTTAAAATCAGAAGGAAAAATAAAGATATAACAATTGAACGAGGCAAGAGAACTCACAGAAACATGTACACAATCCTCCCGGAGGAAATCAAGTGCATGAGGATGATCAAGATCAACTGATTGTGAAACATCAATAACATACAAGTGACCCTGCAAAGTGTGAAACAATTACAAGTTGGTGCTTACAATTACAAATAGTTATAAATATAGGGATAAAGGCTTACCTCAAAATATAGGATATTATACTCGCTCAAGTCACCATGCACTAGCTTGCACTTCTGATACAGAGTTCGCATTGCCATAATAATCTGCAAATACCAAGAAGTTAATGTATAAATTTAAGAGGAATCACATAGCAGAGTGCCCATTCAAAAAGCCTATGCAAACATCAAATATTAAACTCTCAAAGATCAAAGATGTCGCCCCGGAACTCGGAAGTCCTATTTGTCATCTTAAAGTTGATAGAAATGTTAAGAGATGAGAACAAACCTCCACATAACATTCACGTAACTTGTCAAGAGATAAAGCAGCATCCTTTAGTCGAGGTGCTGCCCAGCCTCCTTTCCCTGCCAAACAAAAGTTCACCATCCCATTAAACCAGAGAGTAATGAATGGAAAATGGAAGCAGACAGCAAGAAAAAATGTATCAACACACTTTCTATTTGTTATTCTTACAAGTGACTGAAGATATTGATATCCTGTTGTTAGGATAACATTTAGGGCTTTAATGTTATGGAAAGGAAATGTGAATGACATGGTTATTAAGTTATACGACTTTCCAGTGGATTCTACATCGTATATGCAACAGCACGCATGACTAACTAAATCATTTTTGCAGTAGCATAATCTTTAGTTTAATCTTACGAACTCAGAAGCACCTTGTTTTTATCGATCCTGAGGAAAGTTGGTCACTAGTTCTACAGCTGCAGCTGCTGCTCTTCACTTTCCAAGAATGCACTTTTTTAAACACAAATTTAAACATGGGATTCATAGGAAGCAAGTTGCACTACAGAATTTCAGTGATATCTTTTATTTCACTGAGAAAAAATTTCATGTTAGAGAGATAATGGGAATATTTTCCCTGTAATTGTGTTTTCCATTATATTGGAACACAACAACCGAGTCCTAGTTAACCATTTTGCAGACAACAGAAGGGAACTTATGCGTTCAGCAGGTTGAACTTGTTTTTCTTCACTCAGTGCCACGGATTCCAGTCAGGGCCTGGACCTAATACTTAATTGCATTGAGCTTGTGAAGACCTCAGATTTTGGCTCAAAACATAATTCCATCCAGATGGAATGTTAGATGTTGAGAGGCAGTGCCCCTGGGGGTTAATTGTAGCAGGTCTACTAATAACAAAAGACCTATGGATGACAATTTTACAAGAATTTTCTTCATTTATTTATCGCATTCTGGGCATAAGAACTCCATTCACTTGTCATTACTAACAAATGAATCCTCCTGGAATATGCTGACACCTGGGACGCTAATCCTTTTTGGTTAGAATTTTATGTCTGTGACCAATCAAACAATACATACACGAGTTGGAAAGCATAAATAGTAATTTCTTCTTTTATCAGTTTTATAAATACTCATACAGCTCAAGCAAAAACACCCAAATATTATTTGCAACGGGAATAGAAAGTTTCAAATTTATTAAGTTCTAATCCCGTCTTCTCTGGAAAATCGAAAAGCTCTTCTTTGTGGGGATAATACCAAAATATCAAGAAGGCACAGTCGTCGCAAATACAGTACTTATCAAAAGAAAAATATCAAGACGTGTGTACCACATAAATTACCTATGAATTCCATAACAAGAACATGAAGCCTCAAGAGTAGCGGAGCTGGGCATCTGATTCCAGCTGCCCTCAGCCTGCAGTTACAGAACCACTTTAGCATATGAGTAATGAAATAAATATATGTTGTTCAGCTCAAATGTCGTTTTGATGTATAAGCCAGTTTCCGCTCGGGATAAACCTAGAAGGCTAACCGAAACAGGAAATAAAAACTTTCTGTATAATACGTGATCATTTCCTAAAAGGCAACCAAAAGAAGAAACAGTTCTTCAGAACACTCACAAGGAATAAAAAATTTGCGAGTCCAGAACATGAGTCTTTTGTGGAAGTGGCTATGGAGGTTTAATACTGAAGAGCAAACTTTATGGAGAAAGGTTATAAAACACAAGTATGGTCAACAGGGGCAGTGGATAACTAAACCAGTGAACAAGTCTTTTGGGGTGAGCAATTGGAAAGCCATTAGGAAACACTGGGATGATTTTGTAAAATTCATTGGCTTTAGAGTTGGAAACGGTAGAAAAATATCTTTTTGGAATGACCATTGGATAGGGCATGGGCCTTTAAGAGAGACTTTTCCAGACGCCACCGTAGAACAATCAAGAAATCTTCAAGGATGGAACATTATCTTTAGAAGAGCCTTGAATGATTGGGAAGTTGACAGGGTAACTGATTTCTTCAGGTCATTGGAGCTATTTCATGGCACAAGTAATGATGAAGATTCGATTATATGGATTTTGAGCAGCAAAAAAACTTTTTCTGTTAAGTCTGCTTATCACAATACTGCTATAAATACTCAACAATTCCGAATGGCCCTGGAAGGCAATTTGGAAAGTGAAGGCTCCTTTTAAAGTGGTCTGTTTTTCGTGGTTGGTGCTAAGAAGGCATGTTTGACTCATGAGAACCTACAGAAGAGGGGAATTCAGTTGGTATCAAGATGTTTTCTTTGCAAAGAAGCAGCTGAAAATAACAGTCATCTTTTCTTGCACTGTAAATTTACTGATGTATTGTGGAAACTTTTTTTGTCTTTGGCTAAAGTTAATTGGGTTATGCCACAAAATACATGTGATTTACTCAAATGCTGGAAGAATGCTATAGGGAGAACTAGGGAGAAGAAATGGTGGAATACGATTCCGGCTTGTATCTGGTGGACTGTGTGGAAAGAACAAAATTTCAGGTGTTTTGAAGATAGGAGCACCTCAATCCAGCAAATTAAGTTAAATTGTATAGGATCCTTTTATTTTTGGTGTAAGGAAAATGTCATAGAAAATGACGAAGCTTTGGTTGAATTTTTTGACATTCTGTAGGTTGATCATACCTATTGTATAGTTAAATTTGGCTACCAACACCTCTTTGGTGGATGATGAATAAAATTTGTTATCTTTCTCAAAAAAAAACTCACAAGCATAAAACTTCGAACGTCAACACATGTCCAGAAACAAGAACAAGCACAGAGCAGAATTCAAGGAGAAATAGCACTCTTTTTTTCACAAAAAAAGAGAGTAGAATATGAATTGCACTCAAAAACTGTGTAAAGAAACTCCTTTAGCAGGTAGAGATAGCTGTTTAACATCTTGGGGAGCAAGTGGCAGATATTACACTGTATAACTTCTACTTTTATGTGCTCGCTTTACTATACTACAGTTTTGGGTCTTTCCCTACCTCATTAGATTCCGCATTTAAAGTAAGGGCCAAAGATTAATAATGAAAATTTCCATACCTCATTAGATTCCGCATTTCTTTCTCAGCCCATGTTTTAACCATTTTACGGGGATTATGCTTGCAGTATCCATATCTGAAGCGGTAGTCACCCTGTACATAGCGATCTCTATCCCTGAAGTTCCGGGAACAAGCACAGTGGTTAACCAAGAGGATTAAACAAGTGAAGTCCAGTTAAGTTGAAACACAGAAGATGCAAACAATGCAGAAGCAAGGAAGCAACCCATAAGGTCAGAAATACTGTAGCACAAAAATGAATTATGATGATGTGAACAGTAGTGATAAACAAATGATGAAGTCTAGTATAAACACATTTTTGGTATGAGTACAATATGGATCTCAAAAAGTTTTGAGAAATTTATCTTTCTCGTACAAACCCTTTCACCTCAAATTGCTGGTGACTACCGCAAAGTTGCAAATTCTTAATTGCGAGTTCTAGCACACCCACTTTTAAAAAGAAACAAAGACAGAGAATTTTAAGGGAATATGATTATAAATAACAGATATAAAACTGTAACTAGATTGTTATAAAATAGAATACAACAAAAAAGAGTAACAGGGCATACTTGAATACCAGAACTGAAGTTTTGTATACTTTGATTGCTAGTTCCTGACCATCAGCTTTTGAAGCATGATAAACATTGGCCTGTTAGACAGTCGGAAGGGAAAAGTTTCAACTGCAGCATTTTTTGTGAAAGAAAGAAAGAAAAAAAAGACTCCAGGAGAAACAGGTAGCAAAGTTATAGCTTACCTCTTTCCCAGTTGAAATACAGCCATTGATATCATGAAAGACACCGCGGTTGAGCATTTTAAACAAAACCATGCGTGTCCTTGGATCAATTGCCTGGAGAAAAAGAGATAGAATTTCCAAGAATTAATATCTGGAAGTCCTCCCATAAGCATTTAGCAATTCATTGCATGGGTACATGATAAAGCCAACACAAAAACTGCCTAACAGACCAAATGAACAAAAATAAGTCGCGCTCAAGATATTGGCTTTGGATATAATTGATCAGCATTTTTGAAAATTATCTCAGCCACCATGAGGTGTAGTTCTGTCTCAGAAACTAGAGCTTCTTAAGTTAACTTTGCAGTCAAGCAGTTGGAAAAGTAGGAAACACATGAAGGAAGAAGAGAGAGACGAACTTACCTTGGCCAAATGAGGAACTAAAATTGGAAAAGGGGACCAGAAAATGCTTTAGAAGACTTACGTGGGGAAAAGATCCAGTTTTGAGATTCAACATATGAAGTTTCCAGTGAAAAAAAAAAGGAAGAGAAGGCCAGTACCCAGAGGATTAGAATACTTTAGGTGATACACAAATGGGAAGTTATTGATCCCTAATGTGAACAGGGGAAGTGGTTGAATGCCAGAACCCAGTGATATCTTTCATAAGCTACATTCGACGATGCAACAGTTGAGACAAAAATATTTAGACGGAGAACTTCAATGTACAGGATTATAAGATGAAGAAAACATGTAGACAGCAAAATATACTAATCAATAAAGATTCAGTTCTCTCATGAAGAATGTATGGTCACTCTTAACAAGTGAAAAGATATAGGCTCACAAAATATTGAAAGTGCTAACAAAGAACGTTAGCTCATTTTTTAATGCCAATCAGTAGGCTGAGGAAACAACGAACGCCCACTTGTCCATTTCAAAAAAGATAACAGTTGTATTACTTCTAAAATTAAATGGATCAGCAGGAAACGAAAAAAAAAAAAAAAAGAAGTTAATTCTGATCAATTTTCCTCTCTTAGAAGTCAACAGAAAGGAACTTTAACCTTCACATAATGTCAAAGAGTTGTCAGTTATCGGTCTTACCTGTTCAACAGTGGCCCGGTCAGCTTTCTCAGTAGTTTTAGTTCTACCAATAGCCATATCCCGAACACTTCCACGAATTGCAGTAGTCACAGAGTTTGACATACCAACTTTGATCCTCCCCTCCCATTCCTGCAAAATGTCGATTAACATTAGAAGCTATATTAAAACAACACAAGCCTGCTCATACTTACTGCAAAATTTTTGCTTTCTCAACTGGTCCAACTACACAGTCAAAATTTAGTATAATCTATTTTTCGATAAAGGTAAGGATGTTAATATAAACTTAAACTCACTCACTCTCATTTTACACGACACGCTCTCCTCAAGGACGCTATAATCCTAAGCTTCCAATATTACTTAGAAACTATCTTATTTGTGTCCCATCAAGTGACATCTCAAAGTGTAAAAAAAATGAATTAAAGCTGAATAAGATTACTGGTCTAGCTAAAAAATAAGATTATCTCTAATAGTAAAGCTCTAATAAGCTTAACCCACTGACAATATTACATTTCAATTCAGAAAAACAAAAACAAATAGAGATTCAAACTTTTAGCGAAGAAAAGGATGCAAACTAGTCTAGTTTTAACAAGTTTCAAGATTACCTCTAAAGCTAAACCCACTAGCAATATTACATTTCAACTCAAAAGATGCCAACTTTACAAAAACAAGAATTACCTATAATAGTGAAGCTCTAATATAATTAAGCTCAACTCACATACAATATTATTACATATAAATTCAGAACAAAAATAAGAAGATTCAAACTTTTTGCACAAGTACAAAAATATAGTCGTGTTGTACAGACTAGCTTGCACGCATCTCGACTAACTTGAGCTACCTCTAAAGGTACAACACTAACATGATTAAGCTTAACTCACATACAATATCGAAAAAATAAAAAAGATTCAAACTTTTTGCAAAAACAAACTCTTTTTATTTTTATATAACAATTGTGTTGAGGCTAGCTAGCTTGCACGCACCTCGACTAACTCTAAAGTTACAACAACGAAACAAAAACAAACTCCTTTTTGCTTATTAACCGCGGTGTCCACTCTAGCTTGCGCGCACCTCGACTTATTCCAACTACCTCTAAAGGTACAACACTAACATGATTAAGCTTAACACACATACAATATCAAAAAAATAAAAAAGACTCAAACTTTTAGCAAAAATAAACTCTTTTTTAATAAAAGAGTTGTGTCGAGGCTATCTTGTGCACACCTCGACTAATTCCAGCGACCTCTAAAGATACAATAGTACATGTAAAAATTCAAAACCAAAAAAAAAAAAAAGAACAATACAGACTATTCTTGATTAAAGGAAGTAAAAAGAAATACTTCTAAAGGTACAACAACAAAACAAAAACAAACTCTCGAGCTAGTTTGTGTGCACCTCGACTAATTCCAACTACCTCTAAAGGTACAGGAACAAAACAAAAACGTAACTCTTTATTTTCTTATTTATTAACCGTGGCATCCAGACTAGCTTAGGCGCACCTCGACTTATTCCAACTACCTCTAAAGTTACAACTCTAACATGATTAAGCGTAACTCACATACAAATATTACATGTAAAAATTCAAAACCAAGAAAGATTAAAGAAATACCTCTAAAGGAGAAGCACGAATGTGATGAGCAAATTTCTGAGTACGATTAGAAAGGGGTTGTAAAGAAGAAGAATTAGGACGAGAATGAAGACCACCATGAGCATTTGGTCTTCTTGTTTGTAAACTAAATGAACCATTTATTGATTCTGAACAATCTTTTGTGTCTAAATAATCTAATGCTTCTCCTATTTCTGAATCTGATGACCATTCTTCTTCTGATTCTGATTCTTCTTCAGCTATTTCTTCTTGGGTTTTCTCTATTTTGTCCATAGTTTCAGCCATTTTTGTTTTCTTGAAAATTTTTGGCGGCTGTGAAGTGCTTTTTGTTTGCTGTATAATAGAAAAGATATGAGCTTTGTGTAACGTAGGAGGGGTTTAGAGTTGGACCAAAACTTTTCTTTTCACGGTTTGTCGGGTCGGGTCGGGTCGGGTCGGGTCGGGTCGAAAGATATCAATTTTGGGTTGCCTTGTTCGCACTATACTAAGATAATTACAAATTTACAATAACAACGCACTATACTTATACTTAGATAATTACAATAACAAACCCGATGTTAGAGGCCATCTATTTTTATTAAGATTAAGAGATCAGAATCTGAAGACATATCTGAATATTAAGATGTGGTATTATGTTGTGAACACTGATTGATTAAGATCGTTTGTTTTTTCAACATCTGAATATTTATAATTTGTATTTATTCTTTATTAAAGTTTATACATACTATAAAATAGTTTAACTATTATATCCACGAAATATTAGATTGTAATGTGGTGGTTTGGTGTGGTATGACGGTGGTGTCTGGTAGTAGTGAATGTTAGCAGTTGTAGTGTTGGTGGTGGTTGTGTGATGTGGAGGTTTGATGTTAGATGTGGTTGGCGGTAGTGACTAGCAGTATGGGCGGTGGTAGGTAATGGTGGTGGTGGTGCTTGGTAGTGAAGGTAGTTATATTTGTGGAGATGGGTAGTATTGGTTGGCGGTGGTGGTGGTGATCATTGTGCTAATGACAATGATAACGACAGTGATAGGTAGTGGTGGTGGTTATTGTGATGGTGGAGGTGGTCAGTGGTAGAGTAGTGGTTGTCAATTGTCGTTAGTGGAAAGTGGTGGTGGTGGTGGTGGTGGTTAAGGAGTTGTAATGGTAGAGGTGGCAGTGGTTGATAGAGATAATGGTGGTTGTGATGGTGGAGGTGATTGGTGTGGCAGTGATAGTTAGGGGTCTGTGGTTGTAGCAATGGGTTATGATGGTAGAGGTGGTTAGTGGTTGTTGTTGATGGCTAGTGGTGGCTGGTGGTGATGGACTGGTGGTGGCGGGTGATGGTTGGCAGCGGTGGTGGCGGCGGCGGTTACTAATTGTGGTAGTACAGTAGTAGTTAGTTGTGTAATATATGAAGGGATGATGAACCTCTTAATGATATTAAGACTCTACTCAAGATCTTAATTATACAGATCTATTAAGAGTCATTAAGTGATTAAACCTTAATAAAAACAAATGCACTTAAAGGAAAACAATTTTGAAACATGCTTGAAAAGGAAAAAACAAGATGAAAATATTGTAAAATAAAAAAAAATACTGACATAAAAATTAAGGAGTAGACACACCAATAACAATAAAGATAGAGAATAAAACAATAATAGTATATATACGAATAATACTAATGTTAATATGTCATTAATCGCTCGACTACTATTTAACATTCCATCTCAATTCTCAACTACCACATTTTCCATAATAGGGCATGTCCTTGGTGAGCAAGAAGTGAGCTCCGTCATGTCCAATCACCTCGCCGAAATTTTTCTTCGCCTACCTCTACATTTCATAGACTCAATACTGTCAGCCCCTCGCACCTCCTCGCTAGAGCATTCGTGCTCCCCCTCTTCATATGTTCGAATAATCACAACATCGCTTCTAGCATCTTGTCCGCTATTAAGGTCTATCCCACTTTGTTATGTATGGCCTCATTCCTAATTCCTAGTATTAATATCATTGGGATTTTTTCTCTATATGTTCATGACTTTTATTTTGAACAAAAAATAGTCACATTTAAAAATATTTACCCGAATTGGCCATTTGGCGAAAAATATTTCATTTCATAGCCGCATATACCCCAAACTGGTATACCTTATAGCCACAACATACTCCAATGATATGTGGTATCTTTTATTGTATATCTTTGTAGTATACGTATACTATAATGGTAAACAAGTTTGATACCCCAACGGTATACCCCTATATTATAGTTGTGTGGCTATAGAATATTTAAACAAAATTTAGGCCATAGTAAGATAGTAATATGTTGGTGTGTACTGACTAGTTTTGAAAACTTCCCAATATAAATTTTTTTAAATGGGAATAAAACTCTTACAACATCCATAGACATTCAAATGTGTGCAGATTTTAGTAGATTCCTACATCTCTTTCTTTTTTTTTTTTCCTTTTAAAGACTTGTCAGTAATGTTTATGTGTAAGAACAGAACTTGTCTTCAACAAAAATAAAACGAGTATAACTGCAACTATTAATTTAAGCATCTCTCATCAAATATTGCATCTGTAAAAACTTTATAATGGTCTTGAGTTACTTCATACATTACCTTAAGGTTTTAGAAGTAAGGAAGGGGTCAATGTGGCTATGGGTCAGAAAGTGAGAGGTTTTGGTGGGGGCAAACCTCATGGTTCAATTGAGCATCGACAAATCTTGAGAAAGCAGTGCAAACTTCAGTGTTGAGTCTAGGCAAATCACTTGCGGTGGGGTGACAAGTGCATAGAACATGCAAAGAGTATAATTGCAACAACTTAAACATCTATAAAAATTTTCTTTTAATTTCGTGTTGTACTACACAGGGGCGGATGTAGCACATATGACGCGGGTTCGGCAGAACCCAATAGATTTGGCGCAGACAGTGTATTTGTCTCTAAAAAATTATTAAATATGTACAAAAATCATGTCGAGAATCCAGTAACTTATACTTGAAATCATTATTTTAAAATTTAGAACCCATATGGTTCAAATCTTGGATCCGTCTCTGGTACTACACAACTGCAAACCAAGAAGATCATTTTTGCTAGCCATAGTGTGTTAATTCTGATCTTTTTGGGAAGACCAAGAAGATCACATTGCTACCACAAATACAGGAAAAAAGACTTCAACTAAAGTTTCCTCAGCATGCAGCAAAGTGACAGTAGTTAATGAGATTAGCACTTCTGATTATAAAGCAATCACATATGGTTACATGGAAATAGAAAGACCACTTCAGTAGCTGTATCTACAAGTACTTCACTACTTCTATTAACTTGCAATGACATAGTCTAATTGAATCACTGCTAATTACTTGAAACTTGCTTACAACTGGTGCGTGAAAACTTGGTGCAAAATATTCAATTTTGCTTACATATGTGACTATTCAACATTTGCGCATCCAGTCTCAAGATTATCAAGCTGCTTTGGCCTCCTGTAATTTTTCAGCAAAAGAGAGCTATAGATGACACTCACTGAAGAAGCAGCCATTGTGCTCTGGCTACTCACAGGGGCAAGCGAAATCTAGATGGAAAAAGAGCTACAACAGGAAAAACCTCCCAAGTCTGCAGGATACATATAAAAAGAATGACTTTACTTCTTGCTTCACAACTGTTGAATCTGCTTTGCAGTTGATCCCTGGTGTACACAATGCATAAGTTGCCTTAGCAACTAAAGAAGCTGAAATCCAATATGATCCGAATGCATTAACTTACAATAAGCTGTTAGAAGCTATAGAAGATACCGGATTCGAAGCAATATTGATCAGCACAGGAGAAGATAGGAGTAGAATATCACTGAAAATAGATGGAGCAGGCATTGATGAGTCCATGAGGATTATTCAAACTTCTCTTAGACAACTCCCAGATGTCGAAGAGATTGACATAGATCCTGAGCTGAAGAAGGTATCCATTTCTTACAGATCAGATATAGCAGGACCTAGAAATTTCATTCAGGTCGTTCAGTCAACTGATTAGGGAAGGTTCAAGGAAACACTATTTTCTGAAGGAGAAGGGAAAGAATCCAGGAGACGGGAGAAAGTTGAACAGTACTGTCGGTCCTTTCTCTGGAGCCTGGTCTTAATTGTTCCTGTTTTCCTGACCTCCATGGTGTTCATGTATGTTCCCCATGTGAAGGACGGTTTAGAACTTAAAGTTGTCAACCTGCTTAGCATAGGGGAGATCTTGAGGTGTGTGCTAGCAACCCCGGTGCAATTCATAATTGGCCGTCGTTTCTACACTGGTTCGTACAAAGCGCTCCGCCATGGCTCTGCTAATATGGATGTGTTGATAGTTTTGGGAACAAATGTCTCCTACTTCTATTCAGTTTATTCGGTGTTGGCAGCTGCTACTTCTCCAGGCTTCAAGTCTACTGATTTTTTTGAGACCAGCTCAATGCTCATTTCCTTCATCTTACTTGGCAAGTATCTTGAAGTTTTGGCCAAAGGGAGGACATCTGAGGCCATTGCCAAGCTCATGAACTTGGCCCCTGAGACAGCCATGCTATTACAGCTTGATGGCGGGGGGAATGTGGTAAATGAGCAGGAAATAGATAGCCGGCTGATACAGAAGGATGACCTAATCAAAATCCTTCCTGGTTCAAAAGTAGCTTGTGATGGCTTTGTCGTATGGGGTCAAAGCCATGTGAATGAGAGCATGATAACTGGAGAATCGCGGCCAGAAGCAAAGAAAGAGGGCGACATGGTAATCGGAGGAACTCTGAATGAGAATGGAGTTCTGCATATTAGAGCTTCAAGAGTTGGATCAGAGAGTGCTCTTTCCCAGATTGTTAGGCTGGTTGAATCAGCACAAATGGCTAAAGCTCCTGTTCAGAAGTTTGTTGATCGAATTTCCAAGTATTTTGTGCCTCTTGTAAGTATGAAAAGCTTTCCTGGATTTATGTTATCATCTTGCCTCTAAGAATCTATCTGAGTGTTGTTAATCTTTTCCAATTTCAGCTTGTTATTCTCTCCTTATCCACTTGGACCGCCTGGTTTTTTGCTGAGAAGTACAACGTCTAATCCTAGTTCCTGGCCTCCATCTTCTATGGATAGCTTTCAGCTTGCACTCCAGTTTGGTATATCTGTTATGGTTATAGCTTTCCCATGTGCCCTCGGTCTTGAAACTCCAACTGCTGTCATGGTTGGCACAGGAGTTTGTGCTTCTCGGGGTGTGCTGATTAGAGGTGGGCAGGCGTGATAACATCTTCAAGATTGCTTTTCATTAGGACAATAGCAGTGATGACATCTTCGAGATTGCTTTCATTAGGACAATATCAGCTGCCTCAATAGCTATGTCTGTCCTTGCGCCTATTGCCGTTCCAACATCTGGTGCTACCAGCGCTGGCGAGTCATTAGTTCCATCTCCCACCACTGCAACAACTTTTCCCAAACCCTGTTGATCAATTAAGAAGAATTGAACACCACCACAAGGAAAAAAAAATGATGTTAGAAAATTAATCAGCATAACAAGAGAAGCTAATTTAGTTGAGCTTACAAGCAGTCTAAAGCAAAATGTGTTCATCTTTTTCAAATCCATGGAGATCAAACTATTACCTGCAGTTCCTTTACTTTGTTTTGGTTTATCTACAGGTTTGGCTTCTGCAATAACATCATTTATGCCAACTTCCTTGGCAATGGCAATGGCGTTAGCTGTTCCCAGTTGTCACCTGTTACTAGCTTTCTCTTTAACTTTCATAGACTTGAGAAGAGTAATGACTTCGCGAGCTCGGGCTTCAGTGGATCAGAAATAGCAACAACTCCAGTAAGCACCTCATCAATTGCTACGAGAATTCTAGTTCAAGCCAATTCTTCTGTTTCTGCTAGTATTTCATCAGCATCAACCTGAACAGATATGCCTTGGTCTAACATTTAGCTCTTGTTTCCAACTATTACTTTCCTGTTCCAGATAACAGCTTTAACACCATGGCCAGTTATAGATTCAAACCCCACACAGGGTTCTCCTCATCCTCTCCGAACGTTTTAGCATATTCAACAATTGCCTTGGCCAAGGGGTGCTCACTATTTACCTAGAAATTCAAGTTACTTATCAGTATCATAATAGATTTTCAAACCATTCCTCTTTGCTACAAAAAATGACACTGTACCTCATATGGTGTCCTTGAGCAATGATTAAGCAGGAGATACGTGTAGAATAACTACCTTGATATAAGATTCTAGTTTAAAATGGCATAAAAGAGTATCGTGTGCTATTATTTTTAACTGGACCTTATGTGACAAATGCAAGGTCACAGAGAACTGTCTCATAGATAAGATGTTTTTTCTAAAACTACCAGTACTTGATTAGCATAGCTAACAAGGGTGATTAAGCTAGAAAGTTAACACTAGTAAAACATAAGCAACAAGGGGGCATGATAAATGTCATATTGCCTCTCGATGAAAGTCCTAATCGCGCTTAAATTTACCTCAGCAGCAGCAACCAATTCATAGAATTCCCCAAGTACCATGGTTCTAAAAAGCCTTGTATCCACAACAACTGGTTTACCCATTGTAAGAGTTCCTGTCTTATCAAACAGTACACAGTTCACCTACAGAAGCAGATTATGATTTGTTATATCTAGTTGAAGTTTTATGATATAGTACAGCTGGAGGTATAGAAAAGAATGAGTGGTGCAAACCTTTTGTGCGCCTTCTAACGCCTGCCCACCTTTAATCAGCACACCCTGAGAAGCACCAACTCCTGTGCCAACCATGACAGCAGTTGGAGTTGCAAGACCAACGGCACATGGGCAAGCTATAGCCATAACAGATATACCAAACTGCAGTGCAAGCTGAAAGCTATCCATAGAAGATGGAATCCAGGATTTAGGATAGGCGTTGTACTTCCCAGCTAAAAACCAGGCCAGCCAAGTGGATAAGGAGAGAGTAAGAACCTGAAATTTGAAAAGATTACCGACACTTAGATAGATTCTTAGAGGCAAGATGAAAACATAAATCCTGGAAAGCTTTTCATACTTACAAGAGGCACAAAATACTTGGAAATTCAATCAGAAAACTTCTGAACAGGAGCTTTAGCCATTTGTGCTGATTCAACCAGCCTAACAATCTGGGAAAGAGCACTCTCTGATCCAACTCTTGAAGCTCTAATATGCAGAACTCCATTCTCATCCAGAGTTCCTCCGATTACCATGTCACCCTCTTTCTTTGCTACTGGCCACGATTCTCCAGTTATCATGCTCTCATTCACATGGCTTTGACCCCAGACGACAAAGCCATCACAAGCTACTTTTGAACCAGGAAGGATTTTGATTAGGTCATCCTTCTGTATCAGCCGGCTATCTATTTCCTGCTCATTTACCATATTCCCCCCGCCATCAAGCTGTAATAACATGGCTGTCTCAGGGGCCACGTTCATGAGCTTGGCAATGGCCTCAGATGTCCTCCCTTTGGCCAAAACTTCAAGATACTTGCCAAGTAAGATGAAGGAAATGAGCATTGAGCTGGTCTCAAAAAAATCAGTAGACTTGAAGCCTGGAGAAGTAGCAGCAGCCAACACCAAATAAACTGAATAGAAGTAGGAGACATTTGTTCCCAAAGCTATCAACACATCCATATTAGCAGAGCCATGGCGGAGCGCTTTGTATGAACCAGTGTAGAAACGACGGCCAATTATGTATTGCAGCGGGGTCGCTAGCACACACCTCAAGATCTCCCCTATGCTAAGCATGTTGACAACTTTAAGTTCTAAACCATCCTTTACATGGGGAACATGCATGAACACCATGGAGGTCAGGAAAACAGGAACAGTAAAGACCAGGCTCCAGAGAAAGGACCGGCGATACTGTTCAACTTCCTCTCGTCTCCTGGATTCTTTCCCTTCTCCTGCAGAATATAGTGTTGCCTTGAACCTTCCCGAATTAGTTGACTGAATGGCCTGAATGAAATTTCTAGGTCCTGCTATATCTGATCTATAAGAAATGGATACCTTCTTGAGCTCAGGATCTATGTCAATCTCTTCGACACCTGGGAGTTGTCTAAGAGAATTTTGAATAATCCTCATGGACTCATCAGTGCCTGCTCCATCGATTTTCAGCATTATTGTAATCCTATCTTCTCCTGTGCTGATCAATATTGCTTCGAATCCAGTATCTTCTACAGCTTCTAACAGCTTATTGTAAGTTAATACACACGGATCATATTGGATTTCAGCTTCTTCGGTTGCTAAGGGAACTTATGCTTTGTGTACCCCAGGGATCAACTGCAAAGCAGATTCAACAGCTGTGTAGCAAGAAGTACAGGTCATTCCTTTTATATGTATCCTGCAGACTTGGGAGGTTTTTCCATTTGTCTCCTCAGTAATCAGCGCAGCCTGGAACCCTAAATCTTCTATGGTCTCATGAATCATTTCCTCCTAAACATTTAGCAAACCACTTTTAGCAACTTCTGAAAACCTCTCTAATGTGTCACGCTTTCTCAGCATTAAGATAGAAAATTGACATTAATGAACAGAATATCTTAAGAAGTCTGGATTAACCAAACATTTGAGCTTCTAGAATTATTACTACAACAAAAAATTTAGCCAAACGTAAACACTTAAGGAAAAGTGACTAAAGACCTGGAATTTCACCTAGTTGCTCAGAACATTCATAAAATAATCAACATTGTGTCTCACTTCCATACAAATCTTTAAATGAAATGTAGAGTCTTAAACCCCGATAACGCTTTATAGAAATTCCACACAATAAGTTTATATAATTAGCAAAATCCAGCAAAACTTGTTCAAGAAAATCAAGAGTATTACATTCTTTCACTAATGAAAATCCCAGGAAATTCTTGCAGATACAAGTACTACTATACTTGGTAAGGAACAAACAATATAAGGAGGATAATATTAGAACTCACATTGACATAGGTAGGGTAAAAGATAACTTGTGCTTTGTTATTCAAAACATCAACAACAGCTTCTTTAATACCAGGCAGTCTCTTAATTGCCTTCTCCACAGATCCTGCACATGCAGAACAAGTCATGCCATTGACTGAAAAAAGAACCGTGGCTTCTATTCCATCAGAAGAAACAGAAGCACCCTTTGGATATTTGGGCATTGATGGATAATGTGGCCTTGGAGAGGAATACATTAGCTGCCATTGCTTTTTCTTGGTATATGTTTAACCAACAATTTCTTCTTAGTTTATACTAGTTGCACTTCTATTTTTCTGAATGCAGACAAGAAAATTATGCAGTACCAGACAAGAATATATGTCTTTGTCACTACAAAAGTCCTCTACAGAATTTTTCACATATTAATGGTACTTTTTGCATGCAGTATTTGTTTCTATAATTTGTAAAAGTGATGGTGTCGTTTACTATGAAAAGATAGTCATTACTGAATTTGACCAATGTCATAAGTAATCAAATTTCTTGAAAGGGATTCAGCTCTTCTACGTTGAACATCCCTCAAGTAGCTACTTTCAGTGTCACACTTTGTCCTATATAAACTTTGGATTCAAGTTATATTCTTTGTATAACATGAATTTTACATAGTTAGGAGTAGTTTATTAGACTTGTTATAGCAGTGTCTGCCTTATTTAACATCTCTTATATATGTGACACGATAGAGGAATTGGTGTCGCATAAAAATTTGTTCTGTCGACTTACCGATTTGTATAAAAATTTGTTCCGTTAATTTTGTCATCTGCTCCGTCCACCAAATAATGTAAGTCGGCATTTGTAATGCCGATATACTTATATTTGTTACAATATACTTGAGCAACCCATTTCTGTTGCCTTCTTAAATATTTGACCCATTTTGGCGCCGAATTCCACGATAGAGCAAACTTTCTTTTACTTTGTGAATGTATATAAGGAAAATTTTAAATTCCAAATTTATTTATTTGATTAGCTAAAGAATTATTCAAAGCATAGTTAAAAAAAGTAAATCTTACCCCTATTTTAGCACCAAAAAAGAAGGGAAAAGAAAAAGGAAAAGTCTCCAACTTTTGGTAAAAATCTCAGCTTTGGAGATATTGGTATAATGTGTATATTATTATTGCACCATAATTACTCTATAATAGTACTATATTGAGATCGTGGAGTAATTTCTCCTTGTAATTCTAGTAGGCCATCAGTAACAGTTTCCTATTTTAGAAACGTAAAGTTTTGAAGACTGTTTATCAGTTTATAAGGTTCCTCGAATTCTAAGGCTGGGTGAAACTACGATTAACCTTTCATTAAAATCAAATTTAGCAAATAGTGCTAATTCAAATATTGACTGAGCATATACAAGAATATCTTGTTAGGTAATTCCTATTTTTCACAGCAGTAAAGCCCCATAATATTGGAGTTAATTTCTAAAATAGCTACTGAACTAATGCAAAGTATCTAAAAAAGTCAATTTCATTTAGTTTTGGACAAAAGTATCACTCAACTTATTAAAAATACCTTAAAAAGTCATTCTCTCAAGTTGTGTGTTAAAGTTCACAAAAAAATGCTGATATAGCAATTTATTTTAATTTTTTTAATTAAAAATGGACCCAAAATATTTTAATGTTTTTAAAAAAACATCAAATTTAAGGTATCGGCCCCCTCGAAATTTTACATAATAACCAAAATTTAAGGTACTAACCACCTCAAAATTTTAGACGTTTGACCATGGTAAATCAAACTTCAAACTTTGAATATGAAGTTTGTCTATGATAATTCAAACTCCACACCTCTCAAATTTTGTTAATTTTTTTTTAAAAAAATAAGAATATGCTATGAGCAAAGATTCAACTTAAAAGTAAAAATCAATTTTTTTAACCAAAATGTCTAAAAGATATACTGCATATGAGAACATATAAAATTTAATAATTATTATGTCCAAAAATATGTAAAAAAAACTTATGGTGCTACATTTTTCAACTAGAATTGTTGGGGAAGATTTCAAATAACTACATGATTATAATTTCTAATTACAGTCTTTAGCATATTTGTTGTGGTACCTAATTACAAAACTACCAATACTATTTCCACACTTTGATATTTTCCAATGAGCATTCTTTAAAATCAGCTTAACTGACTGCCAAATTACTAGATAGTATCCTTCCATATTCCCTCTGACCTGAAGTTCTCACACTCTATATAGACATGTATAATTATTATATGATGCACACTTTACGGTTAAAGAAAATCAAATATACTATTAATATACAAATAGTAGAAAATTAAATATACTATTAATATGCAAATAGGACATTAATGTACACTAGTAATACACCAAAAACAACTATAATATAAAGATGAAGAATAATAATCCACCAGTAAACTATCTCATAAATAAATAATTTGATTTTTTTTAAAAAAATTAAATATTTATTGGGTCCACTTTTTAATAAAAGAACTAAAATAAAATGTCACATCAACATTTTTCGGTGAACTTTAATGCACAACTAATTAGAGGAATGACCTTTTAAAGTACTTTGGATAAGTTGAGTAATATTTTTATTCGAAACCAAAGCAAAGTGATTTTTTTAGATACTGTATATTAGTTCAGTGACCATTATAGAAATTAACTCCATAATATTGTGATACTACTAATTCAAGTGGCATAGTAAATCTGGTTCATTTCTCAAAGTATCAATCAGTCATAATTTGATTAAAAGTTCATCATAACAATTAGTCATCTTTAGTTAGTGATAAAAGTGTATGTGCCAAGACATGGAATGCACGTATTAATTTGGGGTAAACAACCGATAATGGTACAACTCTGAGTTGTCGATCTTTACAAAGTTAGTTTTATACTTCGAGAATAACAATTGTGTCCCAATGCCATGTAAAATTGAATCGACTATATGAATTTTTATTGTTCATGGCAATCATTTTAAACCCGTCTTCGTCCAATTCCAATGTCATTTAATACTTGGATCATGAAACTAAAATTAGAAAAGCTTGGAATTCCTTAGCCAAGATGTTTTGCCACAATACTTTGACAACGAAATGCTATGAAGTTGTTTATTTCTGGAGTCATTCCTCATACCTTCCTCTTTTGCATAGCAATAATGCACCAATGGTCCAATATTGTATACCGAATAAGTAGGGGGTGTTCACGGTTTGGTTAAAAACCAATTCAAACCAAAAATTAAATCAAACCGACTAAAATAACCGATACGTTTTTGGATATGGTTTGGTTTGGTTTTCAAATTTTAAAAACCGACATTACTTGGTTTGGTTTGGTTTTCATAAAAAATAACCGAAGAAATAACCAAATCGAACCGACAAATTATTTATATTAATATAATAATTTTTTATAATGTAAATTAAGTATTTTATATATTTTCAATAAATTTTGTGGTAGATTAAATGTCGTTAGATTTTACCTTTTTGATTAACTTTTAAGTCCATTTTAATAAAACAAACTCATTTAATCAAAGGAGTGACTAACTTTTAAGTCTATTTTCTAAAGAGTCCAATTCATTCACTAAACTTATAGTTATATTAATTTAGGTAAAAAAAAAGATCGGGCTCACCGACACATAGACGCAACGATAAAGTCTAAAGGCAAAACAAATTCTAGTTTTCACATCATCCTTTTAGTAACCATCACATGTTCAACTTAATATATGAGTCATGACATATCGAAAGTAGAAATATTGTGTAAATATAAGTATACCTTAATTCTTTCTTTTGTTCTAAATATTTATTTTCAATTGTCCTAGGATTTTCTGTAGTGGCTAGAGTGCAACATCTTAGGTGTAGTTCGGTTATTTCTAGTTGCTCAAAATACTATAAGACTAAGAACATATTTGTAGTTTTCTCTATCATTTATTTTTAGAAAAAATTCTCTTTATCATTTATATTTTTAGGAAAAGTTCTTTTTATCATTCTTATTATTTTCATTGTTATTTTGTTTCTCAAGATCCGACCAAACCGAACCAAACCGACAATAACCAAACCGATGGATATAACTTTTATTTGGTTTGATTTTAATAATTTAAAAACCGATTATAAAAACCAACCAAACCAAACCGGGAACACCTAAAAACAAGTGCCACCCCTGCTTTGAGCACTTTTTGTACTGGCCCAACTACCAAGGTAGTACTACGTCTAGTGTAGTTGTATTAGTAGAATGGCATGAAATTTTAATTTTAATCTCAACCATTTAATATAGACTATGACAAATGTCCTCAGTTCAAGTAAGAACTTGGAGAAATTGAGATAATAAAAAATAAAGAGGAGCCGGATCCCAAAATAAAATTTTGAATTCATTTTCTATGTTCATCTCTTTCTTCTATCCAAAAATAGAAAAAGAATACTACCAGTACTTAAAAAAGATAAAGCAACCCATACTTATGCCACAAATAATTATTATGCCTTAGTTTCAATTTAGTCTAGGTAGACTATATGGATCCTTCATAACTCAATTTTTACAAGAGAAATGCTTATAGAGTATGTGTAGCTTGGCTATCTAAGCATTTGCGCATGGTATGATGTATTGTAAATAAAAATAATAGTTCACCACCCACCACTTTATGGTATGAGGTCTTGCAAAAAATGAAAAGGTGAAACAAAATGAACAATCATGTTAAGTCATTTTAACAAATGAACATGTAAGGAATTCCAGAAAGAGGCATGTACATAGACTTGAGCCGTAAATCTACAAATATCCAAAGAAAGAAAATGAAGAATCTACAAAATCCTATATACAAGTATCTAGCAATATACGAGGCATTTTCTTTGAGCTAAAGTCTTCAACATCTTTCAATTCATAATAGTGTGGAGCTATTTCCACAAGCCATTCTGGTTTCAGTTCAGTAACCTGGCGCATATACTCCTTACTCGTCAATAGTGGCGTATGCAGAATTTTTCGTAAGCAGTGTCACTTTGAATAGAGATATTGATAAATTTTTGAAGATCCGCGTATGGTAATATAGGCTAATAGTGATGTCTAGCAAATGTGGTTTAGAGCCTCATAAATTTATTTAACCTTACAAGGTTCAATCCCCAAACACCAAACATTTTTAATTGAATAGATATTCAAAAATTGTGATAAAAATTAAAGTGGTCGTTTGGACTCAAACATGTGTCATGTGAGAGAAAAACCAGTAACGTAACCACTAGATCACTTTGACTTCTTGTTCTAAGTAGTGTCATTGTGATAAAAAGTGGTCGTTTGGACTCAAACATGTGTCATGTGAGAGAAAAACCAGTAACGTAACCACTAGATCACTTTGACTTCTTGTTCTAAGTAGTGTCATTGTGATAAAAAGTGGTCGTTTGGACTCAAACCTGTGTCATGTGAGAGAAAAACCAGTAACGTAACCACTAGATCACTTTGACTTCTTGTTCTAAGTAGTGTCACCTCTTGTATTTGTGTTAGATATTGTTATATGTCTGTACTTTCGATAATGACCAAAACAGAAATAGATGAAGTAGAAAAATTCCAAGCCAACAGTATACACTGCCTGTCCTTAAGAAATCTAATCCCCTCACAGTTACCCAAGGTTTGTGGATTAATTTCTCCCAGGATAGAATGGAATTATCCTCACCGTGATAGCGGTAATTCAAATCACAGTGAACAGCGAACTCAAATAATGGTAGCAAATCACACTGACTCAGAACTTACTTTTGTTTTGAAAACAAATGCAAAAAGTAATGAGAGAGAGAGTATGAATTTTTTTTTTTTTTTTGGATGATTAAAATGAGGCAAAATGCCTATAGCCACAAGATTTAGAGTGAAAAGGCATGAAGGTGTCTTTTGGTGAAATGGCTGTTCATGAAAGGCAGCCTTCAAGGTGGTTGTTCAATGAAAAGGTACCTTTTCATTGGTGAAGTAGCTGTTCATGAAAGGCAGCCTTCAAAGTGGCTGTTCAATGAAAGCACCCTTTCATTTGGAATAACGTTACAGCAGCCCACCTTTGGAATATTTGCATAAATAGTCCACTTTTTAATTTCGTTACGAAACCGGCTCCATATTAAATATTAATATAAAATATTAATATTTATTCCATTTCCCATTCACACCAATTTACCTTCCTTCCAAACCCAACAATCCCCCACATGAATGGGGAATGGCTATATGAAGAAAACATGCAGAAAACTATGTGATTTGCAAGTAAGAATTAATTGCATCTGGATAAGTGGGTTTCCCTTTGAACTTTCCGTAGTGAACATATATCGGATATACTCGGTCAATCGGTAGATTTGATATCTTTGAACCGTCGAACTTTGGTGTATACCTAGACAACATATGTCACACAATTAATCCTTGACCATTTTTGGTTCTCATTGTTGTGTTCGTTTCAGCCATGAACATCGCCTGGTTCATGAGTGCGTAGAGAATTGGCCTTACAGAATTCTCCTTGAAGCGGCTTCCACTTCACACTCACATAGGTGATTTCTAAACGTATAATCCCGTAGATGTACACTATTTGATAATTCCTATATCAAACATAGATAATCATTAAAAACCGTCTTTAACGTTTTATCCTTGGTACTGAACATTGTCTTATTAAGAGAACAGGTTGAGTTGTTTGACAATGTTGGAGCGGTCGTACATAACTTTGTTTGAGCTCCTTGAACCTAGATCTTGGGATCTCCAGTCTTCTAGGTAGAGTTACCGCCATGACGACTTGTCCTCGGCCACAGTCCCATTCTCTTCGATGACTTCTACTACCTCTCTAGTTAGCCTTTTGTTACCGGATCCGACACATTATCACTTGACCTTACAATGTCAACATTGATAATCCCCTAGAGAGTAGTTGTCAAACGGTTTTATGTCTTCGTTGTATGTAACGATTTCCCGTTATACATATTGCTCCCAACCTTTCCTATTGACGCTTGACTATTGCAATGTAAGCAAACCGCTGTCAACGGCTAGAGCCAAAGTTGAATATCTACCAATATTTTGGAGCCCTTCAATTTTTCCACTGTTTAATCTAGCATCACTATCAATAGCTGGAAATGGTTGCATCAGTTGTGGCCACAACCTTTTAATATTTAATATATTTCTCAACCATTTCCGTGTTGCTATTTACTTGATGCCTAAATTATAGAACCTTCAATCATTATACAAATCCAAATCAATATGAATTTTATAATTATCATTGGTTGGTTCACCGCATAAATCCAACTTGATATGGATTTTATCACTAATACTAATAGTTGATTTACCGCTTTATAGATCAATGTATTAATACATCTGGCACGTCTATACAAACATTATCTTTCAATTGACACATCTTTTCATGAAACAATCACAAAACTTCTAGTGACACCCTTTCATAAAAAGAAATACAACCAGCTTTCTGTAAAAGCACGTGACCAACCTTCAAATAGGCAGTTTCATCAACTAGTCGCTCTAAAATAGCACTAGTTATGAATTCACAAACTAGGTCAATATCCACTAAGGATAGATGTGGTTCAAAATTAATATCTAGTTTTATAGATAATGTGGACATTAAACCAAATATTGGTTTGATCATGCATAAGCCAAATGCCCCCACATTTCAAATATTTCATGAACCATTTTCTATTATAATAGCAAAGTAACTTCGCCAAAACTAACATTTCGTTAAAGCCCGAACAATCATAAAATTTCATTGTCTATGATAGCTTCATCTGAGATCTATTTAAGTGATGGTACTTTAGTCATTCATTACAAAACACTCATGAAAATTTACTTCTCAAATATTCATCAGAATACTTGTTATTAGTCTCGGCGTCAAGTGAGCAGATCCCGTTGGAATAATTCCAATGACTAATGACTTTCATGGAATCAAAGAAGATAATGATTCTCATCACATGCTCTCTCCCTTCATCTGCAACTCTATTAAGAGTAAACATTGTTCTCTTCTAGTTGAGATATTTCTCCATGAAAGGGTACAAAGTTTAACATTTCGAACAATCAACAGATTGAACGCATATTATGGACAAAAAGAATTGAAAGTAAATAGTTCAACTTCATCCAAACTTTCCCATAACTAAAGATGCAAGAATCACTTACGATTCGCATCAACATTTGGAAGCATCACACGACACCCACATAGCCAACTTAATGGTTCATTAATCTCCAAAGTCAACTTTGGAATCCATACTAAGAATTAGTAAGTAGATTCTTATTCGAAATTTGTAATGCACATTTGTGTTTTAATGTGCTCGTCGTTTGTCATCACTCTTTGACCCTTTTATTTAACATCAATCAAGCAATCACGTTGCATTGGTTATACATTTCCAAGTCCCAATGAATCCAAAATTCATCACACTGATCGAATTTGGAAGATTTCATCATTCCATTTCTATTTCTCGACTAATGTCTTTTTGTTGGAGTATATTTTAGAATTCTTCTTCATAAATCATTCTCCAAACAACATGACATCAATATTTCCAAATTTTTGGTTTGTTTAAGAATTGATCCAACACATTTTGTCAGATTCTATTATTCTTAATCTTCCCAAAAACAATCAGAAAATATTTCTCACACGTCTTACGAGTCGGACACCACCATATCCTATTAAACCGCTGAAGTTTTTAATCTTCAAAGCCGATATTTGTATAACGACGAAGTTTTTAATCTTCAAAGTCGTTTTTATACATCGATGAAGTTTTAAATCTTCAAACCGTGTAATACATCGGCGAAGTTTTTAATCTTCAAGCCAAATTTAAAAATACAGTGAAGATTTTATATCTTCAAACTGATTTAACGTACAGTGAAGTTTTTATATCTTCAAACTGCAAATAATAATATAAATATTTTAATAATCCGGAAGTTTTAATCTTCTGAACGGATTAAACACACAATAATTTTAATAATCCGTTGAAGTATTTAAATCTTCAAAACCGGAATATTAAATTTGGAGTAGAAAATCTTTTCAGATTTTAGTCTCCACAACAGTTTGGAGTAGAAAATCTTTTCAGATTTTAGTCTCCACCAACATCCTATTATCGATTAGCAGACCAAAATACAATTAGATTTCTTAAGATTGTTAGATATTGTTATATGTCTGTACTTTCGATAATGACCAAAACAGAAATAGATGAAGTAGAAAAATTCCAAGCCAACAGTATACACTGCCTGTCCTTAAGAAATCTAATCCCCTCACAGTTACCCAAGGTTTGTGGATTAATTTCTCCCAGGATAGAATGGAATTATCCTCACCGTGATAGCGGTAATTCAAATCACAGTGAACAGCGAACTCAAATAATGGTAGCAAATCACACTGACTCAGAACTTACTTTTGTTTTGAAAACAAATGCAAAAAGTAATGAGAGAGAGAGTATGAAATTTTTTTTTTTGGATGATTAAAATGAGGCAAAATGCCTCTCTATTTATAGCCACAAGATTTAGAGTGAAAAGGCATGAAGGTGTCTTTTGGTGAAATGGCTGTTCATGAAAGGCAGCCTTCAAGGTGGTTGTTCACCTTTTCATTGGTGAAGTAGCTGTTCATGAAAGGCAGCCTTCAAAGTGGCTGTTCAATGAAAGCACCCTTTCATTTGGAATAGTAAAAATTTCGCCCAGTAGCCACTTTTAACACTGGTATTTGGTTTGAGGCCACTATTTTCTTTGGTCTTACACTAGAGGCCACTTTTGGGCCTTTACTAAATAAATATTGACTTTCGTTGACCGAAGTTCAGTCCATACGGCCCCTGGACTGAAGTTCCAGACTGAACTTCAGTCCATATGGCCATGGACTGAACTTCAGTCCATGGTATGGCCATGAACTGAAGTTCAATCCTTAAAGATGGAACTTCAGTCCATGGCCATACTATGGACTGAAGTTCAGTGCATGGCCATATAAACTGAAGTTCCATCTTAAGGACTGGACTGAATTTCAGTCCATATGGCCCTGGATTGAAGTTCAATCTTTAAGGACTGAACTTCAATCCGGCCTATGGACTGAACTTCTATCTCTTTAAGCAAAAGTGGCTACAAACTAAATATTTTGGTATTAGTAGCCTGTGCCCAAAGACCAGTGGCAAAAGTGGCCTTTCGTGCACTTTCCCCTTTGGAATAACGTTACAGCAGCCCACCTTTGGAATATTTGCATAAATAGTCCACTTTTTAATTTCGTTACGAAACCGGCTCCATATTAAATATTAATATAAAATATTAATATTTATTCCATTTCCCATTCACACCAATTTACCTTCCTTCCAAACCCAACAATTTGTGCCAAATATATAATAGATTTTTCATATATTTATATAAATACTCGGTAAAAAATTTCAACGAAGCAGTGTCCCGGAACACCCTCCTATCAAGGTAGTTTCACCCCTGCTCGTCAAGACCAACTCATGATAGACCACCCATCTAGGAAGCACCTGTGCCAAACCTGAGGTGGGGTGTATGTGAACTGTTTAGGGATGTTTATACTTGTCTGAGGCAACAATCATCTTTACCATATAAATGGGTTTGTTGGAGGCACCGTTACTTTTGGTTATTTTGAGGGGGTATAAGTGAGCTATTTATCTAATGGAGGGGTATTTTTGAGACCAAACGGTAATTACTCGCAATAGTTCAGGAGTAAAATTGACCTTTTTCTGTATATTGTTTAGCACTTTTCTCCGATGTATATCTCAAACCTGGCAGCATGAAACATTTTTACTAGACCGTTGACACACTTCTCATCAACTTCCACGTTGTTGGTGCAAAGTACGTAACTTTCAAATTTTTGATGCACTTATCACCAACTCCTTATAATGTACGAGAAGATTATAGCTCTAGCGATAAAAACGATTAAAATTCATTGGAGGAAAATAATTGAATTTGGTTTCGTTTTATTTTTTGGTTCAAAACCAAAGCAAATCATATATATATATATATATAAAACCAAACCAAATCAAATCCGCACCGATTCTATTTTGCAATATCCTTTGGACACCCCTAACCTCAAGTATTCCTGCTGATTTCATTTTAGCACAGATGCCTTCTTGTACCAGATTAATTGCTTCTTCGAAACATTGCCATATATAGCTGTAGTTAAATAAGATCCAAACTCATTTATATGTTCATCAAATTCTTCTTCCATATAAAACTATAATAAATTACGCCTTAATTCACATAGCTAGTTGGAGTTCTTTATATGAATACTCACTATTCATTTTTTATATGAAAAATGTAAGGTCCATTATGGTATCTTGTCACATATGCTTTCAATTAAACTTTAAGAACTTTTAAAAAATGGTTAAAAATTGGTGAAGCAAACCATTTTTATGTGAATCATCATGTTAAGTTCATTTTAACAAATGAACATTTAAGGAATTCCATTCTTATTCATCTTCTATTCCATAAATTATCGCATGTAACCTCCCTTATAGACTAGATTCATTTCGTTTGATTTTTTAATTTCTTTTCATTAATGTTCTTCTTTATTTGACTTCACTAGCTATATACGTATCCAAATCCATATTACGCCAATAATATTCTATGTTTTTTAAGAAAAATCTAAAGTTGGTTGACTTTTTGAACGTGATTAAATATACAATTAAATTATTAATATATAGAGTCTAAAAATTTCTATACGCAACCATAGCCAGGTCATCAAAACCTTAAAGTCAACTCATTTGTCCCTCAATGTTGGGAGAAAAATCTGTATTTGTACTACTTCCTCCGGTTCACATTATTTGATGTTTTGGGTATTTTTACGCGTATTAAGTAAATCATATTTTAGTATTAATTAGCAATATAATTGACTATATTAGTCTTTATTCAAGCTATTTTTACTTATCATTTTTTTAAAGTCATTTATTAGCAAAGAATGACATTGTAAAATTCCATCTTGATTTCCGAAAAGATCAAATATTGTGGAAAAAAAAAGGCTAAAACAACAAATAAAGTGGACCGGAGAGAGTAATTTTCTAGAAATAAGTAATGATTACGAACTTATAATGTAAAAATACATTTCAAAATCACATTACTTATGAGAACAATTACCAAATTTTTATCATAAATAACTACTCCATCTGTTCTAATTTATGTAGCAGCATTTTCTTATTCGTCTGTACCAAAAAGAATGATAACATTCTAAATTTTCTAACAATTTAACTTCAAAATTATAATTTTTCTTAAGCTTTATGCCGAGTCAAACTGTGACACATAAAATGAAATAGAGAGAGTACCATTCTTATTATACGGGAGAATATGTTAAGGTGATATGTTATAACATATTAACATACATTAATACTGTAAAAAAAAAAATCTTCATATTACTGGTATCATTTTGGAGAGATTTGTGTTAGTTTTGAAACTAATTTTGTAGTAGATTTTCACAAAAATACCTTATTTTTTCCAACATAATATCTCGACTTTCGAAATCAATAATATATATTCTCTCCGTTCCTCCGCTTCAAGTCAAACTATGACAACCATTTTGAAACGGAGGTAGTATATCATTGGCATAAGAATATACTTTCTTAAAAAACCATAGTCGGTTGATCAAATGTTAGACATTAAATACGTACATATCTTGATAACACATTAAACCTGTGATGTCCGAGAAAATATTTCAAGAACCAGCATCACTTTACTACACCTACCAAATTTAAAATTCACATTCATATACATATTTCTTTTGCTTAACTCCAACTCTTGTTTCATGAACAAGCAATTCAAGAATTAAACACATAGAAAAAAAAAAAAAATTCAACATTCATCAACCATGGCAACTGCAAAGTTTCTTTCATTTGCATGCATAAGAAATGAAAGTAAATATGGAGAATTTTCATCAAGATCACATTATCCATCAATGCCAAAATATCCAAAGGGTGTTACTATATCAACTGATGAAGAAAAAAGTATACATGGAACAGAATCAAAGGCAATATATTCAGTACATGGGATGAGTTGTTCTGCATGTGCAGGTTCTGTAGAGAAAGCAATTAAAAGACTTGCTGGTATTAAAGAAGCTGTTGTTGATGTCTTGAATAATAGAGCTCAAGTAATTTTTTATCCCAGCTATGTTAATGTAAGTCCAATTTTTTGTTACACATTTTTTCGTTGCATACTATTTTATGTGATACGAATTAGTTGAGAATATGGTTTAGTCATGTTAGTACGTTTACGTTTTATGGTTTCTAGGAGTCTAGCCCTATAGACATTTTTATGCCAGCATAAAAGGTAGAGACATACTTTTAATTTTATGTTTATTTTGTATATTGTTGGCCTAAGATGAAGTTAAATGTAGAAACATGATAGCGAAGATTCATATAACCGACCTCAACTTGTTTGGGACTTACTGATTGAGACTAGGTGTTGCTCTTGTGGTTTAATTGGTAAAAGAATGTAAAATTTGCTCTTTGTAACCTTTGTCAATATGATTTCAGTTTTTCTTTCAATTCTTTGTTTGTTACAAACTACTTACCTCAGCAAGAGCTGGTGGGAATTTTAATTGGTGAAAGAAGATATAAGTTCATTTTTTCTTGCACATCTTTCTGATTCTGCTAATCGTATAGAATTATACGTAGAATTTTTACAAAGGGGTAGTTGAGATTTAAGATTCTTGAATAGCAGTGCTCATTTTAAGGTTTACACCAACTTTATCAATGGTCCCTTTTTTTTTAAACTCCAATTGAGTATTTCAAACTACTTATTTCTGCAAGAATTTTCTTGGGGTTTCTTTTTTTGGTTAAAGAATGAAGAAGCTTGTTTTTTTTATTCAAGTTTTGCTGGATTCTACTGTTCAGATAGACTTATTAGGTGGAGTTTCTATTTGAGTTATGATTCTTATAGAAGTGAGGTACTCCGATCCATTGAATATGTTATGTATGTTTTAAGCAATCTGGTAAATTCCAGTTTTTTAATCCTTTTGCTCTTCCTTTAAGTTTTTACTTTTGCCTAAATCTTGGTTGCGTTAGAGGAATAAAAAATTCTGTTTTCTAGTCTGTTTCACCCCGTGTTTTGGAAAACAAATCTACATTGTGTACCTCACCAAACTATCGCCTAAAAGTCTGAATCAAGAATGTCGTGAACCGTTCTTCAAGTTCTTGAGCTCTAGAAACTCTGCTCATTCCCTCTATTACTTGAGAATTGGTGCTTTAAGATTGTCTATTTGTTGGATTCTGGAACTTCCCATAGTTGTTTTTCTTGTTGTAAATTTGTAATGAGCTTTATTTGGGGTAGATTATGCTTATTGCTATGATAAAGCTGCATTTACAGTGCCCAGTGCCCTGCAATATGCAGCAGTAGTTCTTGAAATACAAATTAATTGGTTTTCTTTTTTCCACACTTGCTTAGCTCTGCAGTTCATTAATATTAAGTGCGAGCTTATTGCTGAAGAACGGCATGCAATTATATACTTTTGCTTCTCAAATAAATACTTGAGCTACCGTTCTTTTATGTTTTTTCTTTTTTTTTTTTGGATGTCTGAGGAAGTGGTTTGCGCTTGTCCAAACGTGTAGGAGGAAATGATCCGTGAGACCATAGAAGATGTTGGATTCCAGGCTACTCTGATCACTGAGGAGGCAATGGAGAAATCCTCCCAAGTCTGCCGGATACGTATAAAAGGAATGACCTGCACTTCTTGCTCCACAACTGTCGAATCTGCTTTACAGTTGATCCCAGGTGTACAGAAAGCACAAGTAGCATTAGCAACTGAAGAGGCTGAAATTCAATATGATCCAAGGATATTAACTTACAATCAGCTTTTAGAGGCCATAGAAAATACTGGATTTGAAGCCATATTAATTAGCACAGGAGAAGATAGGAGCAAAATATTGCTGAAAATTGATGGAGTGCACACTGGCGATTCCATGAGGATCATTGAAAGTTCTCTTAGAGCACTCCCTGGTGTTGAAGACATTGATATTGATCCTGAGTTGAAGAAGTTATCCGTTTCTTATAAATCAGATATAATAGGACCTAGAGATTTCATTCGAGTAATTGAGTCAACTGGTTCCGGACAGTTCAATGCAATGTTATATCCTGAAGGAGGTGGGGAACAATCGCATAGACAGGAGGAAATTGGAAACTATCGTCGGTCCTTTCTCTGGAGCTTGTTTTTTACAATTCCCGTTTTCTTGACTTCCATGGTCTTCATGTATATTCCTGGCCTCAAGAATGGATTGGATATTAAAGTTGTTAACATGCTTAGCATTGGAGAGATTTTGCGGTGGGTGCTCTCTACTCCTGTGCAATTCATCATTGGTCGTCGTTTCTATTCTGGTTCTTACAAAGCACTACGTCATGGTTCTGCAAATATGGATGTTTTGATTGCTTTGGGAACAAATGCAGCCTACTTTTATTCGGTCTACTCAGTGTTGAGAGCTGCAACTTCCCCAAGCTTCAAGTCTACTGATTTTTTTGAGACCAGCTCAATGCTCATTTCCTTCATTCTACTCGGGAAGTATCTTGAAGTTCTGGCCAAAGGAAAGACATCGGAGGCCATTGCTAAACTTATGAACTTGACCCCTGATACAGCAACATTATTACAGCTTGATGATGAAGGAAATGTTGTAAATGAGGAAGAAATTGATAGCCGACTGATACAGAAGAATGATGTGATCAGAATCCTTCCAGGTGCAAAAGTAGCCTGTGATGGCTTTGTCATCTGGGGACAAAGCCACGTCAACGAGAGTATGATAACCGGAGAATCTCGGCCAGTGGCCAAACGGAAAGGCGACATAGTGATTGGAGGAACTGTGAATGAGAATGGTGTTCTGCATATTAGAGCTACTAGAGTTGGATCAGAGAGTGCACTTTCACAGATTGTTAGGCTGGTTGAATCAGCACAGATGGCTAAAGCTCCTGTTCAAAAACTTGCTGATCGCATTTCTAAATATTTTGTGCCTCTTGTAAGTATTTCTGGCTTCCTGATAAGTTCGTGTTATCATCTTATGGCTCTCTGAAAGTTCATGATCTTCTTGCAATTTCAGGTTATTATTGTCTCCTTTTCCACTTGGCTAGCCTGGTTTTTAGCTGGGAAATACAACTCCTATCCTAAATCCTGGATTCCATCTTCCATGGATAGCTTTCAGCTTGCCTTGCAGTTTGGTATATCTGTTATGGTCATAGCTTGCCCGTGTGCCCTTGGTCTTGCTACTCCAACTGCTGTCATGGTTGGCACAGGAGTTGGTGCTTCTCGTGGTGTCCTGATTAAAGGTGGGCAGGCTTTGGAAAGCGCTCAAAAGGTATGCACCGGATTTCTTGAATGTACTTCCAGCAATGCCATACCATAAAATTTATGTGGATAACAAATCATCATCTGTTTCTGTAGGTGAACTGTATAGTGTTTGATAAGACGGGGACACTTACAATGGGGAAACCAGTCGTTGTAAATACAAGGCTTTTCAGAACTATGGTTCTTCGAGAATTTTATGAATTGGTTGCTGCAGCTGAGGTAAATATAAGTCCGCTCTGGAGTTTTAAGTGGAATTATCACAATTATCGCCCCACCCCCCTTGTTTCTCATGATTTACTAATATTGCCCTACTAATCACCCTTCTTAACTTGGTCATGTTGCTGCTCCTAGTTTGAAGAACTTATAAACTGCACTTCGAGCCTTGCATCTGTCACATAATATCCAGTTAAAGTTGTAGTGCAAGAAAACCTTTAGAGCAATTTATGTCTATTTAGACTAGATTGATCAAGATAATGCTCTGATATGTATCTCCTATGACTCTGCCTGAGCTGGTCATATGAGGTAGTAAAGGTTTCATTTTTGTAGTCGATTATGTTAAATCTGTTGTGGCGCAAGGAGACCATCATGGTCAGACATTTTCCTAATACAGTGAATACTTGTGTTTGTCCATGCTGATATGTGACTAAAAACTTACACTTGAATTTCTAGGTAAATAGTGAGCACCCCTTAGCCAAGGCAATTGTCGAATATGCCAAAAAGTTTAGAGAGGATGAGGAGAACCCGGTATGGCCTGAAGTCCAGGAATTTGAGTCAATAACTGGCCATGGCGTGAAGGCTATTGTCCACAACAAGAAAGTAACAGTTGGAAACAAGAGCTTGATGTTATCACAAGGCATTTCTATTTCAGCTGATGCCGGTGAAGTTCTAGCTGAAACAGAAGAATTGGCTCAAACAGGAATACTTGTATCAATTGATGGTGTACTGACTGGAGTTGTTGCTATATCAGATCCAGTGAAGCCTGGAGCTCGTGAAGTCATTTCTCTTCTTAAGTCTATGAAAGTTGAGAGTATACTTGTAACAGGTGACAATTGGGGAACAGCTAATGCCATTGCCAAAGAAGTGGGCATTACTGATGTTATTGCAGAAGCAAAACCTGAAGACAAAGCAGAAAAAGTGAAGGAACTGCAGGTAATAATTTTGATGCCATGAAAATATAAAACACGTCTTACATTTAAAGAACTGGTTAACCAAATTTTCTCCCAAGTTGAATTTGTTCTGGTCAGATTGGTTAAATTAGATTTCTTCTAAAAACTTTCTTATGCTGCATGGATCTTGTTAAGTTGTCTTGATAGGCCTACAGTGCATTGGAATTCATGTAGACTTGGCAAAAGATAGAGCACAATGGAAGAAAAAGATCTATATAGGCAATAAGAATTTGTTGGGAATACGTTTTAGTCATGTTAGCACGTTTACTTTAGATCCTATGTTTTCTAGGAGTCTTTTAGTCCCATAGAGATATATATGCCAGAAAAAAAATGTAGAGAATTTCTAGTAGTTTTTACTTTTATGAGCTTAAATGGACCGACCTTGGCGGTGAGAATTCATATAATCGACCTTGGGTTGTTAGGGACTAAGGCGTAATAGTTGTTGTATTTTTTTTTCTGGAGCTTATGTCATCTTAATTAATCAACAGAGTCTAGGGAAAGTCGTTGCAATGGTCGGAGATGGAATTAACGACTCTCCAGCGCTTGTAGCAGCAGATGTTGGAATGGCAATAGGGGCAGGGACAGACATAGCTATAGAGGCAGCTGATATTGTCCTAATGAAAAGCAATCTGGAAGATGTCATAACTGCTATTGACCTTTCCAGGAAAACATTTGGTCGAATTCGTCTGAACTACTTTTGGGCATTTGGCTATAACCTTCTTGGCATCCCAATTGCTGCTGGAGCTCTTTTCCCGTCTACTAGATTTCGCTTGCCACCGTGGGTAGCTGGTGCAGCAATGGCTGCTTCTTCAGTGAGTGTTGTCTGCAGCTCTCTTTTGTTGAAGAATTACAAGAGACCAAAGAAGCTTGATAATCTTGAGATTGGAGGCATAACTGTTGAGTCATAATTTCTGTAAATAGGTACTATGTTGCATATATTAGCTGTTCTTTGATTACTAAGACATGTAAATAAGTTGAATAATCACATATCCATGCACCTGTTGTAGGCAAGATTCAAGTACTAGTGATTCAGGTTTTAGACTATGTTATTGCAACTTCATAAAAGTAAATTGTAGGTATAGCTAGTGAAGTGGCCTTTTTATGAATCTCTTATGTGTACATATACAAATTTGTGGTTGCTTTTGAATCAGAAATTCTAATCCCATTAAGTCTCCTTTTGTTGCATGATTTTTCTTCCAACCTATTTGGTGCATAATAAGTAACATAAGTCCTTAACTTCTTTTATTTTCTCCCATTTTTGTTCACTTTATAGCTGTTTAATATATGGTTCACAATTCTCAAAGTGGGCAGAAATGTGATCCCATAATTGCATATACTTTTGTTTGATTGTAGTTCCATTTAGAGAAGAAACAATTATAACACCTGCTTTTGTAGAAAAAAAGCTAGTCGAGTTGGATGTGGTGCATATGTTGCCAACTTACCTTTTGTTGATTAATAAAAAATCATCATATCTATTAACACAAAGAATTATAAACACAACATATTTAGAATCCTCAATATAGTATATAAACAAATATGACGAACAAAAATATGTTTTGGCACTCCTTGTCATTTATCGAACAACCTATACACTTATAGTATAAATCATTCAACCCTTATAATGATGAAAGTTAATATAATTTCTTTATTACTCCCTCCGTTCCATTTTATGTGTCATAGTTTGACTCGGCACAAAGTTTAAAAAATAAAGGAAGACTTTTGAAACTTGTGGTGTAAAATGAAGCAAATATGTTTGTGTGGTTGTAAATCATTTCAGTAATGACAAAACTATAATTTTGAAGTTAAATTGTTACCAAATTTAGAATGCTGCCATTCTTTTTGAAACAGACGAATAAGAAAATGCTGCCACATAAATTGGAACGGATGGAGTATTAATTAAACACCGGATAAACCTAAATTTTTCGAAAGAAAAAGAGATTCATTGGATTTGTTGGTCCTAATAATAAAGAACCATAAAAGGATTTGGTCTTAGCATGGTCTACTAAAAAGGCAAAGAAAACACATTCTCATTGCACATCATCAAAAAGTTGAATTTCTTCACCACAAATTTTGGGACATAATGTGATTCAGAACATCTTTTAAAAAGGAAAAAAAAAAAAAAAGATTGCACCAATCTAATGATTGAAGTTAAAAATTATTTACTTTGCTGTCTGCACACTTTGTTTAATTCTAAACAGATAAATCTTAGGTCCGGTTACCACAAAATCCGAATGAAATCGAGTTTAGCTCATTAAAAGTACAATGAGAAGTGCAAAGCTAATTATTTTCAAATTTAAATCAAGTATTTTATTATTTTATCACTAAAATATTTTGTAATCCATGAAATATCATTTCTAAAATAAAATTTTCAACCTCCTCCTCATTCTATATTCGTCATTTGTCATTTTCAATGAAATCTGAGTTTTCAATAAAAGATTTGGGACCCAACGCTATTTTTTTGGTGTCGAGCTACGTACTGTTCAAAAATAACTTCTTCAAAAAAGCCATGATGGTGGCTATTTCTAGGAGACCTTTTCATTGGTGATTCAGAAAAAAAAAGTAAGAGTGCCCAACATTAAGCAATTAAATACTGATGCTTTTGCTGTAGTATTATTACCGAAATAATACCGACCATACAATGAAATGGAAGTAGTAGAAGTATGACTCATGGAGATCTTGAAGTACATATAAATAAATGAAAATCTTGTGTGGTATATTATATGAAAAGATAATAGGAGCAATTAATATTTCTACAAACTTAATTATGTGTCTTAAAGTAACTTTTATTTATTTATTTAGTGCATGCAGAGCTGTACCACTTTTTATTGGTTATGTTACAGTTAAATCCCACAAACATGTTAGTCCCTTATTCCTTTTATGATTGGCTTAATTATCACCTAATCTTTTTAGTACTACAATCTATCACCTATATAAATATATATAGGTGCTAACTCGAGTGCTTAATCCCTACGTTTGAAGCACCTGCATAACAATAATATATAACAAAAACTTTTTAACAAGAACCCACTAAAGACCAAAAAGAAATATAATCCTGTGTACTTGTACAAGGATTAGTAACAAGAATTATTCAGACCATATCCTCGAAACCTCACTGCTTTAAAGGATATCCTATTTACAATGAAAGTTTTAAGATTAACCAACATGCACACTACAAAATTATGCATATTTTAGGTATGAAATTTTCGTAGCTAAGCACTTGAGCCATTATGGCTTTTTGTCGTAAGCAAGAAATAGCGTAGCTAAAAATTATCTACAAATGGTACATGGTTGCGGCTAAGAATATTCATTACTACGAAAGTTTTTGTGATGTATTTATTTATGAAGGATAAATCTTTTGCCACAAAGAACAAATGAAAAATGATTTTATTCTTTTGTTACAGCGAATCAAATCTTTATCAACATGCACAGTCATGTAGTCACAATTCGTATAGCAAAAAACACAACAACTTCATCAGCTAAATTTACTTGTACGTTTCAAAGATTATTCAACTGATAATCAATATTAAGCCATATGAATATTAGTAGTAAAGAAATACTAATAGACCAAAAAATCAATTTATACGTAGACACCATTATGAGATATAATTGGAAGTGCTGACTATAAAGGCATTATTCGAATCAATTTTTATACGCTCCAGTGGGGGAAATATTCTCCATATTTCCTTTCTGAAGAAGCTCTTTTGCCTTTTTCTTTTCTAGTGTTTTGTGCTTGTCTTTCAGTTTCCTCATACACAGTTAGGAGGGGTCGTTTGATATGTGGTATACGATTAATTAATCATGGTATAAAAAGTTGGATGGTTTTATTTTGTATTTGGTTTACAAATTCAAATCAGTATTATCTGATCCCAGTATAAACTTATGCACAATTTGATGGATAAATCAATAACAAAGACCGCATGATATTAACTTATCCCAGTATTAACTTATCCTTGTAGTGCGTGTAGAAAAACACACTCCTTTTCAGAATTAGAGATGAGGTTAACCATTATCTAAGATTATCTAAAGTCCCACTTTAATTAGACTAATGACTTATGGACCTACTAAGTATATTAGAACTGTACATTTTATTCTAAATGCCTCTTTGGATTAACAACTTTAATAAGAAGCCGAAAACTGTTAAGTGTTGTTAATTAAGCTGCTACATGATACATCTTCAATGAAATAAACTAGAATATAGTATCAGTAGTTATATACACTATCACAGTATGTTTCCTGGTACAGAATCTAGTTCAATATCTATACTTGGTTAGTATGCCTTAAGTCTCTTGTACTAGTCCCTCTGCCTTTAAAGCTGAAAACTTTTCCAAGAATTATTCTTACATAGTTGAACTTTATGTTAACATGACTAGGAGGAGATGATCCGCGATACCGTAGAGGAAGTTGGGTTCCAGGCTACATTGCTAAAAGAAGAGATGAGTGAAAAGTCTTCTCAAGTATGCAGGATTCAAGTAAATGGAATGACTTGCACTTCTTGCTCTACAACTCTTGAATCAGCTTTGCAAGTAATCCCTGGTGTACAAAAAGCACAAGTTGCATTAGCAACTCAAGAAGCTGAAATCTGTTATGATCCAAATATAGTTGATTACAATCAGCTACTGGAAGCTATAACAAACACAGGATTTGAAGGCATATTGATTAGTACAGGAGAAGATAGAAGTCGAATACTGCTAAAAGTTGATGGAGTCAGCACTGACAACTGTATGAAACTTGTAAAGAGTTCTCTTCTTGCACTACAAGGAGTTCAAGAAATAGACTTTGACCTGCAGCTCAAAAAGTTATCAGTCTCCTACATAGCAGATGTCACAGGACCTAGAGAGTTTATTCGTGCAATCGAATCAACTGGATCAGGACTTCTCAAGGCATCTATATTTCCTGAGGGAAGAGAAAGAGAAGAACATAGACATCAAGAAATCAGGCAATATCATAGAGCTTTTCTTTGGAGTTTAGTATTTACAGTTCCTGTCTTTTTTACTTCAATGGTGTTTATGTATATTCCTGGTTTGAAAGATGTATTGGAAACTAAGGTTGTCAACATGTTAAGTGTTGGAGAGGTTCTGAGATGGGCATTATCTACACCTGTTCAGTTCATCATTGGTCGAAAATTCTATATTGGTACATATATTGCCTTATCCCATGGTTATGCAAACATGGATGTTCTTATTGCATTAGGAACAAATGCAGCTTATTTTTATTCAGTCTATTCGGTCCTAAGAGCTTCTACTTCTCCAACTTTCAAGTCTAATGACTTTTTTGAGACTAGCTCGATGCTTATCTCGTTCATTCTACTTGGGAAATATCTGGAAGTTTTGGCTAGAGGAAAGACATCTGAGGCCATTGCCAAGCTCATGGACTTGGCTCCAAAGACTGCGACACTGTTAACTCTAGATGACAAAGGCCATGTGGTAGATGAGGAAGAAGTTGATAGCCGATTGATACAAAAGAATGATGTGATTAAAACCATTCCAGGTTCAAAAGTAGCTTGTGATGGTCTGGTCATATGGGGACAAAGCCATACAAATGAAAGCATGATAACAGGAGAGTCTCATCCGGTCACTAAAAGGACGGGTGACATGGTGATTGGAGGGACTTTGAATGAGAATGGGGTGTTACACATCAAGGCAACAAGGGTTGGATCAGAGACTGCTATTTCGCAGATTGTTCGGTTAGTTGAATCAGCACAAATGGCTAAAGCTCCTGTGCAGAGATTTGCTGACCGCATTTCCAAGTACTTTGTGCCTCTTGTGAGATTAAGCACCCCCTACATGTCATTGTTTACAATATATAAGCATATAACTAACCAATTATATTTTTTATTTGGCTGAAAATTACTGATTAATTCCGACTTCTCAGGTCATTGCTCTCTCATTTTGTACTTGGATTTCTTGGTTTTTAGCTGGAACGTTTAATGCTTATCCAAGAACTTGGATTCCTTCTTCCATGGATAGCTTTGAGCTAGCCCTGCAGTTTGGCATTTCTGTCATGGTGATAGCCTGCCCTTGTGCACTCGGCCTAGCTACCCCCACGGCCATTATGGTCGGTACCGGAGTTGGGGCTTCCCTCGGTGTCTTAATTAAAGGTGGTCAGGCACTGGAAAGTGCACAAGAGGTCTGATTTCAGATTCTTGCTTCTTTATAACAATCCAAAATATTTGATGAACTTGAGGTAAACTGCGTCTTTTCCTGATTTCCGCTACAGGTGAACTGCATAGTCTTTGACAAGACGGGCACTCTTACTATTGGCAAGCCTACGGTAGTCAATACTAGGCTTTTCAAAACTATGGTACCTCAAGAATTCTATGAACTTACTGCTGCTGCTGAGGTAGGATATTATCTTGTTTATGATCCTTCATTGGGAAATGCCAACTCATACCCTTAATAAAACTTCAAAATACTTGATACAATTGGAATTGGATAAATAAACTCTCGTCATTTTGGCAACTTGCTAGTTCGAATATTTTGCCATTATTGCTTAGTTCCTAAAATGACAACACTTATTGACAGGTAAATAGTGATCACCCCTTAGCCAAGGCAATTGTTGAGTATGCGAAAAAATTGAGAGGAAGAGAGGAGAACCTTATCTGGCCTGAAGCCCGGGACTTCGAGTCCATAACTGGCCAAGGTGTGAAGGCTATCATCTGCAACAAAGAAGTGATTTTGGGGAACAAAGGCTTGATGTTGGAGCAGGGCATTGCCATTCCGGTTGATGCTGAAGAAGCACTAGAAGAAACAGAACGACAAGCTCAAACCGGCATCCTTGTATCTATCGATAAAGAGCTGACAGGTGTTCTTGCCATCTCTGATCCATTGAAACCAGAGGCTCCAGAAGTCATCTCCATTCTCAAATCCATGAACATTGAGAGTATGATAGTAACAGGTGACAACTGGGGAACAGCAAATGCCATAGCCAAGCAAGTTGGAATTGACTCACACTATGTCGTTGCAGAAGCTAAACCTGAACAGAAAGCTGAAAAAGTGAAGGAACTACAGGTAGAAACTTATGTTTAATTACTGAGCTTTTCAACAATCAAACATCTATTCTCTGTTAGAATCTTATGGACTTGTTTGTGCACCCCCACATGCAAAAAGAATAGGCTTTTATGTGTAGATACACCAATGTTCTTCCCATGGTTCAACTGTTCCATTTTAGTCCACAGGATCTAGGCAATGTTGTGGCAATGGTTGGAGATGGAGTTAATGACTCACCAGCGCTTGTAGCTGCTGATGTAGGAATGGCAATTGGTGCAGGCACAGATATAGCAATTGAGGCAGCTGACATTGTTCTTATGAAGAGTAGTTTGAAGGATGTGATAACTGCAATTGATCTTTCCAAGAAAACCTTCAAAAGAATCCACCTCAACTACTTTTGGGCTTTGGGATATAATCTCCTCAGCATCCCAATTGCTGCTGGGGTTCTATTCCCATTTACTCGTTTTCGCTTACCACCATGGATTGCTGGAGCTGCTATGGCTGCCTCTTCAGTGAGTGTTGTTTGCAGCTCTCTTTTGCTGAGGAACTACAGGAAACCTAAGAAGCTGAATACTCTTGGTTTACATGGAATCATTGTTGAGTGATTCTTGGATATGACCATATCATGCTAATTCAGTAGCCACCCAAATTCTCTAGATTTATTTGCCACTGGGAGAAAAAGATACAACCAGTGGATTATTTGCTATTAAATCACGTTCAAGTTATGTATTATGTTACAAAAAAAAAAAAAAAAAAAAAAAAAGGAGAGAGAGAAGAAAAATACAAACGACGAAACACTGGAAATAGAAGTTGTTAAAGGACAAATGAGATAACCGGTAGTGCTCTCTCTAGAGGACACCTTAATATCACCACAGAAGTCACATTCCAAACTCATACATTCTTAAACCAATGAGGCAATAGAAACAGTCACCTTGCAAGTGAAATTCTTAGATAGAACTCAAAAATCATATATTTGATACATGAGAATAACAGACTTATTGCCAAGATTAAGGGACTCTTGCATGTCTGATTTCATATTGCCTGGAGTAGGAATAACATATTGTACACTTGTTTTACAAGCACAAATACATAAAGAAAATGAAAAAGGAAAGCTTGGACCAGAATTTTCCTCCTGATGAGCTACAGATAGTGTACAGGAAACATTTATCTGTAATGGTGCATGCTGATGCTGTGAGCATGATGCAGCATCAAACTTCCTAATCATTTTGTCACATCTTTGAATGCAAGTCAGCTTCTCTGCTCAATTTAGCAGCGCTACTTCTTACCTCTAATCTTTGCTTTGCCAACTCCTCCTTGAATTTGGTGAGGGTTGAATGGAATTCGTTAAAATGGGGTGCCATGGCACTCTTTACGTCATCAATCCACTTCAAAACTCTCTTGTATGGGCTTAATATCCGCTCACGATCCTTTGCATCCAGAATCTAAACTCAGCAGAAAAAAGGTTTTCTACAAACACATCAGATTCAAGTACATTCTCCAAATTCAGGCAAGTGGATAGACTGCTATCCTAAGATAGAACCACAACCGAGAAACATACAGAAGCATCTATAAGCCATCTCATTATATACAAATATTGAGCCTTTTTCAAATAAAAATGGCCGGCTGACTGAAACTATCCATAGAGGAAGTGGAGTGGACAAGTAGAGAGCCTAGGCTCTTTAATGCAACTTGGAGAAGATAATAGAGTTATCAATACCACGTACTCTTTCAGAATGAGGATCTCTAAGGACATTCCTCATACTACCATGTTTATTAATATTCAGTTTCAATGGAAGTGTATATAATCTGATGGAGGGGAAAGCAACAGTTAACACAGTTCTTAATGTCAATGACTAACTTTGACGCGATAGAGTTGTAATTTTAATTAAATAGCAGTACTTCAGGTTTTCCCTCGTCAAACGAATCAAAACTCAGGCTAGGTTTTCACTGTGCTTTTTCAAGTTAAGGGGAGCGGGGGAATAATAGAGACTTGTAACGCATCCGGTCACTACTAAAAAAACCCGGATCTGCGACCACCATCAGGCGACCGAAAATCGGTCTGTCCAGTTGTGCGACCGATTTTTGGTCGCACAAACCACTAAAAAAATAAATTTAAAAATCGGTCGCCACTTCGACCGCTTGTGAGTCGCTGAAAATAGGATTTTTTTTAGTCACAGCTATGCGACCGAAAATCGGTCGCATGTTGGTCGCATAACTGTGACTAAAAACAGGGCAGAACCCCTTTCTCCCCCATTTCAACATACCCAAAACCCACCCAATCCCTAAAAACCGAACCCCCCCACCCCATAACCAACTATCCACCATTATAAACCTCATATAACTTTAAATTACTACTCTATAACCTCCAACATAACATCTAACACAATCTACACCTACTAATTCAAGGTAAATTTCATTTTTTTAGTAATTTTTGTTATTTTTTTAAAAACTCATATAATGACTTTTTAATTCACTTTTTTTGTAGTTATTGGGTGGATAGCACATTGGTAACTCATAGTTACATGCCATTGGATACCATACAAAGTTGAGGTTTTTTTTTTTTTTTTTGGTTTAATAATCCGAATTTAATTATATATATATTTTTAAATAATGGAGAGCCTATATATGTTGTTTACATGTTAGTTGTTAGTTATAATTGGTTTATTCTATATAATGTGATGTCGAGTAAGTTGTTTTGGGTTGATGAACTTTAAATATAGGGTTGTGATGTTTGGGATTAATTATGGTAATTGTTGTGATATGTTGGAATTGTTTGGTAGAGTTGTTTGCAATGTGTTGATGTCTTGTCATGGGTTGTGGTGTTTGGGATACTTGCTATGCATTTAAAGTTAGGGTTTTGGTATTGTTGTTTGGATTGTTCATGTTTGGAACATTTTATGCCTAAACCGGATAAATTGTATGCGTTTTGTATTGCATTGCACTTACTAGATAATATGGAATTCAAACGGACCAATGGATATTCAAAAAAAGGCTAGGATTATTAAAAATTGGTACCAATTAGATTGTTCTCAATTTGGCAATTTTTGTGTAGATATGGACTTTAATGCACGTCGTTTGTGGATGGACAATAGACTTTTCCCCGGTCGGCGGGGGATAAGGCCTGAATTTGAAGAGGGTCTTAAGGAATTTGTTGCTTTAGCAAAAACAACCGAACCTTTTATAAGGCGTGGTACAATTAAGTGCCCCTGCATAAAGTGCAAATGTTGCACCCTCCAAGATATGACGACCGTACAACTGCATCTGTTAGATAGGGGGTTTATGCCAGATTACTATATTTGGCGTTATCATGGAGAGCCGTGGGATTTGCAGGGGCACATTCAAATGCTTCAAAATATTCATGGCACTACTAGTTCTCCGGTTTTGGAACCAGACCGTAATGATTATAGAATGGATGATATGGTTCGTGATGCTTTTGGTATGTACCCGGATAATGATCCCATGCAGCCGGGTGGATCGCTCCATACCGGTGGCTCAATTAGCGCGGCTGCACAGAAGATGCGCTTGGTACAGTTATTTAATTGATTGATTATTTACTTGAACAGTTGCTTTTTTGTCTAACATATTATGATTTTTAATTTGTAGGAAAAGAAAGAAAAGCGCACTATTCCCGTGCTCGAGCTGCACAAGATCAGGCATACAAAGGGTGCCAAGAAGGGCGGTGGAGAGTGGGTCGAGCCCCGCGCAAAAGAGGCATGGGTAAGTTTGTAAAATACGATCTTTAGTCGCGCCAATCCTTCAACGTTTAGTCTTTCTATTAACATCATTAATATATTTATGTTATTCAGGAAAAGGCTACAAAGGCTGTGGAAGACTGGACATCGACCCAAGCATCGGACGCCGGAAGCAGCACCCCGGCTCCCTTGACGTTCGAGAAAGAAAAGCAAATATGGGTCGATACTGTTGGAGGGGTTAAGAAGGGGTATGCTTATGGTCTTGGATCGCTATTTGCTCCGGATAAGCATAATGCTCGCTTTTTGGGCTCTTCAGCTACTTCTTCTCCGTCGAGCTCCGTTGATCCTGCTGAGATGGCTCAAATGAGAGAGCAGATCGCACAGCTGTCGAGAGTAAATCAAGAAACGCAAGACATGATCAAAAAGCTCCTTGCCAAAAAGGAGAAGAAGAAAGCGAGAAGAAAGCATAAGAGCAGGCATCGACGCAACTCCTCTTCCTCTTCCGAGTCTGGGTCTAGCTCAGCCTCGACCGAGTAGTCTTTTGAATGTCTTTTGAATGTTTGTGAAGCTTTATTGTTAACAATTTTAGGATATAACTAATGATGTTGGATGTTTTTGAAATGTTTGGTTTATTGCGTTGTATTGGTGAATTACTGTTTTTAGTGTCTTCGAAATGAAGTTTTCTATTGATTCCAGGTTTTTTATTGCTGGTTTTTGCTGTTGCTACTGCCTGATTGCAGGATTTTTATTGCAGGTTTTTTCAGGTTTGGCGACCGATTTTCGGTCGCATAGCGGTCACCATTAATTCCCACAACTGAGACCAAGTATGCGACCGATTTTTGGTCGCACATCCTATGCGACCGAAATACTTGGTCACCATTAATTCCCACAACTGAGACCAAGTATGCGATCGATTTTCGGTCGCATAGGATGTGCGACCGAAAATCGGTCGCATACTTGGTCACTGTATGTATGCTATTGTGCGACCGAAATTCGGTCGCATAGTGGTCGAAGTATCGACCGAGTTTCGATCGCAGGGCTATTTGCTACCATTAATTCTCGGACCACCCGTATCGGTCGCCGATCGGTCGACCTGGCGACCGATATGCGACCGATTTGGTGGTCGGTAAACTGTGTTTTTTTAGTAGTGGTCTTAACTGATGTTCCATGCCACCTTTCCTGAACAGCTATGCCTGAACACAAAAGAATTCTTACATAGCACCCATTAAGCCACTGCTTTGTTCCTGAGTTTAAGCAAACACTATTTTGAAAGTATGCATCATTTCTTCCAAGGACATATGACATGCAGTGAGACAAGATTGTTCCGGGATGATAGTTTATTGGACTCATCTACTTTAATGTCCTACGCAGCAGACTCCTTTTCATAATTCATGCTTTGGATCAACGATGTAAAGCAACAGCAGAAAAAGGGGAAATCTCTTTACCTCAAGAGTCATCATCTCACACACTAAGCTAAGATCTGCAATTGAAGGTTGGCCACTCCCAAGCAAAAAACGTCCGTTTTTCAGGAGCCAAACAGACTCGATATTTGAAAGAGATGCTAAAAGGACTTTCTCAGCTTCTGCTACTGCCTGTGGATTCAAAGGCAACCCAAGTGCAGGAGCGAGAACAGAATAAAAGACATATGAACCTGAAACCAGAAGCACTGCTTGATTAAACTGTTGGAAACAGCTAAAAGAGGGGCAATCCACAAGTAATACTCACAGCTAGTTCGAAAAAGCTACTTTATCATAGTGTTTTTGTCACAGTCATTGTCAGAAAAAAAGGTCACCATCATTAGGTGGCTAGACTTACAATTAGCAGCTTGACAAAAGATAGTGTAAGAAACTTGCAGGCGCAGCAACTGTCTTGGCTAGCGGAGAGAATCTTAGTAAAAAGCATTATAACAAGTCAGTTGCTTTTCTTTCAAACTGATCAGGCAAACACATCCCCTGATTATCTCATTTCGAGATGAAATTTAACACAGGTGTGACATACCCTTAAGCATAGTTTTGTCCAACTTCTCCCAAAATTTTAACATTCACCATTTCATTATCAGCAACAATGAATGCACTCCTTTATAATTTATATTAATTGCTTTCAGTCCAGGTGTATGATAGGGATGACGACTCTTCTTGCCGATAGCTACGACTTCTAAGGTTCATTACTCATTGTTCCACCATCCGTAAATCCATCAACAAGTTGCTTAAAATTTTCCTCTTGGCTAACTCGGTGGACTTCACAGTGTTCAACCCTATCGAAAAGATAGTTTTTCTTTTTTCCTTTTTTGAGGAGATAGCATCGAACTCGAATTAACTTAACTATAAGAAAAGATTCTATAAAAAAATAAAGAGTCTACCTTCTTCTTCCTTTCCAAATTTACAGGGATGGGCATCTTTCTATTTCTACTACTTTATCAGCGACCATCATTCTTCCCTAAGCTGTCAAGTCCAATAGAACCAAGCAACAGATAGAGGAATACTCGCTCATAGATGTGAATTGAAAAGGCAAGTCTGAATTCTTTTAAAAAATTTAACTCAAGCAAACCAAGGCAGAGTAATCATATTCCAACAGTAAACTACAATAATCTTAATCTCTTTAATAAGCACCTTTGCCACGAGGAAAGTGAGAACGATGCCAATCCAAGACAGAGTCCACCTTTGCTCTTTTGTTTAAGTCAGCTGGGTACCTTCAAAAGCAGAAAGCAAACATTCTGAACTAGGATAAGCAATGATACAACCTAAGAGAGTCTACTACGTTACAGTCTGTTTCCAACAGTGAAGAGCCACACTGTTCTTAGGCACCATAGATATACATCATTATCTTTTTCTTTTTTGGATTAGGTACAGTAGATTGACTCCAAGTAACAACTTTTTATTTTGAGAATGGTAACAGTAGCTGTGACACCCCAGCTAGAGGGGGTGAATGTGACACCCCAGCTAAGGATTAAGTATCCCACATCGGCATAACATTTAACATTTGAGAGATGCTGGGTATATAAGTTAGCATGCCTAAGACCCTAGTGACGCGTTTTAAAGCCGTGCGGGCTTAGGCCCAAAGCGAACAATATCACTAGCAGGTAGCATGCCTAACACCCTAGTAACGCGTTTTAAAGACAGAACTATTCTTAACTTCAAAGCACCTTAAATTCTTTTCTTTCCATATTGCCCACCATATACATGCTGGAATTGTTCTCCGCCACTTCTTCTGCACCACATTCCTTCCCATATTGTTCCAGCAAGCCATTAGATCTCTAGGGGACTTTGGCATGACCCAATTAATTCCTTTCATGATAAGAAAGAGCTGCCATAGTTGATTTGTGACTCCAAGTAACAACTTCTTTCCATTCACTACAATCTCTTCTCAAATTTTGACAGGGCTAATTTATTATTCGATGCTGATACTTCATCTGTTGAGCCGGTATCTTCCCATTCAAATATGTTCCTTGTTATTCTTTTTTGTTGATGGAGTAGTGCTTCTTTGGTTGGTTAATCACCTCCTCCTTCGTTGCATATTTTCCCCAGTCTGGTTGTACATACACTTCCCTGAGATCTCTATTTCATGTTTTAGTATACTTATGCAGTTGTCGAATAGGTTAATTTATAGGTTTAGGATTTAGATGATTTCACAGAGAGAAGTGTGGGACAAGTTATAAAAGACAAATAGCAAACAATTGAAAATTGAGTGGAAGAAACAAAAGCAAATATAAGAGGTGCAAAACCAAGGCGCCGCATTAATGGATCTCTTTAGCCATATTAACCTATTGTCTTGATTTTGGATTTGCTTAAGCCCTAAAAGAGGAAGTGAAGTAGAGCAAAAGAAAAAAGAAAAGCGACGAAGCATGACATAGAACACATCAACATGGGAGATATCATTTAAACTGAATGCCAAAGTTGGAATCTATTGGTCAGACAGTGTTCTCAAACTATTTTTACGTTAACTCCCAGTAAGAAACACAAGAAAAAATTGAGCAATCAAATAACAGATACATATGAGATTAACTTTACAGCGATGCCAACTGCAGAACAGTTAATTCATAGTTTCATGTTCCATGTCAAGCATAAGAGCTTTAAAGAATACTCCTTTCCATGATAAAAATGCATTTGATTCAGGTATATACTGAAAAACCTTTAGTTGCCGCACTTACCAATGATCTGCAATTCCTGGAAATGCACAAGCCAGATATCTAAAAATTGCATGACTGCAAGCACATAAAATTGGTCAGCTAGCTTTTAAATGTTATCCAAGTCATAAATTACACTAAATAAACTCAGCAAAGATAGAAATTAAACTTCCAAACTTGTTTCCGTGGAAGAAAAAATATTTAACATAGTTTTGTCAAGCTTTACACACACACACACGCACACAAACACAAATAGAGTGACACGGAAAATAAGGATATACATAACCGACCCCTACTCCTTGGGATTGAGGCATAGTTGTTGTAGTCGTGTCTCCACAGGCACTGTCCATACTCCACTGTAGTTACTTATGCCCACTTATCAATTTTTATAAAAAACATTCTGAACCTCAATGTATAAGTATTTTCTAAGTTTGCTTATTGTAGTATATATGCACAGGTGACCACATCAAACAACGAACTTCCACGAGAAGAAATGAAGCCGAAACAAATTTGGAAGTCTATACCTCTTAGCATATCTTGGAGCTGTTTGGGGGGATATAAGAAAAATGTTAACTTTTGTCAAAAAACTGAAAAAGAAATAATCAGAATCTAAAATTATGGTGCAAGTACATTATGCCAGACCTTTTAGAATTCTTACAATCATAAAGGATTCACTTCCAGCTACTTTGATGAATTTGCGATACTATCTTTGTGCTACTAATTATAATTTACAACAACTACACCTCAATCCCAAATAAGTCGGGGTCGGCTATATGAAATCCTCACTTGACCATGTTTCTCCATTTAACTTTGTGCTACTTATTGTGAATAAAATCATATCCGTACTTATCCGAAAAGAAAAAGGATATTAAGCCTTAGGATGTATGCAACATATACAGCGGAAAATAGACACTGACAAGTTGTAATATTGGAAAAATGATAAAATTTTCAGTTGAAGCTACAAACTACCTTTCGAAAAGCTTAAATTCTCCATCCATTATAGCTGGTACTTGCTTCATGGGGTTAACTTCTGAAGTTAATTCACAAGAAACTATTAAAATTATCTTGAAATTAAGAAACAAAGATTAAATCAAAACCTTTTCTTCTTGGAGAAATCACTGTTTATAAAAAAGACAAACCTTGAAATTCAGGAGACAAGTTCTGGTTTTTGGAGAGAATTATGTGAACCTCCTCAAAATCTATCCCATTTAACCTGTTAGAAAATTAATCACTAAAAACTCCATTTTGAGCATCAAAACTAGAAACAGAATCAATGGTATCCAAAAAAAAAAAAACCTTCTTCCCATTTAACTTTTTGATAAATATAATCATTAGCAACCCGTTACAAGGGCCCATAATCCACCGAGCTCGAACCTGAGGCACTAGTTCTTGCGATTTCTCGGTTATAAAAAAAAAAAAAAAACTTCTTGTCCCATTTAACCTATTAACATACTAATAATGAAACCTCCATTTTGAGCTTCAAACTGCATGAAGACCTAAGAGTAAAAAAGATAGCCTAGTGCAAGAAGCATCATGCGATCATACAGAACTAAGGGTATTCAACACAAAAAATTATCCCATTTAACCTTTCGGAAAAAGAATCATTACAATTTACAACCTCCATTATAAGCATTCAAACTAGAGAAATAAATGAAGGATACAACAACACAACAACAACAAGTCAACGACAATGCCTTAATCTCAAACAAGTTGGGATCCGCTATATGAATCCTCATAGACCATGTTTCTCCATTTAAGCTTAATTCATGTCATCGTGATACCAATTAGAATAAATGTGAAACATAAGTTATAATAATAATAATAATAATAATAATAATAATAATAAAAAAGTATACTAATGAGTAGATATCACCTATAGGGATCTTTTAATTTTATCGTGTGGTATCTTAAACTAAGTTATAGATCGTTCGAGATAACTTACTTCCATGTGATTTAAATAAACGAAGGTTGACTATTTTAAAGAAAAAAGTGCTTACTTGCAGAAGATGACAAGTGCATTACAAGGGTGGGACATAGGATCTATGTATAATTTCAGTGTCATCTCTTTCAACCTGTGCTGACAATGGCAGACTCTCTAGCGTTGACTTTTGAGAAGGGTCAAATATGGCTGAGTCATTTGCAAAACTAGTCAAGTTTTGAGCTGTTGTTTAAAAGATTTATAATGCCTTCTAGTTAGCCAAAAATGGGAAATTTTCAAAAATAGGCAGTTCACTGCCAAAATTACAAATGAGGGGCATATTTCATTCATAACACCCTCTTATTTTTGAATTACATAACATATCAGTGATATCACCCCTTATTTTTAAATTAGATAACATAGCACCCCTTTGAACTAAAAACCCTAGGAGCTACTCCCCCACCCTCCCCCGCCACTGACCTGCTGCCGCCGACCGGCGGTGGCCTGGAAATTGAAAATACACCGGATATCATGGGATTGCTTATTTTATTGGTGGATTTGTTTAAATAATTATTTTTGATAATTTTATACACCTAACTCTATCAAAATAATAAATTATACATATAAATACATAGAAAAATGTGTATGCAAGAAGGAAAATACAAAAATATGCATAAAAACCATAAATTTTATACAAACATCCATAAATAATGCACAAATTTGAAATTTATACAACTTTATTCATTGTTCATACACACGTATACAACTTTATACAAATTTACAGAAGTGCATAGAATATGTGTATTCACTATATATACACACATATACAGATTTATACATTTTTATACACGTTTACAGAAGTGTATAAACTTGTATATTATATAAACTCGCAAAAATGATTTTATACAGTGTTTCGGGCAGCTTCTACACAAAATCTTAACAAATATAAAAGATTTGTATAATTTTATACGAAAAAAACACTAGATCTAAACATTAGAAAAAGTTTTTAATAAAAAACTAGTAGATCTCACCGGATACTTATGAAAAATGTGAAAAAGAAAAAGAAACATGATAAACAAACCCCTCATCGGAGTTTTGATCGAAATATACAACTGTTATTTAAAAAAAAAAAAGAATAAGAAGAAACAGCGGTGGCGGCGGCAGTGATGACGGCAGTGGCGACGGCAGTGGCTTGGAAGAGAGGGAATGAAGGTGAGCCAGTGGTGGAAGGGGGTGGGGGGGGAGGGCGGTGATATTGTAAGGGAGAAGAGAAGAGAGGAAAAATGGGGCTAGGTTTTTTTTCCTTTAAATAGGGGGTGCTATGTGTGAAAGAAAAAAAAAAAGGAAGGGGGTGCTAGGTCAAGTAAAGTAGGCAAATATGGGTCTTTTTTGGTAATTTTCATTGCTTTGGTGACTCTTCAGGTAATTGTCCCTATATTTTAATTAGTCACTTATATTAATTCGACAAATGGCAAAATAGTTCATTTTTTTTATGGGTAGTTTAACTTTTCAAGGGAAATGTTTCACCTCAACAATCTCATGAATTGCCGAGACCTAAGAAAATATAAACCTGAAGTTATAGGCAATAAGGGAACTGCACCTAGGAGGCAAATCAAATTCTTAAATACATTTCAAATCTCATATCTTTGAATATGTGATAAACAGTACTGAAAATACATCAAGATTTATTTCCAAGCTTAACAGGACATTAAGCTTCTCTGACTACATATGATGTGGACTAGGATCATCATATTGTACGGTTATACTAGTATAAAAATGTAAATACAAATACATGAAGAAACATTTATCAATGGTGGTGAAAGGTACTGCTGCAAGAATAATGCAACCCCGGCTTCCTAATTGTTTTTGTCACATCTTCGAATGCAAGACAGGTTTTCTGCTCGATTCCGGAATGCTACTTCCTAGAGCATATCTTTGGCTTTGCAGCTTTTCTTTAACTTTGGAAAGGACTGAATGTACTTCTTCGAAATGAGGTTCCATGGCATTTTTGGTGTCATCGATCCACTTCAAAACTCTCTTGTACGGGCCTAGTATCCGTTCACGATCTTTCTCATCCAGAAGCTAAACTCAGCAGAAAAAAAGCTTTCAATAAGACCTCAGAAATGGTTTTAGCATATCTATGCATCTTTTTTTTTTTTTTTTACCAGAGACAAGTGACATGCATCGAGACAAGCTTGCACTGAGATGCTAGCTTATTGGAGTTATCTATAGAGCGCTCAAATAATGTCCTACGCAACACACCCCTATTGATAATTTATAGTTTGAATCAAAAGACTGTAAAGCAACAGCAGAAAAAGGGAAAGCCTCTCTACCTCAAGTTGCATAATCTCACACGTTAAGCTAAGATCTGCAATTGAAGGTTGGCCACTCCCAAGCAAAAATCGTCCTTTTTTCTGGAGCCAAACAGACTCGATTTTTGCAAGAGATGCTAAAAGGATTTTCTCAGCTTCTTCTGCTGCTTGTGGATTCAAAGGCAACGAAAATGCAGGTGCAAGAACAGAATTGAAGACATAAACAGCTGAAAACAGAAGCACTGCTTGAGAAAACTGTTGGAAACAGCCAAAAGAGTGGCACATCAACAAAAAATAATATACTGGGAAAAATCTACTTTATCATAGTGTTTTTAGTCGCCGTCATTGGTGAAAAAAATCAGTCACCATCATTAAATGCCCAGACTTACAATTAGAGGTTTGACAAAGGTCAGTCTTTTTTTATTTAAAGGAAAGCTGCTACTACTGAAGACGGTCTGAAAAAACTTGCATACTTGTAGAAATTGTCTTGCATTATATTAGTAGCCAGAATCTTAGTAAAGAGCATTATTACAAGCAAAATTTTCCGAATGACCTAATTTTGAGATAAAAATTTAGCTCAGATGTTGCCACAAGCATTTTCTTGTCCAAATTCTCCCAAAATCCCAACAATCACCATTTAAATTAAATCAAGACAGACAAGGAGAGTAATCATAATCCAACTGGAAACTGAAATTATCTCAATATCTGATATAGGTACCTGCACCACGACGCAAGTTAGAGAGATGCCAGTCCAACACAGAGTCAACCTTTGCTCTTTTATATAAGTCAGCTGGGTACCTTCAATAGAACGGTAAAAGAGACAAGAGTTAGTGGCAGAAAGCAAACACTATGAACCAGAATAAGTAATGATATAACCTAAGAGAGTGTGCAGCATTACAATGCGTCACTAAGACTGAAAAGGTATACTGTTCGTAGGCACCACAGATATACTTTTCTTTTTCTTTTTGGCTATTAACTGATTGTCTAGATTCTTGGTTTTGCTAGGGCCTCAAAGCAGAGGTGAAGTAGCAAAACAGCAAAGAAGAGAGATGAAGCAAGACACAGAACATAATAACATAGGAGATATCATTTAAACTGAACGAACAGTTGGCATCTATTTGTCAGGCAGTGTTCTTAAGCAAAAATTTTCTATTTTAACCCCAGAAACACAACAAGAAATGGAGTAATCAAACAACAGTTACATATAGGATTAACTTCACAGAAAAGGCAACTGTGCAACAATTCTATTAATAATGCCTATTCTCATGTTCCATGTCAAGCCCAAAAGCTCTAAAGAGTATTCATTTCAATGATAAAAAACCATTTGACTAAAGTATATACCGAAAAACCTGAAGTTGCAGCACTCACCAATGATCTGGAATTCCTGGAAATGCACAAGCCAGGTATCTAAGAATTGCATGACTGCAAGCACGTAAAATTGGTTAGCTAGCTTTCAAACTTTATCCAAGTCTTAAAATTACTTCATCTGAAACTCAGCAAAAGATCAAAACAAAAATGTTCAAACTTATATCACAGTACATAGTCTTGCTCAACAGGTACTGTACATAATAGCTACGTGTGCCATCATGCTGCAAGCACACACATATCAGTCGAGTATTCTTTGATTTGCTTCTATAGTATATATGTGAAGGTGAACACATCAACTATGAACTTCCATTGGAAGACATTAAAATTCAGCTTTAGGATGTATGCAACATATATACAATGAAAAAATAGACATTTACAAAGTTATAATATCTTAAAGTGCTAAAATTTTCAGTTGAAGCTGAAAATTACCTTTCGGAAAGCTTAAATCTTCCATCCATTATAGCTGGTACTTGCTTCATGGGGTTAACTTCTGAAGATGAGTTCACAGGAAAAAAATTAAGAAACAAATAATAAATCCAACCCCCTTTTTCTTGGAGAAAATAGAGTTTATAATAAAAATACAAACCTTTAAATTCAGGAGACAATTGCTGCCATTTGGAGAGATTTATGTAGACCTCCTCATAGTCTATCCCATTTAACCTTTGAGAAAATTAATCAATAAAAAGTAAGACTTGCTTTTTGAACTTCAAGTAGAAACACAATTAAGGGTATCCAAAGAAACAACAAAAAGAGTTCATCCCACTTAACATTTTGGAAATTTTTAATTAAAAACTCCATTTTGAGCTTCAAAACTAGGAACAAGATTATAGGGTATCCACAATTCTAGATTTCTTTTTTTTTTTTCCAATATTATTATATTTTATTGAATGACCGCGATGTTCGGGCCAACTTGCGTTCACATCAACTAATTCCACGAGGTACCCTTCCCACCAGCACAAATACCGGGTAGGTATGTCCATCAAGGCTTTTCTACCATTACTTACTTTTTGATAAAACTATTACTCCTAATCATTAAAAACTCCCTATAAGCTCTAAGCTAGAAACAACATAATGGGGTATCCAAAAAACAAGAAACCTTTTTTCCCATTATTATTATATTTATTGGATAATCGCGATGTTCAGGCCAGCTCGCGTTCACCTCGACAAATCCACTGAGTACCCCTCCTACCAGCATAGACCTTTTATCCATAATTAACTTTTTGATAAAACTAATCATTAACAACTCAACATAAGTTTTTAAGCTAGAAACAACATAATGGGGTATTCTAAAAAAACAAGAAAAGATTTTTTTTTATAACGTGGTGTCCGGGTCAGTTTATGCGCACCCCGACTAATTCCACCGGATACCTGCCGCCTCCCACCAGCAATAAATACCAGGTAACCCTATTCACCCAGAGTTGGATTGATGGGAAGAAAGACCTAGTAATTTTTTGCCTCCACTAGGATTTGAACCTGAGACCTCGGAGTTCCGTCCCACTTCATTGACCACTAGACCACACTTTTGAGTGAGAAAAAAAAAAAGAAAACATTTTTGCCACTTAACTTTATGGATAACTAGTCATTAAAAACTCAGCATAATTATGGGTATTCAAGAAAACATATAAGCGTCGTAGAAACAGCCACTAATGCTTGCATCAAATTACGCTGCGTAAAATTGAAAAATTCAAGAAAGGAGCTTACTTGCAGAAGATGATAACTGCACGAGAAGGTTGAGACGAACGATCTACATATAATTTCACAGACATCTCTTTGATTTAATCTTCTCCTCTTTTTGTTTTTTCACTAGAAAATGGGAGAGTTTTTATTAGTGTTGAGAATGGATTTAGCGCCAGTCAGTCTTAAATTGCTTCCGTCACTAGTGGGTGGTGGTGGCTAAGGTGGGACCCACCTAATCGGCCAGATACAGCTGCGGACCATATATAATATTTTAGTGTGGACCGGCTAGTTTTAAAAATTTCTAAATATTTAAATTAAAATTTTTAGTTGCATATAGATCGACCATATAGTTGGCTAAGTTACATTGTGGAAACAAAATCACTTACTCGAATTTATTAATTATTACATTCAGATATAAAATATTAAGTTGATTTCTTAGTTACTTAGTGCTTGAGCCGAAAATGAATGAATACTATCTTTAACAATATTAGTCGAGCTAACTGAATCGAGTCAAGTCACCTTTGTTAGGCCCAAACTTTGATCAAGTCAAGTTGAATTTTGAATAAAGTCGAGCTGAGCCTTTTTTTTTTTTTTACGAGCAGACTTGAGCCAAGCTATGAACCTGCTCAGCTCTATATCTATTGGGAACACTTCACACAAGTTTTGTTGAATCGGCATACAACCAAACAACAACATTTGTTTATAAAATCTAAATAGTAATTCCGAAATATTTGTGAAAAATTGAACTTCTACCAGTTCTAGATAGCTTGTCATAAGATTGTTCAACTTTTGGAAAACCTGATAAATATTCAAAATTCGAGTTATGTTGGCACAAAATTCGTTAAACGAAGATAAAGCTTAAACAACACCTATAAGGGACATCTGGTGAAATTCTCTGTGTTGTTATGGTCAGAATAATTTAAAAGTGGCTAAAACTAAACACTGACTAGCATTTGTAACAGTGGCTATTTGTCAAAATGTCTCTTACAAAAGCTATTGAAGCACAAAAATTGCTTTGCTTATCCCGCCATTTGATAGACGACAATTGATCGGCGCCGGTCTCCGATCACCGTCAGTGTTTCAAAAAAATTTAAACTTTAGTCCCCAGAAACTTCATATTCTTCCACTTAGCTACTTTATTTTTTTAGCTTTTTCCACTTAGACCCATAAAGCTATAAGGGTTGTTCTTCACAATTAGGTACGTTTTCTACTTTCTTGTTTCATTGGTATGTTTAATTATGCAAAAAGATTCATTCTTTGGTGAAAAAATGACATCTTTTTTGGAAATTTTGATGTAATTTAATATATGTACTTAGAAACAGCCTCTACCTTACTCGAGGTAGGGGTAAGGTCTGCGTACACTTTATACTCCCTGGACCCCACTTGTGAGATCCTACTCGATATGTTGTTGTTGTTGTTGTTGTTGTTGTGTATTTTAGAGAGATCTTGTTGAGTTGTGCTAAGTGATGCTTATTGGTCATAAATTTGTATGTTGCGTTGGACAGAGGCGGATCCGGTATTTAAACTGGAGGGGTTCAACATTTAAGGTTATTAGCATTGCGCTCATTGTTATGGTTCAGATGGCATGGTTATTGAACTTTTAGTGAGTTTTCACATATATATTTATGCTGGATGGGTTTAACATTTTAAGTTTCTTACCACTGTGATCATTGCTATGTGTCGAAATCACTACTGGATTTAGATGATCCTGTAGCCAAAAGACTACATCTACCCGCCTTTGGAGAGGGGTAAATATGAGATTTTGGGAACATCTGATGGAGTCGGATGATTAACAGGGGATTCATATTGCGTATCCCGGCTAATTTAGGACTGAGATCTAGTTGGTTGACTGATTGTTCCTTTTAGTTCCTCTTCTTTTTTTGAGGGGAAGGGGTTTGTGAGTTTTTACTTCTCCCCACCAAGTAAAATATTTGAGCAATATAGGCTTAGAGTGAAAGCTGGTGTTCTATAAAACCAAAGAAACTTTAGAGAGAGAGTGAAACTGACGAAACTACTGAAGTGTTTCGAAACAACAAATAAACAAATAGAAGTAATTAAGGATGCATATGGATGATAAATGATTAGTATAGCAGAACCCCAGGTAGATTGGAATTGAGGTGTTGTTGATACTTGATCGAACTAAGAACAGATTCACTTATATAAAAAAGGTAACCAAGAACTGATTCGAAAACAATTATTATGTTGATGAGTACATATTGTGTGGGATCAGGGATGAAAGGAAAACATAGCATGATATAATTAAATAATATGATAGAATCTTCCTTTGTCTTTATGGACAGGATTCTGTATTAATACTTTGTACTACATATTTACTCCCCGGTGATGTGGTTATAAACCATGGCTTGCATTGTGTCTTCAAAAACCCCTTTGATAGCGGAAGGTCCACCAATACTTTCTCAGCTGAATGTCAATATGGATTTATAAGGATGTCAAGTTTTGCGAGTGATGTCTTTCTTATCTACTGCTGCCATTCCCCCAAGTTGCATGCATGCACAAATACTTGCATTCCTTTTCTTAGTTCAGTAAATAATCCGATTCGATGTTTCACAGGTTAGGGGAGATATGGAGCCTATGACTTCAGAGAAGGAACCAGTTCAGAATAACAGTGCACCTAGGAGACCTCATATTCTGCTTGCCGCAAGTGGAAGTGTGGCTGCTATCAAGTTTGCTAATCTATGTCGTTGTTTCTCTGAATGGGCAGAAGTTAAAGCAGTTGCAACTAAATCTTCTCTTCATTTCATAGACAAAGCTTCACTTCCAAAAGATGTCATTCTTTATACTGATGAGGATGAATGGTCCACTTGGAAGAAGATAGGTGATAGCGTGCTACACATTGAGCTCCGCAGGTGGGCTGATATTATGGTTATTGCCCCTTTGTCTGCAAACACACTTGGGAAGGTAATGTACATTTTTATTCCTGAAAGTTTGTTCCCTGATAACACATCCTGCCCCCCCACCCCCCTCCCCTCCCCAAAGAAAACAAAAAAAGGAAAACAAACAAAACACACACACCCACTATTTTTTCTCTTATTCTAGTTGATTATAGGATCATTACTCGGTTCAGATAAAATCTTCAATGCTAAAGTTAGACACTGAATAGAATTTATTGAGATGTGACAAAATTGGGGTTGCCTGAAATGATTTTGGTAGCACGAGTGGCGGTATTCTTTGTGAAATGGACTTCCCGGACTGTCAGATATTACTAACGCAAACATGTGCATGCTGTAAGGTTATTAAGAGAGATACCAATACAATTGCCCATATCATAGTGCTTTAAAGAACGATTTGTTCGGTGCCATGGTTTACAAGTAGTTTTAGGTGTTGCTAGTTTACATTGTTTTCTACTTTGCAAATAAGCTGACATATGCCTTCTATACTACTTTGCAAATAAGCTGATATATGCCTTCTATACTGTAGATTGCTGGTGGACTATGTGATAATTTATTAACCTGCATCATACGAGCATGGGACTACACTAAACCCTTTTTTGTGGCACCAGCCATGAATACATTGATGTGGAATAATCCATTCACAGAACGGCACCTTATGATAATGGATGAGCTTGGAATCTCTCTTATACCACCAGTACCAAAGAGACTAGCTTGTGGAGATTATGGAAATGGAGCAATGGCTGAACCTTCTCTCATCTTCTCAACTGTAAGACTCTTCTTTGAGTCACGATCACAATGAGATGGTAGCGACATATGCCATGATCCACAAATCATGGTCGACGAATGTAGTCAGTCATAGGGCATGGAGGAATTGTACTTACCATGCCTCAGCTGTGTTATTCTCCTCCTAAATCGTTTTATCTCTTATCATGCTTGTACCTCAGAGCTACTTTAAATCAACGTTCATGTTCAGTCTAGATAGAATGAGAAGATCATGTAAACTTGAATAGTAGCAGTGCTAATTATGTATGTGATCATGAGCATGGAAATATTGATGCAGTTGTTAATTTGTCACAGATTTTAGTCTCCCACCCCCTCCCTCTCCTAGCTGCATTCTTGGACTGGATAAGCTTCAATGGTGTCATACAGTTTGCGATTGCGAATAATTAAGCACTGCAAGTTAGTACTTCCATATGTTTCAAAACAATACGCATCAAATCTGCAATTGAAGATCAGTGAATCTAGGGTGGCTAAGTTCTACATACCAAAATGTGTTTGTCTATCCAAGTGGACAACGTTAACGTATAGCGATAGGAAATAGGAAGATCCAAAGTCTGCATACCAAAATGTGCTCTGCGTTTGTGTTTGTTAACAGAAAATAGGAAGATCCAAGTGGACATTGTCCCTTGAGAACAAACCATGTAGCGATAACGTTGCATCATTTTGGCACTTGAAAGTTAATAATAGGCACAATTTCAGAAAGCATAAAACTAGTAAAAGACACCAAAAAGTTACTAACAAAAAAAGTGATTGAAAAAAGAGAGCTCAGAGGCACAATTTTTTCATCCGAAGATCAGATTAGTGTGACGACCCATCGTTCACAATTTGTGCAAGTAACATCACAGCTCTCAAATGCACCAGCCGGGAATCGAACCCGGGTCTGTACCGTGGCAGGGTACTATTCTACCACTAGACCACTGGTGCTTCTTGTTATGAGGTTTAATAGTAATCTTCTTTATAGGAGACTTAGCATTTGTATTAATTTCATGGAGTCACTAAACTTTACCTTTTATATTAGTAAAGTCACAAATTGTCTCATCAAATTCACTGAACTTTACCTGTTGTAGCAATAAAGTCATAAACCTTTTCTTATCGAATTAAAGTCACTTCATAATATGCTAGCTGCCCCGAAAATACAATTTACTGGAAAATGAAATTTTCGGCGAATTAATCTCTTTTCCCTCTCCAACATGCGCTATATGTCTTGATCATGTCTACTTTATTTGCTTGTAAATTTTTGCTTTAAGTTTATAATACTATTACTGCTCTAGATAGAGCTGATATAGTTACTAACAAGTACTGATCAGGATAATTAACATGGCCTGTCTACATCTTTATGCACAATAATATGTAAACTCTATTCCTATCATCATATTTTTTTAATCAGCATTTCCAGCACTAAATTCGTGCTCTATATTTCAATTGTGAGAATTATATATGCATACCATATTCTTGACTCTAACTTTTGGTAGCATGAAAAATATTACTACTATACAAAAAGGGAACATTGAATTTTTCATTGTTTATGCAGTTCAATGGAACTTATAAACGTGCATGTAAATAATAGGATATTCATCTTAACATGCTACCATGTTATAATAACCAATGTCTTTGAAATAACCAACAAATAACACCCTCCTTAGTAGAATACAAATAGCAGAATCAAGAAAATTCCATTGTTAACAGCAACTATAGTAGTACTAATCTTGATTCTTAAGGTAATGAATATCTCTTAATCGAACGACAACCATGGGAAGTTAATGACATAGGAATACCTCATCCAACTTGTTTCCATCCACAATCGGACGATGATATAATCACATAGCAGCTATGGCTTATGGAAATTCCAGCTAAAGACAAATGAGAGATTGCATTTGACGATTGAATAAATTGGGATCATGATAGACTGACAGTATATCTGTCAAATATTGTTATTTCTATCAATTTATTTGTGAGTTAGTGCTATGTTATCATACATACAACCTCTCTTTCCCTCAACCTGCACTCGATGACCTGATCATGTCGCCTTAATGTTTATATATATTGGAAAAAGTACTTTTTTTTTGTCTTCAAGTCTATAATGATTTCTTTACGTGTAAAATACTTGCTTTAAGTATATAATACTATCACTGATGATTCATCCATCAAGTCTTCTACCCTATTTCTGCTGCCAATATGACACTCAGGTTCACAGCCAGTCAGTTTAAAATCCAGCTCCAGGAATCTCCAGGCTGCTGAACCTCAGACAGCGAAGCCACAGCCACGGCCGTTTTCATCACATATTGTGTTGCTGCAGCACTGGTCTACTTGTATATGATAAAATTCCAAGTCATTTTGGTCCATCAATTTGTTTTACCGGCTGCCTGCTAGAACGGATAGTATGTTGTCAGTTGGTGGATGACTAGGTCTCGTACGTGTTCCTTCTGTGTATTTCACTACAACATTGGATGTAGTTACTAACAAGTTATAGATCATGACTATAATCCTCATGACGTCTGCATTTTTATGCACAACAAACATTATTCTTATCACCTGTTTCTTTCATCAATTTATTATGATCAGCTGTCCTGCATTTACTTCTTGAAGTTTCTGTCTATGTTTTGCTGTGTGTTTACTCTCAAGATGGTAAATGTACGACTTGTTATTTTACTTTCACTATGCAAGTACCTATTGCCCTCTTTGGTTTAAGTAGTGCAAATAGAGAGCAAGCAATAAGATCTTTGCGTCCTCTTTGAATAGTGATATTCAAGCTCATAACATGAACACTAGAATTATGGCCACTACAATTTAGACAGTTAGGTAAAGAAAAGGTTGGTGAAGAAAGTTTATTTACTAATAGATCTATGGTTGTTTGGTTACCAAATTGTTCTCGTCCTTCAAGTAACAGGGAACAGTCATTATATATACACCATAATATGGACTCTTAAAGATAGATTAGCATGAAAAATTAGTAAAGAAGTGAAGTAGAAATTTTCTTTGTTTCCATCTGTTGTGTTGTATGCAAGTCTAGTGGAACATATAAAGGTGCAACAAATATTGAGATTTTTAATGTTAGTACATGCAACAATATTATAGCCAGTTTCACTGAAAAGGCCAACAAATAATACCCACTTTAGTAGAAAGAAAAAGTGAAAGAGCAGGATCAAGAATCCCCATTTGTTAAATACCAAGATGGTCATTTTTGTTTCAAACAAGAAAGCTAAAGAAATTAGCTTATTTTTTTCTTTTTCCTTAGCTAAAAAACTTTTCTTCCACATAATAACTATAGTCCTAATCTTGATTCTCATCATCTTATGGTCTTTTTCTACTACCATTATTTCTGGTAGAGTAGTCCATGTTTGCATTTCATCTCGCATACTTAACAATCTTTATTGCGACAGTGAACCTAATCTTGACACCACAAATGCTCTTCTCAATGTCACTTCCCCTTCCATTATAGTTGATCAGAACGATAACGCGTCAAATGCTGTCAACATTCAGTTAAAAGAATCTAGTCCTCTTGACATTCCAAAACCAAAATTTAATGAAAGTTCCACATCTATAGATGTTCATCAGAAGCATACCAAGTCAAATGCTATTGATGGTCTACTAAAACAATCTAGTCCCCTTGGTGATAAACAAGAAAGTACAAGAGTATCTGTTCATCCTTTTGCAGGAAACCAACATTTTGCATTTAGAAATGACATGGTCAAAAGTGGTGATGAGGAACTAGTGATTGCTTATAATAATGTAGAGGATAAACTGCAGGTGCATCGTTCGTGGGCTGCCATGAGCAAAAATAATGCAACATGTGATGGCAGGGGAATTTATGTATATGAATTACCAACAAAGTTCAACAAAGACTTAGTAACTCAATGTGCACATATGATTCCTTGGGTCAGCCTCTGCAAGTACTTCAGCAACAGTGGAATGGGAGAACCAATACACAAGCTTGGCAAAGGGTGGTACCAGACACATCAGTATTCATTGGAGCTGATATTTCATTCGCGCATTCTGAAACATCCTTGTAGAGTACACAATGCAGATGAAGCAAAGCTATTTTATGTGCCTTTTTATGGTGGACTTGATATCTTAAGATGGCATTTTAAGAATGTGTCAAATGATGTCAAGGACTCATTAGGACTAGACCTTGTAAGGTGGTTAGAATCACAGAGACATTGGTTCGATAAATCAGGTAATGATCATGTCTTTGTTTTAGGAAAAATTTCTTGGGACTTCAGAAGATCCAGCAACACCAGTTGGGGGAGTAGGTTCTTGGAACTAGATGAAATGCAGAATCCGGTTAAGCTCTTAATCGAGCGAAAGCCATGGCATACTAATGACATAGGTATACCTCATCCAACTTATTTTCATCCCCAATCAGACAATGATATAATCACGTGGCAGCGCAGAATCATCAAGTCAAATCGAAAAAGCATCGTGTCCTTTGCTGGTGCAGCAAGGCCTGGTGCACCCGAAAACATAAGGTCAATCTTGATCAACCAGTGCACTTCAGCTAAAGTTCAAGAATGCAAATTCTTGAATTGTAGATCAGGTAAATGTGATCAGCCCAAGTCCATAATTGAGCTCTTCATGCAATCTGATTTCTGCTTGCAGCCTCCAGGTGATAGTCCAACACGAAAATCAGTATTTGATTCGTTAATATCAGGTTGTATACCAGTTATCTTTGATCCTTTTACAGCATACTATCAATACTCATGGCATTTACCAGAAGATCATAGAAAATACTCAGTATTTATAGATCAAGAAGATGTCAGAAGTATGAAAGTCAATGTTGTGGAAAGGCTCATGCAAATTCCAGCAAAAGAAAGAGAGAACATGAGAAGGTACATAACTTATGAGTTGTTGCCTGGAATAGTATACGCTGATCCAAAATCTAAGCTGAAGAAATTTCAAGATGCATTCTCTATCACAATAAATAATTTGTTTGGAAGATTGAACAAATTGGAATTATGAAGCTCTGACAGTATAGACATGTCGACAATCAAATTTTGTTGACCTATTTTTATTTGAGTTAGTTAAATGTATCATACTTTTGTATTATGAAAAATGAGCAGAACTGTTCTTGTTATGTGTCTAACTGACTGTGTTCACATTGTCAAAGAATATAGGAAGATACAAGTGGAAACAGCTAGTTGAGTGGTATCGCGGATCCATGATTTTAATTTAATGGGTTCCACTTTTAGATTTACACTATTGAACTCATAAATTAGTGTCGACAAATATATATAACGAAAACAAAAATTTAATGGGTTCCACTTTTAGATTTACACTATTGAACTCATAAATTAGTGTCGACAAATATATATAACGAAAACAAAAATAACCGAACTCATAAATCAGTGTCGACAAATATATATAACGAAAACAAAAATAACCTAAAAAGAGAGCTCAGAGGCACAATTTTTTCATCCGAAGATCAGATCAGTGTGACGACCCATCGTTCACAACTTGTGCAAGTAACATCACTGCTCTCAATGCACCAGCCGGGAATCGAACCCGGGTCTGTACCGTGGCAGGGTACTATTCTACCACTAGACCACTGGTGCTTCTTGCCATCGTAAGGTTTAATAGTCAACTAATACTAGAATTTTTAACAACTATAAAAAGTACTAGAAGTATAGTATTTGGGTTTTAGAGATAGTCACCAAACTTTACTCTTTCTAATTAGTAAAGTCACAAAAAAGAATTTGGTCTCCTAAATTCACCAAAATTTACATATTATATCGATAAAGTCACAAATTTATTTTTTATATGATCAGCCATTGAATTAATTATTAACGGTATCGAAAATACAATTCATTGAAAAGTTCAAGTTCCAGCTAACCTCTTTTCCCTCTCCAACATGCACTCTATGACCTCATCATGTTATCTAAAACTATTGGAAAAAAGTGATTTCTTGTTTGTTTTTAAGTGTATATAATGCTTTCTTTATGTTTGTGATACTCCAAGTCATTAATTTTTTCCCAGCATTTTCTTTTGCAGGCTGCCTGCTAGAATGAATAGTTAAGTTGGTGGATGACCAGGTCTCAGTTTGCCTATTCTTTCTTTTCCTTCTTGTGTATTTCACTATTAGCATTTGATGTAGTTACTTACAAGATAATATTGATCATGACAATTAATGAATCCTCATGGCATTATATATATATACCATATTCTTGACTCTTTAAGATTTGGTAGCATGAAAAATATTATACAAAAGGGAACATTGACTTTTTCTAGTTAATTGGATCCTTCTGTATGCAAGTTCAGTGAAACTTATAAACGTGCCTACAAATACATATTGAGATATTCATCTTAGTACGTGCTACCATGTTATAGCCAATTTCTTTGAAAATGACAACAAATAATACCCTCCTTAGCTGAAAGAGTAGGATCAAGAAATTTGTTAAACACCAAGATGGCTATTTCTGTTTCAAAGAGGAAAGCTAGGAGTTACAAAAGAGTTGAATCAAATAAAGAACTTAGCTTCTTGTTTTCTTCTTTCTTAGCTAAACTTGTCTTTCGAATACCAACTATTGTCCTAATCTTGATTCTCATATACTTATGGTCTTCTTCTACCACATTTATATCTGGTAAAGTAGTCCATGTTTGCATCTCATCGCGCAAACTCAACAATCTTTATTGCATTTCTGCTGGCACTGAACCTCATCTTGACACCGCGATTTCTCCTCTCAATGTCACTTCCCCTTCCATTTTAGTTGATCATAAGGATACCGCGTTAAAAAGATCTAGTTCTCCAGACATTCCAACAGCAATAGTCAATGAAAGTTCCTCATCCACTGATGTACCTCAGGAAGTTCTACTGCAAAAATCTAGTCCTGTTGACATCTCAATTCCATCTGTCAATGATAGTACAAAAGTATCTGTTGACTCATTTGCAGGATATCAAAATCTTGCATTCAGAGACAACATGGTTAAAAGTGATGATGAGGAAATAGTGAGTGCTTACAATGACGTGGAGGGTCAATTGCAGGTGCATCGATCGTGGGCTGCAATGAGTAAAAATGATGCAACATGTCAAGGGAGAGGAATTTATGTATATGAATTACCAACAAAGTACAACAAAGACTTGGTAGCTCAATGTGCAGATATGATTCCTTGGGTCAATCTATGCAAGTACTTCAGCAATGATGCAATGGGCGAAGCGATACAGAAGCTGGGAAAAGGGTGGTACCAGACACATCAGTATGCATTGGAGCTGATATTTCATTCGCGTGTTCTGAATCATCCTTGCAGAGTGCACAATGCAGATGAAGCAAAACTATTTTATGTGCCCTTTTATGGTGGACTTGATATCTTAAGATGGCATTTCAAGAATGTGTCAAGTGATGTCAAGGACTCATTAGGACTAGACCTTATAAGATGGCTAGAGTCACAGAAGCATTGGTTTCAAAAATCAGGTAATGATCATGTCTTTGTTTTAGGAAAAATTTCATGGGATTTCAGAAGATACAGCAACACCAATTGGGGGAGCAGGTTCTTGGAACTAGATGAAATGCAGAATCCGGTTAAGCTCTTGATCGAACGACAACCATGGGAAGTTAATGACATAGGTATACCTCATCCAACTTATTTCCATCCACAAACAGACGATGATATAATCACATGGCAGCTCAGAATCATCAAGTCAAATCGAAAAAGCCTCGTGTCCTTTGCTGGTGCAGCAAGGCCTGGTGCACCCGAAAACATAAGGTCAATCTTGATCAACCAGTGCACATCAGCTAAAGATCAAGAATGCAAATTCTTGAATTGTAGTACAGGTTCATGTGATCAACCCGAGTCGATAATAGAACTCTTCATGGAATCTGAATTCTGTTTGCAGCCTCCAGGTGATAGTCCAACACGAAAATCAGTTTTCGATTCGTTAATATCAGGCTGCATACCAGTTATCTTTGATCCCTTTACAGCATACTATCAATACTCATGGCATTTACCAGAAGATCATAGAAAATACTCAGTTTTCATAGATCAAGAAGATGTCAGAAATATGAAAGTCAATGTTGTGGAAAGGCTCATGCAAATTCCAACAAAAGAAAGAGATAACATGAGAAGGTACATAATTTATGAGTTGTTACCTGGATTAGTGTACAGTGATCCAAATTCTAAGCTTGAAAAATTTCAAGATGCATTCTCTATAACTATAAACAATTTGTTTGGAAGATTGAACAAATTGGAATCATGACAGACTGACAGTATAAACATGTAAACTGTCAAGTTTTGTTAATCATATTTGTTTATTTTTGAGTTAGTTCTATGTATCATACTTTTGTATTAGGAAAAGTAAGGAGATTATAGTTTCTCAAATAATAGTTTACAGTAGTATTATACATTCGGTTATCTTAAAATTTATTGTATTTTATTCATATGGTATAAAAAATAAGCATCCAAAAGAAGTGTGTTAATAATCTTGAGTTTCTCCTATGATTTAAATTGTAGGTTATTACTAACTTTTGAATATGACATTATATTATTATAGTCAAACTTCTATACTAAAAAAATTTTCTACTTCTCACAATTATAAATTATTTTTACCAAATATATCTCCCTAATCCCACCTTTTGTATTGAATCTTAACTCGTAATTGTAAATGCAATCTCCTTTCTTGGTTTCAAGTATTTCGTCTACTCTTTATTAGTCTGATGAGGCACCTTACCATAAATTCAAATCCAGCTAGCAAATTCATGTTGAACAACAATTAAAATTCTTGTGCTTGTTGAATTATGATAGTCTGTCGACTAGACGAAAAAATGCTATGTTACAAAATACATACAAGTGAAAAACAATACATACAAGGACAACAAGTGAAATGGTTTTGGATTCTTTTTTATTAATAAAAAAAAGTGATAACGAGAAATTTTTCAAAAGACCGAAAATTCTAAAGATTGTAGAATTTTTGAAGGGTAACACTAATAAAGCTTTCAATCTAGGCTTCCAAATTATTTATATTAGTAATAGTTCTTTCAGGTGAACAAAAGGTAAGTCATTTGTATCTTATTTATAAATATGAGTTTAATTTAGAGTTTTGAAGTATTAAACAAAATTCTACTATGGAAAATGAAAACATGATTTTTTTTTAAAAAAAAGAAGGAAAAAAAACTTAAAAACTTTGAAAAGAAAATTGATCATATTAGTAATGTCTTGACCATATAATCGATTGTATAAATCACATGTCTATTTTTTCATTAAAATTTATTTGAAAAATATAATTCAAAAGATTAATTAATGTTGCATCTCAAAATATTTATGCATGAATGTAATTAAGAAATTATCAAATCTTATTACATTTTGGCTTTACGCCTCCCATCTGATTGTGACATCCCTTGTAGAAAGAATGCCTAATGCTCATATTTCTCATCCTGCTTCGAGGTAATTTTGTCACTCTCAATTTCGTTCTATCTGCTTGTTGCCTTGAATCTATTTTATCAATTTGTGTTATGGCTGTCTGTTATGTCTCATGATAGAGCGTAAGGGAAGATAAAGATTCGTATAGGTGATATATATTATCCATGAGGATTTATATAACCGATTCCGAACTTATTTGGGATTGCGGCTTAGTTATTGTTGTTGTAGTAGCTAGTTGTTGAGTTAATTCCTAAAATGGTCACTGAACTATTGATAAGTATCTAAAAAAGTCACTTTCCTTTGATTTGGGACAAAAATATCACTCAACTTATCCAAAATACCTTAAAAAATCATTCTGCTAAATTGTGGGTTAAAGGTCACCATAAAATGCTTATATGGAATTTTATTTTACTTTTTTTTTTCGTTTTTCAGCATATTTTTGTTCTTTTTATTAAAAGTTAATCCAATAAATATTTTAATTTTTTTTTCCTTAAAATACCAAATTATTTATTTATGAAATACCCACATACTACTTGACCCAAAATGGATCTTCTTAAGACTACTTTCTTTTAGTTCTTTTTATTAAAACTGAATCCAATAAATATTTTTTTTAAATATCAAATTATTTATTTATGAAATACTCATATGCTACTTGACCCAAAACGGGTCTTCTCAAATCATGACTGAGCTTATTAATGATGTAATTTGTCCTCTTTTGCTTTGTTCCCTACCCCTATTCTGACTTCTGTTGCCCTGGGCTACTACGTGACCACAAATGGTATGCTGACTTGGTCAAATCCAATCTTTAGTAAGACATTGACATCCAATGAAGCTACTTCTTCAAATAGGTTCAAAAAGAACTATGAGTATATCATTCTTCGCCAAAATTGGATTTGAAAGAGCAAGCCAGAGAAAAGAAGCGTTTATATAATACCTTGAATCCAAATCTCATCTACTGAAAAAGGGAGCCCCTTTGATCACCTGAAGAGATTTTTAGGCAGAATTGACATAATTATTACCGAACCGACTGATGTTGAAGAATCAGCGGATGAGCAGAAGCGGAGAAAAGAAATGACTTAGGGGGTATCCTATTTTGAAGACAAATGGTATCAAACCTCAATTTTCTTCTTTTGAATACTACTTAACCTTGCAATTAAGGGTGGGCGTTCGGTATTTCGGTTCGGTTTTTTGAAACTTCGGTTCGGTATTTCGGTTTTCGGTTCGGTTTGAAGTGTAGAAAAACCCGTAATTTTTATAATTCGGTTCGGTTCGGTTTTTTAGTTCGGTACTTCGGTTCGGTACTTCGGTGTTTCAGTTTAAACCAAAGTTTATGGAAAAAAAAAAAAGCCCGAACTAGAAAATTTATAGCCTATGACTAACTAGGATAATTTGATCCCCTCGACCACACCATAATTTGATCTTCTCACTTTCTCATTTCTTACAATTTCTTTTAGCTTAAAAGAAATTAGTACTAAAAGTATGACTAATTACAGAAAATGAAACAATTCACCCCCTTCGTACAGTATGGTATTATCATGGCGGAGCTACAATCAGTGAAAGTTGATACTGAAAAACTATAATTGTATATTTAAGTCAAATAGGAGTATTACTTGATATTTATTAAAATTTGAAAATTCTTAAACACTCTTAGCAAAATTATTGGTTTCGTCACTTGGCACTGATGTAATTTTGTAACGTCTCCATTTAGATAATTGTGCTATGAATGATTTTTACAAAGAGTAACAAATATTTAGATACTTTCTCTCTATTCTACAAAATAAAAAATAGCAGAACCTTTAGTTAAATCAGTCAATATGTAGAATCATGTTACTTACTGACAATGGCTAACTTAGAGATTTAGAAAATATATGGCATATGTGTAAAAAAAAAAATTCGGTTTTTTCGGTTTTTTCGGGACCCGAAATTTCGGATTGCCCGAAACCGAAAACCGAACCGAAAAATCGAAATTTCAAAATTTCAGAACCGAACCGAACCGAAATACCGAACCCGAAATACCGAATTAGTTCGGTTCGGTTCGGTATTTCGATTTTTTCGGTTTAGTGCCCACCCCTACTTGCAATCATTCATCAACTTCAAGGCGAGTTCGAAAGCTTGACAATTTTCTTTTTTTTGAGAGCCCTTCTTGAACTGAGCTCTGAAGAGATAAAAACGCAAGTGATAGAGACAAGTTTTCAGGTAATTCACAACTTCAATGATAATTGTATATGCTTGTTTCTTTAGTGTTCATATGTTTCTTGATCATCTTGTTCAAATATCTACATCATTTTAAAAGGTGATAACGAGAAATTTTTAGTAGAATTTTCGAAGGGTAAGGCTAATAAAGCTTTCGATCTAGGCTTCCAAATTTGTTATTAGTTATATTTATTTATATTAGTAATAGTTCTTTCAAGTAAACAAAAAGTAAGTCATTTGTTTAAAAACACTACAATGGTTCTAGTTGTCAAAAATCTTATTTATAAATATGAGTTTAATTTAAAGTTTTGAAGTATTAAACAAAATTCTACTATGGAAAATGAAAACATGATTTTTCTTTTTTCTTTTTTTAAAAAAAGAAGGAAAAAATCTTAAAAACTTTGAAAAGGAAATTTATCATATTATTAATGTCTTGACCATATAATCGATGGTATAAATCAACCATGTCTATTTTTCATTAAAATTTATTTGAAAAATATAATTCAAAAGATTAATTAATGTTGCATCTCAAAATATTTATGCATGAATGTAACTAAGAATTTATCAAATCTTATTACATTTTGGCTTTACGCCTCCTATCTGATTGTGACATCTCTTATAGAAAGAATGCCTAATGCTCATATTTCTCATCATGCTACGAGGTAATTTAGTCACTCTCAATTTCGTTCCATCTGTTTGTTGCCTTGAATCTGTTTTATCATTTTGTGTTATGGTTGTCTTCTATGTCTCATGATAGGGCGTAAGGGAAGATAAAAATTCGTATAGGTGATATATATTATTTCCGTGGGAATTTATATAGCCGATCTCGAACTTATTTGGGATTGCGGCTTAGTTGTTGTTGTTTAGCCATTTGTTATGTCGTTGAGTTTATTAACAAGCTCAATAACTTTGGAATTTCTTAATCATGCATGTGCGATTTATTATTATGACGAGCAAAATCCTCGTTGTGTGTTATTCTGTGACACTTGAAATGCTCGAACTTCATGTTGAACAAGTTTATATTTTTCGGTGACTTTTATGATATTCTCTTCAGTCTAATAACTAGCTCAATAGTTTTGGAAAGATATCCTTGTCTATACAATCGAATGGGCACCAACGGTATATACACATTTCACAATTCACATTTGCTAGTGAAACCTATTAGTACTATATTGTGTGCTGATGAAACGGTATAATAGTTCTCTCTTGGTCTTTGCATGTCAATGATTTTATGCATATTATATATATGTCAAATGGTACTTATCTCTCTAGTTCATCTTCTGACATGAAAGTTTCTATTTTTGTCAAGAAAAAAAGAGTAAAGTCCACTAAACACCTCTAATCTTTTGGGTTTGGAAAATAATACCCCTTTCACCTTTTGAAAGGGACACTAAATCCCCTTAATCTTAAGATCAACTGTTAAAAATGAGTATATTATTTGTATGCATTTTTTCAAAGTCAAAAACAACCTTCAATTATGATGAATTTTGAATTTTTTTTTTACTACACGATTAAATATATTAAAGAAGTATTATACAAATATTTAAAAAAAATTATATCTCATTTTACTCTTTTAGCTTTTTTTCTTTTGATTTAAGACATTTTATTGTACAGAGATTTTGTCGTAGAGCTTCAAAATTTAATTATAATTATTGTACAGTTCGATGAAATTTAATTAACGCATTTATATAAAATAATCAGAATACTTTTCGGTACTCAATATATTAATTTTTTAAGATATTTATTATTATTATTTGAAGAGACTAGTTTTGACCTTAAAAAATATATGCATAGATCAACTCATTTTTACCGTTGATTTAAGATCAATGGGGTTTACTGATGCAGCCCGAACACGTGCTGATCAAGTGTTCGATCTACCGAGGAGGAGACCGATGACACGAAGTTAAGCCAAGCTATTGCACGATGTGCGCATTCACTTAGCCTGGCCGAAGGAAAACAATTGCTCCGAAGCTGAGTGGCCGGGCTCAAGAACCGAAGGCGTTATCTTCATATTTGAGCCCGAAGGCAAAGTGACCGAGGACAATGAACTCGAAGACAAGTGAGTGTCCGAGGACAATGAGTTCGAGCACGCAACCAAGCACCGAAGTCAAGGCTGCCGAACACAAACTTAGCTCAGCCCTGCGTGGCTTGTTTTTATTAGTCACTTGTGACTATTTACTACTTTATCCTTAGTATAGTCTATAAATAGTTCATTTCCATTTTATTGTAGAGAGTTAGATTGGAGTATATGAAAAACATAGCAAGTGCTATTGTGAGTCTCCGATGGAGCCGAACCCCGACGTGGGCTTTTAAAGAACTTGTGTCAACCGGTGTTATTCGATTGAACAATTTCTTCTTGATCATTCAATTTGCAAGAAGCGGGTCTTTCTTGAGGATTGTTGCATAGTATAGGTGCGTCTTGATTTCCTTTCAATCGAGCTTTGAGACAGGTTCCTCACTGTTCTTTTGAATCAAAGCAAGATTTGTCTTGCTTCTATCTTTACTTTTCTTGTCATTTATCTTCCGCGTTAGTGTCTAGCATTGCCCTCGGGTTTGCTTGCACCATTTACCGTCCCATTCAATAGGTGAGAGGGGTATTGTTTCTCAAACCTATAAGGATCAAGGGGGTTTACCGTCCCATTCAATAGGTGAGAGGGGTATTGTTTTCCAAACCTATAAGGTTGAGAGGATAAGTGGAATTTACTCTAAACTTCTAGAGCATGCCTTATAATAATTAATAACACAAATCATTAATAAGAAACATAATTAAGACTAATTCAATTTTAATTTTAATTTCCTATTCCTCCGTCTCTCCATTGTTGAATTGTATTTTCGACAAAGATGTATAACTCTATCCATATTGTCTGAACAAGTGGAAAATAGTTGATTGTCTTTTACTAGTGCCTTAAATGTTCCTTCATTGGATTCATCGAAAATTTCTAGAAGATTAATTCATTAAGTTACAAACAGAAGTACATATTTGACTAGTATAAAAACGTGAACCCAATTAGACAATTTTCAGTAAATCAAGACATGCAAGTAGGCCATAGGCACACAATTTATAACTGGTTTCATATACAAGAAGTTCAAATTAAAGCATATATCTTACATCAGTCCTTACGAAAGTAAAACGAATATAACATCTAGAAAATATTACATATTTCACTGAATTTATATATAATATTATTCTTCTATATACTCGTCACATACATTCCAACATCTTTTGAAGATAATGTAATGTAAACATCAATTCGAAACACAAATTAAAGCCTTAGAACTCGTAGATCGAATTGGTATGCGCGAGTCAAGCTCTCTCAAAAGTCGACATAACTCGGTACAAAATTCTACATACTCGATTGACATGTGAGATTATAATACTTCTACTTTAAGCGGTTAAAGAAGGACAATATGAAACAACGACGACGACATACCAGTATTATTCTATAAGTACGGTTTCGAAAGAACTACATGAAACATAAGTAAAAAAATTGCTCGAGCGATCTACCATCATCAGAAACAAAGCAAACTAGTTAAGAACAAAATAAAACGAAGCAAATTTCCTATTTATGAGTACTTAATATCCATAAAATCCATAAAATCAATTTAGACAGTCAACAATATTTTCTGAAAGATCGAACACAAACGTATCTAGCTTTATACCAAGACACGTGTCACCTTCTACCTGTGACACGTGTCGGTTGGTGTCTGAAACTCTATATATTCTGTTCACACACTGTTTTAAGATATTTTACATATTTTGACCTTATAGTAAAACATATCTTCCCAAACATACCTATAAATATTCATGCACTAATGCTTTCTTCAACAACAACTCGTCTTAAAAATCTCAGTTTCCTTAGGCAATTTTCTTCAATTCTAAGGTCAACCCATTTCAATTCTATATCTACTCTTCCTATTTCTTCCTTTTCTCAGCCAATCCATACAGTATTTTCCCATTCTTTATCTCCAAAGAAAAATATTGGGCTATTTTGTGTAAGATTTGATCATAACATGGCTAGTCAATCAAGCAAACCTCAATCTATTTATGACTTCACTGTCAAGGTTAGTTCTTTTTAATGTCTTTACATAAATAGCTTCACTGTTTACATTTTCTAAATGTTCATAAATAGCTTCACTGTTTACATAATAGCTAGCAAACTATTATGTTAATAAAAGGTTAAATAACACTATATTTTTCTCGCACTGATTGCATGAAAATACTCAAAAAGATGTGAAATGGTTTCTGATTACTCTATCCGTTATGTTAAATTTTTTTTTTAATTCTCATATTTTATTCATATGGTATCAAAATTAAGCATCCAATTCTAATTGCCTAATCCCCCATCTCTCCATTGTTGAAATGTATTTTCGACAAGATGTATAAGTATAACACTATATAGCATTCAAGGTGTGGTCTTGTGGTCAATGAGGTGGGATAGAACCCTGAGGTCTCAGATAGGTTTTTCTTTCCATCTATTCAAGCTTTGGTGGATATAGTTACATGGTATCTGTTGCTGGTGGTATCTGTTGCTGGTGGAAGATGATATGTATCCGGTGGAACTAATCGAGATGCGCATAGGTTGAAAACAGTGAAAAACAGTGGATTGTCTTTTAATGCATTAAACGTACGTTCCTTCATTGGATTTTTAGAAAACTTTCTAGAACATTATTTCATTAAGTCACAAACAGAAGCATAAGTTTTTGACTAGTATATAAACGTGAAGTGTGAACACAATTAAACATTTTCTGTAACTCAAGACATTCAAAGTAGGCCCTAGGCACACAATTTTATAAATGGTTTCAGATACAAGTTCTAATTACTCCCTCCGTCCCAAATTAGTTGTTGCTTTTAGCTTCTTCACGTCCATTAAAAAAACGAATAAATAGAGTGTGTATTTTATTATGTTACTCCTATTTAATATTTGATTATTTAATTTTGTTGAGAATTCTTTTAGTAATTATTAAGGATATAGTTGGAAAAGACTAACAATTTTTGTCTTGAAATCCTAAAGTGTCAACTAATTTGGGACAAATGATAATTGCTAAAGTGTCAACTAATTTGGGACGGACAGTACCTTTACATCATTCCTTACGTAATTCAAAGGAATAAAACATCTAGAAAATGAACCACAAATGCCACGGAAACAATATTCTTTCAAACTATTACCTCATGGATAGCTTGGATAAAAAGATCTTGACCGGTTGACAAAATTAGAAATTCCATGACTTAAAATAGTTTAGTACTAATTTTTTCGGACTCGAAATAATTTGATAATGTTCAGAACCAATATGTCAAAATATTTCACTAAATTTATAAGCAATATGCTTCTAGAAAATAACAAAAATTAATGTACTTGTATATACCTACACACATACATTCCAACATTGTCCGAAGATAATGTAAACTAAACATCGATTTAATATCTGAATTAAAGCTCTAAAATACATAGATCGTGTTGCTATGTACGAGCCGTGAGCCAAAATTCTGTACAAAATTCTGCATACACCATTGATATGTGAGATTATAGTACTTGAAGCTACTATTAAAGAAGGATTTACGAGATTATAGTACTTGAAGTTATTAAAGAAGGATGAGATGAAACACGAGTAAGGAAAGATTTATAGGAGGTGAAATTCAAAAATCTTTTTTGACAAATTATTTCCATCAATAGATAAGTTATTTAATATCCATAAAATCGAAATTTAAAATTGAGGTATGATAATTTATTATCCTAAACAGTCCAAATAATAATCTTATGAAAGATCAAGCACAAACGTGTCGACCTTATACCTTTCCACGTGTCACATTATATTCATGCCACGTGTCAACTCATGTCCTTATCTCTATACACTCTATTCACACACGGTTTTAAGATATTTATCATTTGACCTTATAACAAAAGATACCTATAAATATTTCATACGCTAAATGCTTTCTTGTACAACTACTCGTCTTAAAAATCTCAGACAATTATCTTCACTTCTAAAATCAACCCATTTTAATTCTGTGTCTACTCTTCCTATATCTTTATTTTCTAAGCCAATCCATACAGTATTTTCCAAATCTTTGCCTCCTAAGAAAAAGTTTAGGCTATTTTGTGTAAGATTAGATCATAACATGGCTAGTCAATCAAGCAATCCTCAATCTATTTATGATTTCACAGTCAAGGTCAGCTTTTTAATCTTTTGTTATCTGGGTCTTTCGAAAACAGTCTATCTAACTCGAGGCAGGGGTTAGGTCTACATATACCTCATCGACCCCAGACTCCACCACAAGTGGATCTGTTTCGACTGTGATTTGTCTATAGTGGAATAATTGGTTAATTTGCTGAGAAATAAATCTTGGTTCCGTTTATTTTATTAGTCTGGATTAGAAAATTAAGTTATGTGGCATCATTTTCTTGGTGTGTTGGTTAGCTTGCGTGCACCTAGACTATTCCACGCAATACGTGTTACCTCCACCAACAGTAGTATTGGATAACTACCTCCCACCAATATAGGTATCGGATAACTACGTCTGCCAAGGTTTTAGATGGAACGAAACCACCTAGTGCTTTTTGTTGGTTTATATGTGAATCACCAACATAAAGAAATAATGTGAAAGAACATTCCTTTTTGCTTTCTTTTGTGTAAAGATCATTCATTTTTGTTAACTTTAATGTTTTAAGTTACTTTTTCGGGCCTCTGAATTAGGATGAGTTCTTTGGCATCATATGTTATTTTGTAGGATTAGCATCTTGTTTTTGTATAAAAATGAATCACCAAGACGAGCAAAATTCAGAAAGATGAGTCATTATTTAGTAATTCAAGTGTTAGATGAGTGGTTGAGCCACACCGACGAGTTGTAGGTACTTTCAAACAGTCTATTTGCTGTTAATGTGAGTGAGTTGAGGTATCAAGACTAAGAAAAGGGGTAAACTTGAGATGTAGGGAATCAATTTAGTGCTAGCAGCTAAGGCAACTTTGCAGTCTTTCTAATCTGAATTTGGGGTTTATATTCGTATCTTTATGAGAGGCGCAAGCGGGATTTGAAGTTTAGAGGTTTGGGCTTCTAGTCTACTCACAGGGTTCGATATTAATAAATTGTACATTTTGTTTAAATTTGTTAAAGACACATTCAGGGTTTGGACCAAAGCTAGAGGATTCGGATGAACCTCCTTTCAATACATAAGCTCCTCCCTGGTAGTCAATGTTTTGGTTTAATTACATTGATTTGGATAACTAGAATTGCTTGGTAGTAGTTTTTCCTTAAGATGTAGCGTTACTAATTATGTTTAAGCTTTAACAGTACTTGCTTTCGGTTTCATCTGTTTAAATTTGACTTCGTATTACAAAGTAGAAACAACTGTGCGCTCGTTCTGTTTTGAACACCCTAAGTTGGTGCTTATAAAAAAAGTTCGTGCTTATTTTGTCTAAATTGTGTATTTGGTGGTTAACCATCTGTTTAATTGTCTGTGTGGCGTAATTGAACTGGAGAATGCATATATTGTTCTTGTCGTGGTTAAAAGGATCGTGCGATTTCCCTTCATGTTCATGTGTACGTAGAATAGCAAAACATGGTAGATGTTAGTCTCTGAGGTGACCACTACAAAATAATTTCCTTATTTGGGACTTTTTCCCCCTCTTGTAGATTCTTTTGCGCCATGACTGCATATTTTATTGCGATATAGGTGCAGTTCTATGCATGAAGTAATTCGTTCTCTGTTGAAAATATCTTCTCTAACTAATTCGCACTACTGTTATTACAGGATGCTAAGGGCAATGACGTTGATCTCAGTATTTACAAGGGAAAGGTCCTAATCATTGTCAATGTTGCATCACAGTGGTATGCTTCATAACTCTTCTATAACTAATGTTTGAGACCTCTTTCTCTATAGTTTGCTCTCGTGGAAATATGAGACATGAATCTGTTTCTCTATTGTCTATCGGAAACAGCCTCTCCAAGGTCTGTGTACATCTCACCCTCCCCAGACCCCACCTTGGTGGTATCGGTGGGATACCACGGGCTATGTTGTTGGTGTTCTCTATTTCCTTCTTGACTAAAAGTTTACCGAGCAGATGTCCATATATACGATTGAGTATTTATCAATCAAGTGAAAGAACAACATACGAATGACTCCACCTCTACTTATTTGCATTTGGGGTTTCATACTCAGAATTCAAATGATTTATGAAGGCAGTCCTTTTGATCTAGGGCATCTATTGGATCTGTCAATTTTTTTCCTATGTCTGCTGTGAGAGAAACTTTGCATGGTTTGCTTGTCTGGGGTTTACTTGAATATCATGTCCTTACCTTTTTGGATGTCTGCTCTGAGATTCAGCATAAAAACCGTATCATACTAACTAACTTCATTGAATAAGGTGTACCTTTCCCGATGCAGAAAATCCTATTCATGTGGCCAACTATAAAAACTGATTTTGGATGAGATCAACATGTTCATTTAAATTGGACATGACATTCCCTGATATCTACGTTCATACTCTGCCCGGTTTAAAGTAAGATCAATTAAAGTGCAATTGTTTCGAATAACAAGTGTATGTGCAGCTTCAGATAAAATGTTCTGTTTACTTCTCTGTATTTTGTTCTTCATAGTGAAGTTTACTCTGAAAAGTTGGAGGCAGATATTTTTGTTATTTTGTGATGCTTCTTGATGAGCGTCAACTGATTTAATTTTCTGATGCAGTGGCCTGACAAACTCAAACTACACTGACTTGTCTGAGTTATACAAGAAGTACAAGGACCAAGGTATGTTCCAGTTCTCTTAACTTTATGTCTTTGATCAACCAAACTAATACTCCCTCTGTCCCATTTTGTTTGTCATAGTTTGTCATAGTTACTGTTTCGAGAGTCAAACTTCTTAAATTTGACCGTAGATTAGGATATAAAATCTTTAACTTTTCTTAAATAAAATTTATATATTTGAAAACTACATGAAAAGTACTATAAGTCACAATAAATTATAACTCAAAATATTTAAAAGAAATATATAAAGATTACGGTCAAAGATAAACTCGTTTGACTCTCGAAATCCGAACTACGACAAACAAAATGGGACAGAGGGAGCGAACACTACTCTTTATTAAAGCCAAGCAATGGAGGCACTTCTCCCAATAGTATAGTAGTAGTTGAGGCAGAGTTGTGTTAATATTGTAACCCTGTGCAACAGGTTTGGAGATTCTTGCATTCCCTTGCAACCAGTTTGGTGGACAGGAGCCTGGAAGCGTTGAAGATGTCCAGCAGATGGTCTGCACTCGCTTCAAGGCCGAGTTCCCCATATTTGATAAGGTTAATATAGCACACAAATGCTTCTCTCTTCTAGTCAGACATATAATTCCACATTTGTATATAGCATATATCGTTCCAACTCTCTATAGAGCTGAGAATTGAAGAAACATGCGTGGGGTAGCATATACTAACCACATGACTTTGGTAATGAAATAGGTTGATGTGAATGGTGATAATGCTGCTCCAGTGTATAAGTTTCTGAAATCAAGCAAAGGTGGATTCTTTGGAGATGGTATCAAGTGGAATTTCTCCAAATTCCTCGTTGACAAAGAAGGAAACGTCGTCGACCGCTACGCTCCCACCACTGCTCCTGCTAGCATGGAGGTAAGCAGCTATTCTTCTGTCCTTTGGTTGTATTTCCTTGCAAGAGCATTGAGCTGATGAATCATCTTGCCTTATTCTTTTTGCAGAAGAGTATCAAGAAACTTTTGGGAATTGCTTAAACGCTGGATCACCAGCTCTTGGATTCTATGCTAGAAATAATGTGTTATAGTGAATAAAGTCTGCGTTGATGTATTTCCTTATGGCTTTGCCACCTACCTCGTTTAGCTACTTTGTACAATTTCTGTATCCAATATATTTTTAATTACAAAATTTTAGCCTTCTTAGTGTACAATGATCAGAGTCTAGAGTGTACAAATCGAACTGGTAAACCGTAAACCGAATCGAATAAAAAAATCGGTTCGTAGTTTGGTTTTGGAAAAATAAAAATAGATATATTTAAAACCAAAAAAAATCCGAACTGAATCCAAACCGAACCGATATTTTATAAATATTATTTTTAAATATTTATGGATAAAAAATATTCATTATAAACTTCTTTATATATGTTTTTAAGAAAATTTTATATGGCATAGCACTCAAGTGAGTATTAAACACTAAATAAATACGTACCTTTTTTATTATAGTGTAGAAACTTAAACTAATTATACTTCAAGCAAGCAGGGGCGGAGCTACAAGGGAGGCAGCAGGTGCCGAATTTCAGCCGAGATTTTGTATATGAGATTTTGTATATATATGTATATTTACAGAAGAATAGCTGCATATATTGGTTCTTGCACCCATTGAAAGAAAGGCTTTGTGGTGCCAGTGATTTAATGCCATTGTTTTAACCCAACTGATATGGGTTCGAGTTCAGCTAGCAACACCTTTTTTTTTTTCAAATTTCTTCTTATATCATGCAATACTTACGAAGACACAGCTTAGGTCCCGCCATAGGCATCTCTTTTATTCCTTATTTGTTTCCCTTTTATTTTCTTAATCTTTCTTCATTGCAGACTCATGTAACATGATGGCTCCTTCGGGGGCCTCTGGCTCAGGATCAGGGGAGAGCGCTGGAGGAAGGGGCTTCAACTTCTTCTTTCAATTGAAATTGAGCGCCAGGAGAATGTCGAGACGCCATCAGTTTGGAGCGCGAGGCCAGCAGAGCTTGCTGTGCGTACAAGCATCTTTTTCCTTTTCTTTTTGAATTTGGCACTCTTTAAATAAAAAATAACCTACAATAAGGTTTTCTTCCTTAAACACTAATTGAAGCAGTTGTTCGAATTCCTTATGATATGCAACTGAAACAGGTTCTTGCTAATGGTAAAAAGGGGGGTTGAACGTGGGGGCTGTTCTTATTTTGTCTCTTCTTTTTCTTCTTCTTCTTCATTTTATTTTTCATTGTTGTTTTTTTTTTTTCACTTTATTTCTACCATCATACCCTACATCATGAGAAAATTTTAGTAAGAGATTTGAATTAATTTTAATGAAAATGTAGTTTCTCCCTTTTTGATGTTGCAATATTAATTATATGGAAAATGACTTGCTAATATCTTCTACTAATCGCCTTTTTTTTAAATTAGATCTTTTTAATTAAATTTCGATTGAAAATTTAAAGTTTTTATTGTGCAAAAGATAGCCATAATAATTGACAATTAACATGAAGAAATTAGCTTGTTTATTTAAGGTGAATTATTCTAGTCAAATAAAAATATATTGTAGTTAAGTTAATTTTGAGATTTTTTTTAATTGGGGTACTATTTCAGTTTTTTAAAATTATTGTAATGTTATGTCAGAATATAGAATTTAAAATAATTTTGAGAAAAAATAACTAGTTGAACCTAACTTCTTCTTCGATAAATAGTTTGATTAACCTAATCAAAGTAATAAAACTCCGACCCGACCTGACCCACCATTATTATTTAGTCTTGTGGCTAAGGGTAGATATAAAAACACTACTAGAAATTATCGATTTTGCGTCACAGTTTAGAGACGGAATTCCCTCTCTAAAAGGTGTTTGGAGACGGAAATCCGTCTCTGCGCGTCCTTCGCGAAAAAGCGCGTCGTTGGCCAACTTGGAGACGGAATTCCGTCTCCAAATGAAAAAGTTACTGGCGCACTGACACAATCTTGGAGACGGAATTCCCTCTGAATCCGCCCCTGTAAGCAAGTACAAAATAATTGTGTAAATTTTTTGTCTGCCTATCATGGTCCGTATATTAGGGCGAGGCAGGAGGACATATATATACTTATTGATATTGACTGATATGTTGATAGGCTAAGGTCATGTCAAAACTTTGGAATGAGTTTCTGAGGAAAATTTTCTAAGAGTATGAGATAAGGCAACACAATTGATTAAATTGAAAAGAATCCACTTGATTTTTCTTGGAAAAGAGCACCATGCAAACACTACAATTCTTAATTTTCTGCCATCGAAGGTAGTAGCTTTATGCTACATACTATCATACATTGGAACATCTTGAGAAAAGGAGATGATTTGGCTCAAAGAAATCAGTTTAAGCTTATTACTAATGTTAAAGTTAGTTAAAACAGCCGCATACACATCCATAACAAAGAAACAAGAACAAGTATTATAATTGGAGTTTAACTTGTATACATTGGCATTCGTAATTTCTTTTTACACCATCAAATTATTTAAAGTATAGCTACACAAGTAACCACCCATAAAATATGTAACATGGAAATTACGTGTTAAAGTATACTGATACACGTAAAAATTCTTTACACGTGTATACAAGTTAAATCCTTATTATTGCTATCGGTTTTATTTCAGGTACTTCTTATTGAAATCCAAGAAAACAAGTGAAATCATATATATTCATTAATCAGACCAGGAAATGTCAAGCCAACCCCAGTCTTTCTTAGGAACACCTAAAGCTTTCCACACTGCTTCAGAAGCATCAACTATATCATTTCTACAACCTCTACTTGTGTCACATTCATCAACAACCATGGCTTGTGTACTCCCTCCATTTGCATAAATTGTAATCTGTTCAAAACAACGACTCCCTTTACTGTACCATCCAGTTGATAAAGCTACCACAGGAATAGAATTGTCGTAGTATAAGCCACTACATTCTGATGGACCACCTTTTTCAAAATCATTGATTGTTAAAATTGCCTTTGTACCATCATTTATAACTTGAGGTGAATGTTTGTTAGACTTTTGAGCCTCTACAATCATTGATGTGTTACTACAAGCCATGGATAAAAGGATCAAGAAAGCAACAAAATGAACTAGGCTAGAGTAAGTCCCCATGTTCATTTTTGCTCTTTCCTTCAAAGTGTTTGTGAATGTTATAACTTGTTTTGATCCTATTTATACAAACACTAGCCGCCAAACAGTACTTGGAATTATATAGTGTTGGTCATGTAAAAACAAACCATGAAATTACATAATGGAGCATATACGGGAAAAGACACTAAGCAATTAAGAGAAAAACCGCGGGACAAGAACAATAACAATGTCAAACTCCTACTAGGAAATAAAGTTTTGGCTTTTATTAGATAAAACTAATTAATCATACAAATTAAATAAAATATGTTGCAACTCAATTGTTTGTTTTGTAGATGTGACATTTTTGAAGTTTTAGGCTGTTTTAAGCATGTAGCTAATATTTATTAAAAAATGGACACTCGTACTTGTCCGGTTTAACCATAATCACGCTTATACTTTGCAAAGTGTCAACCAGCCTCTTCTACTCGTTCAAAACATGACTTTTAAACCCTCCCGCGCTGATGTGTCTAGTAGGTTGCTTATGTGGCAGATGAGCGTGAGCCACACGACTTTTCAGTGCGTGGATCACTAAAAAAACACTACCAACAACTATTTTTTGGTCTTTTTAAGGCCTTTCAATACCAAATCCTTCACCTTCATTTTTTCCTTTGTCTTTTGATTCTTTTTCCTTAGTTTCTTTCCTTCTCCTTTATTCCTTATTATTTTCTTAGTCTATTTTTTTTTACAAAAATTCAGATTTAATGTTAGAAGACATGGAATGAAGGTCCTAATTAGTTAAATTCCTAATTAATTAAATCCCTAATTAGTTAAAGTTCTAATTAATTAAAGTCCTAATTAGTTAAAGAACTAATTCTTTAACAGTCCTAATTAGTTAAATTCCTAATTAATTAAAGCTATAATTTTTATAACAAACCGCAAATAACAAATCATTAAAAAAATTAGAAAGGAAACGGGTTTAAACCCTTACTTCAAATATGGGAAAATCTTCAAATGTTGTTAATCAAACGGGTTAAATGTTGTTAATCAAACAAGGATCATTTTTTTGTTGTTAATCGACGGGGTTTTTGGGTTAATCGACTGGGTAAGTTTGGATTTAGGTAAGTGTTGTTTGGGTTAAAGTGATTTTTGGATTTGTTTACCGTGTAGTCGTTTGGATTTTCTTTTTTGTGTTTTAGAGTAAAAAAATAGGTTGCATGTGATATAGGCCACCAATCTGACATGGAAGCCATGTGGTCGCGTTTGTGCACCGCACTTAGACGAGAGGGTTTAAAATTCATGTTTTGAACGAGTAGAAGGGGCTGGTTGACACTTTGCAAAGTATAAACGTGATTATGGTTAAATCGGACAAATACAGGTGTCCATTTGACCCTTCTGCCAAAAAAAAATTGAAAGAGATTTTACTTCTCCGCCTTTGAAAGCTGGTTACATATATATAATGGCTCAAATGACTTACGAGACTGTCGTAAGTCCTTTTTGTCTTGAAAGAAAGGATTTCTTGGAGCTACTCTCCAAGTATTCCAGACCTAGAAGTCACGATTATTTTCATTTATGCATCTAATACATGTATTATTTCGTGGAAGAATGAAAGATGTCACCTGATTAATTAGTTTTCAAAAGACTATATATATATATATATATATATATATATATATATATATATATATATATATATATATATATATATATATATATATATATATATATGATGCATTGAATGATTTGAGCGATGCGTGATGGATTAATCTTTATTCAATATATGCAGAGTGTATCAATTAACTCTAAACTTCTTGGTTCACTTGGCAACTTTTATAGCCATAGAAATGTCATTACATCTTTAAGATCACAAGTCCAACAGTTACTTTTCTTTTAGTATGTGGCAAAAGTCGCTCAAGATGACTTTTTTTTTTCAAGACTTATCTAAATTAGCAGATTCATAGGGTCCATTAAAGGGGAATCACTCTCTTCTAAGAGTTTCTTAATTCTGAACTCGTATTCGAGATTTTTAAGGACAGAAAGATTTTATCAATCGATATCCCACATATAACAATACCAGTTTTAATATTACCACCACAGATAAGAACAACTGTTCCAAGAATAAGCCGCAATATGTTGATTAACTTGCTCCTCTTTTTTGCAATTGATTAACAGTTATATATATATATATATATATATATATATATATATATATATATATATATATATATATATATAGAAATTATGTTGCCCGCAATTCAGTCACATTTTCGTTCAGTCTTTCTTCATATATATTAAATTCTGACGCTAATACGTTCTATACATAAATTTCTTTAGAAGGACAAAAAAAACTGTGTACAATAATACAATTGGAAACCTTTGGAATAAACTGATCCTGAGAAAAATTGTCGAAGAGGAAATGGGAAATTTGGAAGATAAGTCAACAAACTGTCCCATAAGATTAAGTTTAAAGAATACATGTATGGTAGAAACTCGAAAGAACACACACACAAAAGGCTATTCCTCTTCTAAAGGCAAACGACAAATCCATTATCCCCTCTTTTGGAAACAATCTTCCCTATACTAATGTTTCTAAAATTTTGCCCAAACATGTCTGATCGATCAAATTTCTTTGTACTAAGTACTTAAAAACAGTGGCGGATCTAGGTATGGTTCCGTGATTCGGCGGAACCAGTGACTTTGGTCCATACCCTGTATTTGTCTTAAAAAATTCAGATAATATGTATAATTTATGTTATACTTTATGCACCTCCTAGAGACACTAGAAGGGGGGGGGGGGGGGAGGGGAGGTTGAATAGTGTCTTCCGATTTTCGTCACAAGAACCTTGTTCTTCTATCGTAGAACCTAGTTCTTATGTTATCTTTGATACTGCCTTCAACTCTAGAACTCACAACACCACACACACCAAAGGCACAAGGATTTTACGTGGAAAACTCCTTGCTCAAGGGAGAAAAACCACGACCCACACTCTGGGATTTTAGAACTGAATCCACTAACACAAGAGCAACGTTTCTGATTACAAACTCTGTAACCAAGGGGCTACACTCTAGACCCTAATCACTATTCAAAGCTACACTCTAGCTTTTCTAGTAATTTCACAAGAATTCACCTTATACATGTGCTTCTGTAATAAGCTAGTAGGTAAAACTATGAAAGCTCAAACTATGACAACTTACAACTCGATGAACCTAGACAAAATATCTAGACTCAATACTCTGCACGCACTCCGTTGTCTTCTTCAGTTTACTCACGTAGAAAGATTGCAGATCGCCTTTATGTGCTCTCAACTCTCTGTATGTGAATAACTGCTTTTGGCTGTCTCTACTACTTGCATTTATATGGGTCTTGAAACCCTATTTGAGTTCTACAAGGAATCCTCTTAATTATGGTAAGTCAGGATTCGTAGTAACTCTTTTCCTTGTTGAAGTCTAACTCCTTTTCACACTTCGAAGACACAGCCTGTGCACCGCCTCTTTTAGTCTGACTAGGATGCATATACATTCACGCGCCACTACTCCTAGTTCCACAGGGATTTGCAACCCGTAATCTTTTCGATCAAGCATGCCCTTTATCTCAAGGACTCAGTTCTTTATGTGAACCTCGGAGTCCATTCTGTTTATCATACTTCAAAACCAGCTCTCAACAAATTCCCCCTTTTTGATGATGACAAATAAATGTTGCCCAAGAACCTGAGTAAACATAAGCCAAAAACACAAAAATGAAAAGTAACAAGTTCAAGAAAATTTAAACAGATGAATTAGGTCACAAACACCCCAACATTTCCTTCTTCCCCCTTTTGGCATCATCGAAAAGATTCAAGTACCTGCAAGAACCTGTCAATTCTATCCAATCTAAAGCACAAGGCAACACGTCAGAAACAAGAGCACAGACATACAGAAATAAGGGCCCAATCAAGAACCAATTTACTTAAGCAGAAACCAGTCATAAGCATAAGAAAATTTAAAATCATCATCCAGGTTGTGACATCAGCACAACCCTGTTAATAGTTACACAACTGAAAAATTTTAATTGTCTTAAACATCCATAGCATGCAATCAGGAGAGAATAGGAAGGGGTAGACAACAGGTAGGAAGAGGAGGACAGGACAGGAGGAATCAAAGCTGAATGTTGAAGAGTTTGACAAGCGCCTCAAGTTGCTTCGTATTTTTGGCCCTTTCCATCACTAACTCGGCCTCATACTTGTGGCAGTCTATCTTCAAACGATCAATCTCTTGATCCTTCAACTTCAGCTGTCTGTGGAGCTCTGCATTTTTTGTATTAATCTCAAGGACATGAGTCTCCAGCTCCTTCACAACATCAATGGCCTCTTCAGGTCCATACTCCTTACTTTCCTCTGCTTGCTCTTGCTTCACCTGCATTGGTCTCTTAGAAGCTCTGCTTTCCTTGAAGAAGTCACAATTTTTAAGCACATTATGCCCAAACATTTGATGAATGGTTGGCTTCTTCCCAGCTTCTAGAGGAACCCCAAAATGCTCAAGTACCTGCTGGAGGATATAGGAATGCACAAGAGAATGTGGTTTCTGGTCTGTATCAGCAATCCTCTTTATGTGTCTAATTATCAGCCCAGGTAAGTTAATCTTTACCCCCTGTCCAGCAGATCCATATATGTCAGGTCCAAAGCACTAGCCTCACTGTTCCTCTCTCCTCTAGGCAGAAGGAACCTGTGCACAAATTCAAACAGCAACTGATGTGCAGGTTCCATCTCCTTCTTATCTACCTTTCTCTCCTTCCTCAGCTTGGGTTTTCCTGAGAACTTCCTGACAACATCCAGAGGAGTGACTCCATCTGTTCTCTTTGGCCACTTTAGTTTCACATACCTGCAATAACCTTCAGCAGGTATATCCAGAATCACTCCAAGCTCAGGTCTCCCAAACTCTATCTCTACTCCCCTTACTGTGGTGTACACTCTCCTAGCTGTTACTCTGCAGTTCGTGTAGAACTCTCTGACTTCATTCACAAACAACTTCTTGTCTTTGTTGGCAAACAGTCCAAGCCAACCCTGATCACCTATCATCCTCAGCAATGACTTCATATGGAATTCCTTTTCATCATGCAAGATGCTGCCAGGCAACACCTGATGCCTAGAGAAAAAGGCTTCCATATCAACATCTTCTTCATTTCCTCTTCTTCTCTTCCTATTCTCCACCTCACTATCTGTGTCAGAATCACTTGGCTCTACATAACTGCCAGCCTCACTCTCCTCCTCTGCTTCACCAGCTCTCATTTCTTCTTCTTCCCTCTTCTTTGCCTCTCTGTCTCTTACATTAGTCACTGTTTTTTCCAACTTCTCAACCTTCTCCAGTTGCTGCTTTAATGCTAACCTGGTACCAACCCTCCTGACAACAGGCTCACTAACCAATTTGTCATCACCTTCCTCACTAGTTTCATCAACCATTCTTGATTTTTGCACTGGCTTTCCCCCTTTCACTAGTCTTCTTCTTTTGTCTGGTTCCACTCTGTTTTCTTTCACAAAGACAACTTCCTCTTCTTCCTCCTCATCAGCCAATCTCTCATCTTCTTCACCAAATTTCCTTTTTCTTTTTGGTTCCTCAGCTTTCTCGGCCCTCTTTTCCTGTTTATTTTTTTCTAAAATATTTTCCTCATTCCCTTCCTCCTCAGAATCTGTCCAACTAAAATCAGCATCATTAGCCTTCGAAGAATTTGGACAAGCAACAGGCTCTTGAACCAAATCCTCTGTGGCTTCAGGAATAGCAAGTCCACCAACTACCGGACTTTCAGGCACAGATTCTTTCACACATTCATCAGTTCCACTCACTTCCCTCAAGGTTTCAACACTATCTTGTTCCCTAAGTTGTTCTTCCATTCTTTCTGCAATATTCAACTTTTCTCCAGACTCACCAACTACAGGCACCTGCAAATCCCTAAATTCATCCTTTGCACTATCTCGTTCTGCCTCACACAAGTTCCCCCTATCTATTCTGTCTTTTTGCTCATCATCTATTATTTTGTCTAGTTCTGTAACTAGGGTTTCAATTTCTACAATTCCAGGGCTGGTTATATTGACTGAAACGACAGGTGTAGATGAAATAGGGTCAGGGATTACCTCATGCAGTGATTGTGATGAACTTTGTGCAGTGGGTGTAGCGGGAACTGCTCTTGACCTCATCCTCTTTACCAGTTTCTTGTCCCCTTTTTGAAGAAATTTTGTGCGAGCCCTCGCGATTCTTTGGGCAAGAGTAGATGGTGGTGGTTTTTCAGACATTTTGAAGCGGTTTTTATGTGTTGCCACTGAGATAGAAGATTTTTCTGGTTTTAGGGCTTGAGAGAGAATTTTGGTGTTGAGAAGAAAGAGTGGGTGAATTGTAAAGGATTGAGAAAGTATTGTTAAAAGGGAAGGGGTTTCGGTGATTTGACAATGTCTAGGGAAGGCAAGAAGTAATGATGTAGAATAGAAAAGCAGCTTTTTGAACTTTTTGAGAACCGGGAAGAGTTAAAGATTTGACGGTTATGGACTCAATCAATAAACCCTTTTTAAGTAGTGGGGTCCAAACAATTCAAATAGAATTCTATCCTAAAAAGGAATATGTTCCTATAATTTAGGACGGTTATAAGAACATGGAGGATCTCCCATGACACACGTATGATTGAAAATTTTAATTTCAGTTATGACTTCTATCATGCAGAGTAGTGTGAATGTACCTGGACACGATTCCTCATGCTCTAGCTGGTTCCTTCTCAGTACATAGTAGGTTCTTCATGGGATCACATTATTCGTACCTGGTGCTCAAAGCAACTAAACGAGTGAATTTACTCAAGTACGGGATTAGACTAGACAGTAATGACAAGGTTTATACATGAACATTGAATACTTAACTAACCAATCATGAGGGGATTACCTGCTGGGTCATCCGTATATTTTGGTCATCCCTAATTCCAACATGTTCCTCTCGAACTGTACCTTGTTCAATGCTTTGGTGAATATGTCAGCAATTTGATCTTCAGTCCTGCATGAATTCATAGTAATCAGACCCTTTTCTACATTATCTCTCAGGAAATGGTGTCTAATATCAATATGCTTGGTTCTTTTATGTTGGACAGGGTTCTTGGCAATATTCACTGCACTAGTATTGTCACAGAAAATTGGCATTGCACCACACTTGATACCAAAGTCCTCCAGTTGTTGTTTGATCCACAGCAATTGTGAGCAGCATGAAGCAACTGCCACATACTCAGCTTCAGCAGTTGATAAGGCAACTGAGTTTTGCTTCTTTGTAGCCCATGAGACCAAACAAGGACCTAGAAAGTGTGCCATTCCAGAAGTGCTTTTCCTGTCTACCAAATGACCTGCATAATCTGCATCAGCAAAACCAATTAGTTCAAAAGTTCCTCATCTGGGATACCAAAGACATAGATCTTGAGTTCCCTTCAAGTATCTCAGGATTCTCTTAACAGCTGTCAAGTGTGATTCCTTGGGCTTTGACTGAAATCTGGCACACAGTCCTACACAGGTACTATATCGGGTTGGCTTGCTGTGAGATAAAAAAGTGAGCCAATGATTCCTCTATATTTTGTCTCATTTGTCGAAGGACCGAGTTCATCTATATCCAGCTTTGTTCCAAGTGCAATAGGAGTAGCCATTTTCTTTGCTCCCTCCATGTCAAATTTCTTCAGCAGTTCCTTGACATATTTTTGCTGGTGAATCATAGTTCCTTCCGGCATCTGCTTTATCTGCAGCCCAAGGAAGAAATTCAATTCACCCATCATGCTCATTTCAAACTCACTTCCCATCAGGTCGGCAAACCTTTGCTCAGCTCCTCATCAGTTGCTCCAAAGATGATATCATCGACATACACTTGAACCACCAGCAAATCTTTTCCTTTCTTCTTGAGAAATAGCGTGTTGTCGATTTTACCCCTCGAAAAGCCATTCTTCATCAGGAATCCTGAGAGTCTTTCATACCAGACTCTAGGAGCTTGCTTCAATCCATATAAAGCCTTGTCCAGTCTGTAAACATGATCAGGAAATTCATTGTTCACAAAGCCTGGAGGCAGTATCACATAAACTTCCTCATTCAGGTAGCCATTTAGGAAGGCACTCTTTACATCCATCTGATAAAGCGTGAACCCCATGTATGTAGCAAAAGCAATCAACATTCTGATAGCCTCCATTCTTGCAACTGGTGCAAATGTTTCATCATAGTCTATTCCTTCTTCCTGACTGTAACCTTGTACAACCAACCTTGCCTTGTTTCTTGTCACTATACCATGTTCATCCAACTTGTTCCTGAACACCCATTTTGTTCTAATTATGGATCTGTCCTTTGGCTTAGGAACTAGGTGCCACACCCTGCTTCTTTGAAATTGATGAAGTTCCTCCTGCATAGCTAGAATCCAATCTGGATCTTCTAGAGCTTCTTTTACATTCTTTGGTTCCAGAGATGAGAGGAAAGCAAAGAATGCACAGAAGTTCTTCAGGGCTGACCTGGTCATGATTCCTGTATCCAGTTCAGATAGAACATTCTTCAAGGGATGAGAGCTTTGATGTTTCCATGGCTTGAGTTGAATCTGACTTGAAGGACCTTCAACATTATCTTGGAGAGGTTCCTTCTGACTTGCTAGATCATCAGCTTCATCAGAAGTTCCCCCTGTTAAGTTGACTCCTTGTTCTAATGTGCTTGGATTCTCTCCTGATGTTTCCTTCTCTTCTGAGTCTTCCAGCTCATCTACACTGTCTTCCCTCCTTAAGCCAATCTCTTGATCGTCTGCTTCAGTTTCCCCCATTGCCTTATCTGATTCATACGACATGCATACTTTCTTCTACTGTTTGTGTTCTTCTGTTAAGCACCTTGTATGCCTTACTTTGAGTAGAATATCCCAAAAATATTGCCTCATCACTCCTAGCATCAAACTTTCCTTAAGGTTCCTTCCCATTGTTGTGAACAAAGCATTTACAACCAAAGGACCTTAGGTGAGCAATATTTGGTTTTATACCTCTGAGTAACTCATATGGAGTTTTGTCAGGAATTGCTCTGATGGAACACCTGTTCATCAAGTAACATGCCGTATTTACAGCTTCAGCCCAAAAGTTTCTTGCCAGCCCACTAGACAGTAGCATAGTTCTAGCCATGTCCTCTAACGACCTGTTCTTCCTCTCAACCACCCCGTTCTGTTGGGGAGTTCTTGGAGCTGAGAAGTTGTGATCTATGCTGTTCCTTGTGCAATACTCAGAGAATTTTGAGTTTTCAAACTCAGTCCCATGATCAGATCTAATACTGATGAGCTCAAGACTTAGCCTTTTCTGAACTACACCAGCCCAGTCTTTAAAGCTATCAAAAGCTTCATCCTTAGAAGCCAAGAACAGGGTCCACGTGTACCTTGAGTAGTCATCAACGATTACGAGAATCTCTTTCCTTCTCTACTTCTGGCTCTCATAGGTCCACACAGATGTGCAACAGCTCTAGTGGTTTTGATGTGCTTACCACTTTCTTTGATTTGAATGATGTTCTCACATGCTTTGCCTTTACGCATGTATCACACATTTTTATGTCTTCAAATCTCTTGCTTGGCAATCCACGAACCAGTTCCTTCGATGCAAGCTTGTTCAGTTGTGAGAGACTTGCATGACCCATTCTTTTGTGCCACAGCTGGGAGTCACTTTCTTGCACATTCAAGCATGTTAGATTATTTTTAGGTAAGGACTTCAGCGATGCTTTGTATACGTTGTTCACCCTTTTTCCTTCCATAACGATTTCTCCACTCTGTAGGTTCCTCACAGTGCATCTTACGGATGAGAAACTCACTTCGTTGCCTCTGTCACACAGTTGGGAGATGCTTAGTAGATTGTGTCTGAGACCATCAACACAGTAGACATTCTCAATTGCATGCTCCAGAGTTCTCCCAATCTTTCCAATACCTACTATCTGACCACTTTTTCCTCCTCCGAAGGCCACACTGCCTCTTTGAAATGCTGCGAGTGAAAGAAAGTTTCTTCTATCTCCTGTCATGTACCTTGAACAACCGCTATCAAGAATCCAGCTTGAGTTGTTCTCCCTCACTCCAGCCTCTGCTGAACAGCCAGCTTCATCTCTATCAGTTGCCATGAGAGCGGAGTCCTTCCTGTTGCTATCCTTTGTGTACAGCTCCTTCAGTCTTTCCCAGATCTCCTTGGCCGACTTACATTCAAGTATCCTTGCAAGCACATCATAGGTAAGTCCTCTCCTCAGATACCATTCAGCCTTTGAGTTTGCCTGTAACCAATCTAGGTCTTGAGGATCCAGTTCTTCCACTTTCTTTAGCACCAGGACTCCATTTGCTGCTCTCTTCACAGGGACGTGAGGTCCTCTCTTCACGATCAACCACAAGCTGTAATCAGTTGCTTGCAGAAAAGTCTTCATCTGTTTCTTCCAGTGGTTGTAATGAGTCCCGTTGAACACCGGTGGCCTTGATGGATCTCTTTCCCCTCTGAATTCTCGAGGGTCTTCTTCATCAGAACTATTGTCTGTCATACCTGCTAGTGCTAGTGGCGAGTCATCCTCAGACTCTTTTTCATGATCAGATTCACTATCGGTTGGTCCCCATGTGGCATAGAAGGCTTCCTTCCTCTTCCTTCGTTCTGCTCTGAAGTTTGGGGGCCGTCTTGACTTCTTTCTGTCTTTGTCATTTTCCTTTGTCATTTCCTTCTCCTTGTCCTTAGCTGCTCTGTTCTTCATCCACTCTATTTCCCACATAGGGCAATCCATGACAGCATGATCCTTTTTGAAGCACTTGAAGCATCCAGAGTAATCTGGGCTGTCAACTATGTTCTTCCTGCTAGAACTTTCCTTGTTACCTCTTCTGAATCCTTTGAACCTTCCCAGATTGAGTTTTTGTCTTAAGGCATTTAACATTGCTTCTTCAACTGATTGAAGATCAACATATTCATCAGCTTCCACTGTTGCTTCCAGAGCAAGGGTCTTGTCCTTCTTTGCTGCTGGTTTAGCCTTTGAGTCCTTCATCATCTCATGCGTTTTCAGACTTCCAACCAGTTCTTCAAGCTTGATGGATTTCAGAGGTTTGGATTCAATGATGGCAGTCATCTTTGGTTCCCATGCTTCAGGCAACACATTCAGGATTTTATCAACCATCTCTATTTCAGGCAATTCCATCTCCAGAGATCTCATTTCATTTGTAATCATGGTCAACCTGGTCATCATATCCTGAATCGATTCCTTTTCGCCCATGGTGAACAGTTCAAATTGTCTCTTCAGCATTCTCCTTTTTGAGTCCTTCACTTCTGTGGTTCCTTCATGTGCAACCTATAGGGCATCCCATATTTCCTTAGCCGTCTTATACGATGATACTCGATTGAACTCTTCAGGACCAAGACCACATATGACCAGACGTTTGGCCTTGTGATTCTTTTCGATCATCTTATAATCCGTCTCATCAAACTCTTCTTTCAGTTTAGGTTCTTTCGTGGCAGTGGTTCCTTCACCAACTATTTTGGTGGGAATCAGGTTTCCTTCAGAAACTATCAACCAGAGTTGATAGTCTTCAGCACATATGTAATTCTCCATCCTGTTCTTTCACCATGCATAGTATTGCCCATTAAACTGTGGAGGCCTCAGAACCGACTGTCCTTCAGTAATGGTAGGCGGTGCACTCATCCTGATCCTTCTCAAGGTGTTAGCCTCACAAGAGAAGACCCGCTCTGATACCACTTGTTATACTTTATGCACCTCCTAGAGATACTAGAAGGGGGGTTGAATAGTATCTTCCGATTTTCGTCACAAGAACCTTGTTCTTCTATCGTAGAACCTAGTTCTTATGTTATCTTTGATACTGCCTTCAACTCTAGAACTCACAACACCACACACACCAAAGGCACAAGGATTTTACGTGGAAAACACCTTGCTCAAGGGAGAAAAACCACGACCCACACTCTGGGATTTTAGAACTGAATCCACTAACACAAGAGCAACGTTTCTGATTACAAACTCTGTAACCAAGGGGCTACACTCTAGACTTTAATCACTATTCAAAGCTACACTCTAGCTTTTCTAGTAATTTCACAAGAATTCACCTTATACATGTGCTTCTGTAATAAGCTAGTAGGTAAAACTATGAAAGCTCAAACTATGACAACTTACAACTCGATGAACCTAGACAAAATATCTAGACTCAATACTCTGCACGCACTCCGTTGTCTTCTTCAGTTTACTCACGTAGAAAGATTGCAGATCGCCTTTATGTGCTCTCAACTCTCTGTATGTGAATAACTGCTTTTGGCTGTCTCTACTACTTGCATTTATATGGGTCTTGAAACCCTAGTTGAGTTCTACAAGGAATCCTCTTAATTATGGTAAGTCAGGATTCGTAGTAACTCTTTTCCTTGTTGAAGTCTAACTCCTTTTCACACTTCGAAGACACAGCCTGGGCACCGCCTCTTTTAGTCTGACTAGGATGCATATACATTCACGCGCCACTACTCCTAGTTCCACAGGGATTTGCAACCCGTAATCTTTTCGATCAAGCGTGCCCTTTATCTCAAGGACTCAGTTCTTTGTGTGAACCTCGGAGTCCATTCTGTTTATCATACTTCAAAACCAGCTCTCAACAATTTATTAATTTATAACTCAGTAACTTGAAAAGACTAGAACTCCGAACCCAGAAACTTTAAATCCTGGTTTCCCCTTTGCTTAAAAAGATAGCGGAATCAATCAAGACACTATGATTTCTTGAATGTTGTTAATTTTCATTTGTATGGCTTATGCATTACTCTAGGTAATATTGCCTCTTTCGAAAAGAACATCTTTAAACAAATTATAATTCTTAATTTTTTGCTACGTGCATCTGGAAGTTCTTGGAAAAGAAGATATCAAATTAGAATTTATCTAATATATAAACCGTACTAACATTTACACTATTATTATTGGAGTATTGCATAAAAGTTTTACACGAGCAGGCCATCTAAAAGATATTAACATGCAAACTCCATCTATAAAAGGTTGGATCAATGACCCTGGATATGGTTATTCATTACAACATGTTCAATACATAGATAATATAAATATCCTAATTTATACTATCTCTGTATAAATCCCTTATTAATGTGATAGATTGAGGCAAGTGATCCTTCACTACTAGAAAAAGACTGTTTTGCGACATTGATTGGAGACGGAATTCCCTAGCTAAATGGGGTATAGAGAGAGAATTCCGTCGCCAAGCTGTTGCTATCAGCTTCTTTCAGGTATTTATTGAAATGAAAGCCAAAAAGGAAGACTGTATACTTGCAATATACCAAGAAAACAAGTGATAATATGCAAATACACTAATCAGACCAGAAAACTTCAAGCCAACCCCAGTCTTTTTTAGGAACATGTAAAGCTTTCCACACTGCTTCAGAAGCATCAACTATATTATTCTTACACCCTCTACTTGTGTCACATTCATCAACAACCATAGCTTTTGTACTCTTCCCATTTGCATAAATAGTAATCTTTTCAAAACATCGTTTCCCTTTATTGTACCATCCAGTTGATAAAGCCACCACTGGAATAGAATTGTGATAATATTTGCCACTACATTCTGATGGACCACCACCTGAACCACCTTTTTCAAAGCTATTGATAGTTAAAATAGCCTTTTTGCGACCATTAATTGAATTTTGAGCCTCAACCAATAATATGTTATTACAAGCAATGGAGACAAGGATCAATAAAGCAACAAAATGAACTAGGGTAGAGTAAGTCCCCATGTTCTTTTTAGGTTAATTCAAAGAGTTTGAGAATGTTATCAATTTGGTATTTTTTTCCTCCTAATTAAGGAGTTGATAAAAATGTTTGCTATTTATTACAACGATTTGCCGTCCAGTAAAATGACTTTTACTATAATGTTGGTCATGTAAAACCAAACCATGGAATTACATAATGGGTAGACAAGAACAATAACAAAGTCTACGAACTTCTACTAGGAAGGTTTAATTTTGGCTTTATTAGGTAAATTAAGCATAGTCATATAATTAAAATATGTTACAAATCAGTTATTTGTTTTTTAGATGTGACATTTTGAAATTTTAGGTTGTTTATCATGCATGTAGTAAATATTTTAAAAGAGATCTGGTTGTAGCTGTTTACTCCTCCAATGTAGTAACCCTTACATCCAATGTCTCTTAGCTGGCAGTCTTACGGTAACCCTTTTCGTCTAAAAGGGAAGGATTTCTGGATTTCTTGGAGAAACTCCTTAGATATGGAATATCTGTATCAGTTGATCTATAACGGCAGTGTCCGGGCCAGCTTACGCGCACCTCGACTAGTTCAACCGGATATCTGCCACAACAGGTACCAGATAACTCTACCCATCAAGGCTTGGATAGATGGGAAGAAAGACCCAGTATTTTTCGCCTCCACTAAAATTTGAACCTGAGATCTCAGGGGGTGCACACCCTTGGGTGCAGCTCTTTTCTTTCTTCTTTTCCATTTTATCTGATTCTTTTGTTCATTCAAAAAAGATGAAAAATCTTTATACTTGGAAACTGATCATAAATTTATACTTCCTATTTCACTGTTGTCTCTTAATGACATGTTCTATCACCACAAAAATGTCACAAAAAATAAGTTCTGATTGTACTTTGATATCTTCACACATTTTCTCATCATTTAAACTGATTTTCACAGCTCCATAGTTACTTTCTGAGCTCCACAACAAAACTAAAAGCATCACATACTCCTATTATTCTTCCCATTACAATTTTAAGAAATTTGACTTTCTAAATGGGAAGATGCTTGTTTTTTAATATAAAAGGAGAAGAAGTTAGAACAACAATCTTACCGTCTTCTTGACAAAGTTTTTTAGCTCATCCCGTCTTCTTGACACAATATCCTCTTGTTTTGTAAACAGCTTGTGTAACTATATTTAACCAAGCAGTAAACAAATGATGACTTATAATTACGCCATAGACATGAATTAACTAAAAAATGTCACTATTTAACAACCCTCGGAAACTTTAGTCAAACTAAAAAAGAAAAGGAAAAGAACATATTTGAATCTAGCATGAAGTTAAAGCATCAGTACAAAATTCATATGTGAAGGAATGTTACAAAAGGTAGAGAAAGTTGAAATATGATATTGTGATTTAGGTCATAACAATTGAACTTTGAATTAGACAGAAAATATATTCAATAACGTCTCGAATAAATAATACTATCACATAATAATAATTAAATGAAACTTATATTCAATAACTTCTCAAAATAGAATACGAAAAACTTCTTTATATACTACATTTTCTGGCTTCATTTGTTATTTTTCCATCATCATCATAAACTAAAATATTCGACCCTTTTCTACTTGTCACTCGTGAAAGAGCAACATAAAGTTGTCTATGTGTAAACACCGGTTTCTTCAAGAGTACCCCATATGTGACAATGACTGACCTTGACTTTTGTTAATGGTCATGACAAAAGATACAATGATTGAAAATTGTTTTCGTTGGAACTTAAAAGGTATTATCACATAAGTTGGAGTCAACATCAGTATAGGGATAAAACCTTTTTGTCCAGCCATATTACCTAATAAAACCTTCGCTTTAATAATCTGATTTTCAAGTCTTGTGATGATCAACCTCGTGTCGTTACACAGTCCTGATGGGTGATATATATTTTTCAATAACATTACGGGAACACCAACCTTCAGGGTGATCGAATGATTTGGAATATCATAACATTTAATACTATTTAGGAATTCTGGTGATGTACATGCTCCAAAGTTGTAAAAGAATGATCAGACATACAAACCATCCGTTGCCGCCCCCACCTGGCAGGCGGCCACGGGTCATAACGCACTCTTCGCACAACAAATCCACTTTATCAGAACTCAGTGTATTCTCAAGACTATGATTAAGCGACACCATATATCCATCCACTAATTCTACCATGTCAAGAGTAGGAGCATAATTGCTCTTTGTTGAAGTAATCTATGTCACCGAAGTGGCTAAAAGAATCAGAATATGTACTTTCTACAACTATAGATATTGGATGTTCACAATTCTTTATGAGAATATCATCGAGATTTGGAATTTTTCAGTTCCATCTATGAAGCTTCCAATCCTTCCATCACCAATGGCCAAAATCATTAGACAAATTTTTAACTTATCCAAATGTGTGCCTGGATTTTCTTGTAATCTCATATTCCTTGTTAGCTTCAGGACTTGGCAATGTGACCCCAAAATATGAAGAATTCATACCAACATTAACGATATCTTGTCAACTACCTTTAGCAATGACATGCAAAATTTGTCTGAAGTCACCTTTTGCACGAAAATCGGGTTATTAAAGCCAAGGTTTTATCAGGTAATATGGCTGGATAAAAAATATTTATCCCCAGAATAACAAATGAAGCTAGATTTTGCTGGTCATTGCAAAAGGTAGCAGACAAGATATTGTTAATGTTGGTCTAAATGCTTCATATTTATGGTCACATTGTCAAGTCCTAAAAGTCAATAAGGAATATGAGATTGCAAGGAAATCCAGGCACACATTTGGATGAGTTAAGAAATTTCTCTAATTGGATTTTGGCCAATGGTGATGGAAGGATTGGATGCTCCATAGATAGAATTGGAAAAGTCCAAATCCCCGATGATATTCTTATAAAGAATTATGATGATCCAATATCTACATACTCTGGTTATTTTAGCCACTCCATTGATATAGATTACCTTCATGCAAAGAGCAATTCTTGCTCCTACTCTTTACATGGTAGAATCAGTGAATGGATATATGATGTCGATTAATCGCAATCTTGAAAATACGTTCTGAGTTCTGATAACGTTTGTATGTCTGATTATTCTTTTACAGCTTTAGAGCATGTACATACACCAGAATTCCTAAATAGTATTAAATATTTTGGAATTCCAAATCATTCTATCATCTTCAAGGTTGGTATTCCCGTAATGTTATTGAGAAATATAGATCAGTCATAGGACAGTGTAATGGCACAAGGTTGATCATCACAAGACTTGAAAATCGGATTATTGAAGTCAAGGTTTTATCAGGTAATATGAATGGACAAAAAGTGTTCATCCTTAGAGTGACGTTGACTTCAACAAACGCGAGAATACCTTTTAAGCTCCAACAAAGATCATTTCCAATCGTTGTATCTTTTGCCATGACCATAACAAAAGTTAAGGTCAATCATTGTTGCAAATGGATTTATTCTTAAAGAAACTAGTGTTTGCACATAGATAACTCTATGTTGCTCTTTCACGGGTGACAAGTAGAAGGGGTTGAAGATTTTAGTTTATGATGATGATGGAAAAATAACAAATGAAGCTACAAATATAGTATAAAAAGAAGTTTTTTATAATCTAATTTGAGATGTTATTGAATTTTTGTTTCATCTAATTTACTATTATGTGATATCATTTATTTGAGACAGTATTGAATTTATTTTCCGTCCATAATTCATGGTCCAATTGTTATGGCCTTAATCATATTTCAGCTTTCTCTACCTTTTGTTATCTTCTTTCAAATATGAATTTTGTACTGGTGCTTTAACTTCATTCTAGATTCAAATATGTTATTCTTTTCTTTTTCTTCTTTGGTCGGTCTGATGCTCCTAGGGTTGGCATAATTGTAAAGCTATCATCGGCTTACTGTTTAGTTAAATATAGTTACACAAGTTGTTTACAGAACAAAAGAACAAGAGGATGTTGTATCAAGAAGACAGCGAGCTAAACAACTTCGTCAAGAAGACGGATAAGATTGTTGTTCCAACTTCTTCTCCTTTTGCATTCAACAAGCATCTTACCATTTAGAGAGAGTCAAATTTCTTGAAATTGTAAGGGAAAGAATAATAGGAGACTAGGAGTATATGATGCCTTCAGTTTTGTTGCAGAGCTGTGGAAGAAACTCTTGGATGGGATGAACATACATTTATCGCTTTTACTCACATCTGTTAAGTGCTTGTCGTGTGGTACCACAACAAAGTAGTGTGCAAAATCAATTTTGCATGCGAGTTGTTTACTTTCTACTCTTTTGTTCTGTTTCTTTTGTCTTGGTTTTGAGTTACTCCCTCCGTCCTAAAATGAGTGTCTGGGTTTGACTTGATGCGGAGATTAAGAAAATAGAGAAGACTTTTGAATCTTGTGATTTAAAATTAAAATTGTGTGTAATGTGGGTCAGTGCCTTTAAATCTTGTGGTCAAAATAAATTTTGGAGTTAAAGAATTACCAACTATAGAAAAAGACACTCTTTTTGAGACAAACTAAAAAAGAAAGATAGACACATATTTTGGGACGGAGGGAGTAATTGTTTCATTATCTTTGGGTAATACTATATAGTGGCCATTTTGACAGCAGAGGTAGTGGAGTAGACCTCAACAAAGGAGATATGCAATATACCTCAACAAGATATTAGAAAGAGATAAATTAGCAAGGATAGCACTTTTGATCATGCAACTCTTAAACTCAGCAATGCAAAGTAATTATAACTCTACTCTTATAAACTCATTTTATTCAATAGCTTGATTGAATGTTACTATTGTTAGTTGTATTTACAGTATTCATGTAGCTTTACAATAAAGTAGTGTATGTCAACATTTATATCGTTGATGCATGATCACAAGTCATGACTCTATTGGAATCAACGAGGTTTCAAAGCATGATGATGAACTTTAGTGAAGAAACTGAACCTCTATTCGTTTGAAGTGGTTGTCTTATTAGAATAAGTTAGGGTTTTCCTTTGGCTTCGAATTAGCAATGAACATATTGCGTATTATTGTTTAAATATGTTTTATCTTTGATACATAAATTAAACAGATCAAAAGAACAAAGAAACGAAGGAAAAACTAAACAGAAACAGATCAAAAGAACAAAGAACAAAGAACAAAGAAATAAAGGAAAAACTAAATAGAAGAACTAGAGCTAATGCTAGAGAGATAAGTTAACATATTTTACAACTATATGAAATAGATTATATATATGATAAACTAAACCAGTTAGAAACTGTGTAGGTAGGCGAATAGTTGTGTTTTAAGGTTCAACTAATAGTGATAATTTACATATTAGCTAAATATACAGTATTGGTACAATTAGTTCCTTTGTGGGGGTGCTAATACTAGTTATTATTGGAGGATGAGCACTTTGTATCTTTAATGTACGAAAGTCCAAACCCATTATTCCCTCCCAAATAAAATTTATTCAATGATATACTTTGTAAAAGAAAGATACTTTGTAAAAGAAAGTTTACCCTCAAAAGTACCTTCTATTTAGATAAAAGAGTAATCATATAGTAAATTGATAAAATTAATCCTTTACACTGCGCATGGCCACAAAGAATTCATTTCCATTAAAAAAACTAAAAAATGACATGATCGAGACAAGTTGTTCAGTATATAAATTTTAGTTGCATGTGCTTCTAATTAATCTAGTTTTAAACTTCTCACATATTTATGTCCCACCAATTCTTAAAGTTCCAGACCATACCGATTTCACAAAGAAAATGACACTTTGAGACACATATTAGCACTATATGAAAGGTTTCCTTGCCTATTCTTTACAATAGTAATAGACTTTATGTATGCACGAAGCATTAGCTTTAAATTTGGTTTAACAATAATGGCATCATGATTGGGTACATTCTAGTAGCAGTAGTAGTAATGTACAAAACGTGTTGAAGTTTTCAAGTAACTACAACAAAAACAAAGCTAAAAAGCAAAACAAAACGTTTAAGGAGAACAAAAGAATTCAACAGTAGTCAAAACATGAAGCGAAAACTTACTAAAATATATGTTGGAAGAACTGGTTTTGGAAGACCTACTTTGCATTGATTGTAAAATCTGGCATCATTCGTATTTGGATTGAAAGTAATCTTTGAGGAGTAGAGGTGAAATTTTGATCACTAGCTATTTTTAGACGCGCTTATTGGGAACTATCCACCGTTTCAAAATTCACTGAAGAATAGCCAAAAATTCGCGCGCACACTTAAGCTCCATCAGCGTTGGAAAAACACCGCAGACTAGTCCCATAACAAAATACCTGAGCTTTGAACAAGTTTTGTTCAAAGCTCAGGTATTTTGTTATGGGACTGAAGCTTGTTCAAAGGTCCATAACAAAATAATCCCATAACAAAATAATGAGATCTTGAACTAACATGTTCAAAGGTATCCCATAACAAAATAATGAGATTTATTCCCATAACAAAAGTCCCATCAAAGGGATAAAATCCCATTATTTTGTTATGAGACTTTATATTAGGGGTGGCAAATGGGTGGTTTGGATTGGATTTGGATGGGTTAAAAATGGATTGAGAAAAATGGGTTGGATTGTAATCCACCCATATTAGTATGGGTTAAATATGGGTTGGATAAAATATGAATTGGGTAAAATATGGGTTGGATAAAATATGGATGAGATAAAACTAATCCTGACTCATCTTATCCATTTGTATCTCGATCTCGTATTGCTAAAAACCTCATTGCATACAACAAGAAGCTCACTGAGACCATCCCTGACCTATTTTTTGCCAATACTGTCTATTTTTTCTCCTACCTATAGTAGTTAACAAACTATGAAATTAAAAATTTTAGTTATATGTAAATTAAATTAGTTAAAAGATTATGTTTTTAAGCAAAAGTAATCACTTCAAACACTATATATATGGAGAAAAAAATTTATAAGTTGCATTTATTACTTTTTCTTCAAACCTATACAGGTAAAACTAACGCAAGTAATATTGGTAAGAAGATACATTGGATGAAAACAATCTAAAACTTTAATTAAATTTGCATGAAAATATTTTAATAATTTTGTTAGCAGAAAATCAGATGAACAACAAAAGACCCAAGAATTTCCAGAAGTCTTTTCGAAAAAGATCAATCAAAATTCTGTAAAAAAAAATAATTAAAGGGATGCACTCAAAAACAAAGAAAGAAAAAGAAAAAAGGAAAAAAAACAAAAAACAAATTTGAAATAGAAAACTGCTTTCGTGCATAAAGTGGGTGTCCATTGTTGAGTCTTCTCTACTGCAACTGGAAGATGGGTAGTGGAAGATATGGTTCACATCCATCTTATTTGAGTTACCCATATTTTATCCATAAATACCCATATTTCTATAGATTAAAGATGGATTGAAACCCACATTTTGCCCAACTAAAAATATCACTCATCCAGCCCATAAAAATATGGATAAAGTGGTGGATTAACATTATATGGGTTGATATTGCCAGTACTACTTTATATATAAAGCTTCAGTCCCATAACAAAATGCTGGGGCTGTGAACAAGTTTTGTTCATAGCCCCAGTATTTTGTTATGGGACTGAAGCTTTATACAAAGTCCCATAACAAAATGCTGGGGCTTTGAACAAAACTTGTTCAAAGCCCCAGTATAAATACTGGGGCTAGTTTGCTGAAGCTTCCCCCAGTATAAATACTGGGGCTTTGAACAAAACTTGTTCAAAGCCCCAGTATTTATACTGGGATTTGTCCGAATATGGCTATTTCTCAGCAAATTTGTTTTTGACGGCTACAAATCAATTAGCACGCGCCAGACAGGCCCTACGCAAAATTATAATCTAACACAAACTTTGCATAATGGCCGCGGAGAGAAGTTTAGTTGATTTCTACTTCCTAATTAATGAAAAGTAACTTCAATAGAATCCCACATCAACCCTAATTATTACGGTTAAAAATATATTAAAAGTGAAGATTTTTTTATATAACACACACACACATATATATATATATATATATTGATGTAATTACAATTTTATCCAACTTAATAAGCACTTCCGGAGGACAAAAAGTTCAATCAATACTCCCTCCGGTCCACTTTATTTGATCTTTTGGCCTTTTATCCTTGGTCTAAAATAATTGATTTGTTCAAAGTTCAAGAAGCTTTTAGATAGTTCTTCCCAAATATACCCTTGTCAATAAATGATCTAAATACATTTTTAAAAGTCCTCACAAATTTCTATAAGTAAATTTGAAAGAGACAAAGGTTAATTTCGTAAATGGCCTTTTTAATTAATGCTAAAAGGTGAATTTCTTAATCTACATAAAACAACCAAAAAAATCAAATAATATGGACCGGAGGGAGTAATATAGTATTGATAATTGCAAACGGGGGAAGTGCACGAAAGACCACTTTTGGCACTAGTTTTTGGGCAGAGGCCAGTAATACAAAAATATTTAGTCTATAGCCACTTTTTACACCCACCAGAAATAGAAAAATGAAAAAAGACTAAATTATCCCCCAAATATATATATCAGTCCATATGGATAGAACTTCAGTACATAAAGGTGGGGAAGTTCAATCCCTATGGATGGAACTTCAGTCTACAAGGGTATATAAGTTCAATCCATGTGGATGGAACTTCAGTCCACAAGGGTAGATAAGTTCAATCCATGTGGATGAAACTTCAATCCATAAGGGTAGATAAGTTCAATCCCTGTGGATGGAACTTCAATCCATAAGAGTAGATAAGTTCAATCCATGTGGATAGAACTTCAGAATACAGGGCAGAGAAATTCAATCTATGTGGATAGAACTTCAGTCCATAAGGGTAGAGAAGTTCAATCCATGTGGTTTGAACTTCAATAAGTAGTTTTTCAAACTTCAGTCCAGTAATCAGACTGAGGGGTAATCAAGTCTTTTCAGTTAGGCATATTTAATGATCTTATCTAGTAAAGAGCCAAAAGTGGCCTCAAGTGTAAGAACAAAAAAAAAAAAATAGTGGCCGCAGAGCAATACCAGTATCAAAATTGACCACTGGGCAAAAATTTGACTTGCAAACGTGACACTAATCTTTAGGCCCACTTCAGATCTTTAGGGCCCGGAAATGAGCTATAAGTTGTATAAATTTCGTCCAGAGGCCACTTTTGCCACTAGTATTTAGTTCGAAGTCATTTTTTTATTGGTTTTATATGAGAGGCCTCTTTTTAGAACTTCAATCTTTGTGGGCTGAAGTTCAAACTTTGTGGGTTGAACTTCATGCTTAAGTTATGAAGTTCAACTTCAATCCGTAAGAGCTGAACTTTTAGGCGTAGATGCCGTAAACTTCAAGCCTTATGGGCCGAAGTTTGAACTTCAATCCTTGTGGTGAGTTGAAGTTAAACTTTAACCCTTATGTGCTGAACTTGTATGAAGTTCAACCCAAAAGGATTGAAGTTCTAAAAAGTGGTCTTTCATGCAAAACCAATAAAAAATGTGGCCTCAAATCAAAGACCACTGGCAAAAGTGGCCTCTCATGCACTTTTCCCATCGCAACATTTTCACCCACATGCCACTTTTATCGCTGGTATTTAGTTTGAAGCCATTTTTTTTATTGGTCTTACATGAGAGGCAACTTTTTGGAACTTCAATCTTTGTGGGCTGAAGTTCAAACCTTGTGGGTTGAACTTCATGTCTAAATTATGAAGTTTCAACTTCAATCTATAAGGGCTGAACTTTAAGGTATAGGTGCGCAAACTTCAACTCTTGTGGGCTGAAGTTGAACTTTAATCCTTATGGTGAGTTTAACTTGTGTGAAGTTCAACCCAAAAGAATTGAAGTTCCAAAAAGTAGTATCTCATGTAAAACCAATAAAAAAAGTGGCCTCAAACCAAAGACCACTGCCAAAAGTGGCCTTTGGTGCCCTTCGCCCCTATAGTCCTTCAAGATTTTTGGGCTGAAAACATAAAATAACTTTTGATGTATATGATATTACTTTCTACTAGCCACGACATCATGCAGACATATCTGTATTTATTAATGGAATTAATAATATTACTAAAATAAAAAATATTAGGGCAAAAAACATAAATAACCTTTGTATATAGGATATTACTTTCTACTAGCCACAACATCATGTAGCCATATCTGTATTTTATTAATGGAATTAATAATATTACTAAAATGAAAAATACTATATGAATACTATAGTTAAGGAAAATGGATAGTAGGCATTACTTTAGGTAGAATCTTAACGAAATGGTCCACAAATTACTCCTTCAAAAATAACTCCACTTCTTACGCCTAAATCATTTTTTTTTTATGTTTATTCTTTATGAGATGTGAATTTTTTTTTTCATTGTGTAGATAATTAATTTCCATGGAAATTTTTATAAATGAAATACATAACACATAATATAAAATAGATGAATACATGGTAGATATTAAGTTAGTATATGTGAAAACGTTTAACTACTAACTACACACAGATATTAAATGAATACATACTACATATCATGTTAATAATAAGTGAAATACAAAATAATAAATCTTGAATATCAGATAGATACATGAAGTAAAATAATATGCTAAAATATTAGATATATAACTACTGAATACACAATACATACATGTTGAATAAATATTCAATATTCAATATACATATCATACATATTGAGTATTCAATATTGAATTCAATATTGAATACATATTATATACATATTGATTATTCACAAAGTCATTTGTAAACCATAATAAAATTAGTACAACATACATATAATTTAATGGATACATATACAATATACATAAAATAGGTAATCGAGGAGAGAGAATATACAAGTAATTAGGAAAAAAAAGAATAAGATAGCTATACGTATGTTCCTACCAAATATACTCTTAACTTTGTATTAACTATAGGCGGTAACAAAATTAATTAGGCTATCTAAAGGATGACTTTTGAATTTCCTGTCCCAATCACCCATTAATGAAAAAGAAATACAAAAAATATATTAAATGGCTATGCAAAGAAAGAAAGTGTAAAATGGGTTTAAGAAAAGTATTTAACGGTTATGGATGTATAAGTTGGGTAAAAATCCCAAGATTTTTTACACCAAACCTAGCTAGCCCAAGAACAAGATCCTCTCAAGGAATTACTTACAACCTTCGTATTCGGAGTGAGAGTGGCCACGTTTTCATTAGGTGTGTGGAAAAAGGGATGGGTAAGATTATATCATCGGGATGTCCGGAATTTCATAGCTGCTTGTAAGCTGCTTGTAAGCTACCTGCTTGTAAGCTGCTTGTAAGCTACCTGCTTGTAAGCTACTTGTAAGCTGCTTGTAGATCAAGCTTCTTCATGAAGCTATGAGAGTAATGGACATCCACAATATAACATATTCATAACATATAGGATAATATTGCGGGATTTTTTCCTTAAAAGTCTACAATTTCTTCCACCCTGAACTTTCAAACTTTTCAAGTCACTTCCTATTTTCTCATTCTCGAAATCCCAAGGAGAACAACAACAACAACAATAACCATATAAGTGGGCCAAGGAAGTGTGAGATGTAGGTAGAATTTACTCCACCTAGTGGAGAGGCGGTTTTCTGTAAACTCTCAGCTTAAGAAAAATACTTTGAAAAACATGTTTACAAAAATAAATATGATGAAAATACTACAATAAAAAAATACTTACGTAAAATAAAAATAATCAAGGTATACCTAAAAACTTGTCGCTCCAAACGCACACGCAAATATAAGCGGTCGATTAAGTAATAAAGTGATAAGAAAGTATCGTTCCCACGAGGACTATTGATTAACTATTAACTAAATCAGACTATTCCTAATTATCTAAGCAAGAAGGTTTCAAGAGTTGAGAATTTATCTAACAAAAATAATTAATTAAACCAAGAAAATAATAATAATAATAATAAGTAAAATATGATTTTGGATTCAAGAAGGGATAATAGCCTCGGGTCATGGGATATCTGCCAATCCTGTTGAATTCTTCAGTTAATCTGACTAAATCAATTTATCTGGGTTACTAATCACATGGTTAATATCACTCACAGGACTCTTTCGATACCCTGCTCGCCTATTCAAACCAACCTAACGCCTATATGTCTATGGAATTAGAGTTAACAAGAATGCATTTGTATTTCCTGTATAATGACTAAGCATGACTGTTAGGTATATTTCTATCCTAACCGCGAAACCATTCCCCGATGCCCAGGTTCAGGAACACGCTCTATTCAATCCTATTGCAACCTACGGTTCCCACTTTCGAGTTCAACCCTAGATTCATAAATAGTATTCAATTGGTGATCAAGCAATCAAATAATTAGGCTCATGATATGAATAAATAACAAAATAATATAAACCAATAAAATCAAAGTAGCTTATGAATATCAACAATCATGGAGAATCCCACAACTTTAGATTAACAAATTAAATTAAAGAAAAGAGAAGAAAACTCAATGTAGATGTTGTGCTCCAACCCATCTCTAGCGTTTCTATGCCTCCCCAGAGGTTCTTGCCTCCAAAAGTACGTAAAATCTCCCTAAAAATATGGTTACAAGGGTTTAAATATGGAGTACAATAAGTGAGCCACGTTATTAGTCTTTCCAAGCTGCTCTGGGACTATTTTTTCAGCGCATACAGCCGAGCATGCCTCGCGCTCATGGATGTATGCGCTGATGCTCCTTAGTTTCTTAAGCTTTTCACTCTTTCCAGGCCATACAGCCGAGCATGCCAAGCATGGGAGGCTGTATGCGCCAATGTTTTAAAAGGCGGGGGCGTAAGGCGAGACGTTTTATTTACGACGGGGTGAGACATAAGCCTCGAGACGTGTGGCGTAAGCCCCATGGATCTAATTTTTTTAATTAATTTTAATTAATAAATAGCATAATGAGCCAAAAAAATATCGAAAATACATAAAAAAACAGTTAAAAAATTAAAATAAGAAAAAAGATTATAGTAACAAAAAATCTAACATTTTTTTACAAGTATAAGAAATTGAATAATGTTACAGTTTTTATGAGACAAATAAACTATATTAACTTTCAAACAATTAAAAATTAATATTTTGTTAATATAAAAGTGAATAATTATAAAATTTATTACTATTATAATTTAAAACGTTAACTCTTCATTGATCAATATAAATTGCTTCTAAATTATAAAATAATCTACGTCTAATTTTGAGTTATAGAAATAAAACATGAAGACTAATAACAAGTGATAATATATACCTCGACTACGTATTTTCAGATTAAGTATACAGATGAAATATGTCTCGTTAATTGAGCTACACTCAATTTCTCGATTTCTATAAATGAATACAACTTGTATCAATCATTTTAAAGAAAATTGTGGGTGAACAATCTTAATTAGGGAATTTGATAGATTATTTGCATAGTAACTATAAGGCGAGTCCCGAGCGTTGAGCGTTGGGCGTGCTCTGGACGCACTGTTGGGCGCTTGAGGCGTAAATCTGACGGATCTAAGCCCCGTCCGAGAGCCTCAGGGCGTTTTGCAAGTGCCCCGCCCCGGGGCGAGTCCAGACGAGTCCCAAAACTACCTTTTGAAACAGAGGTATGCGCTGCTTCTTCCTTGTTCTTGTACAAATCAAGCTCCAATTTCCTTCATTTTATTCCTAAAACATCCAAACACTTCAAGTTAGCATTTTACCTCAAATCAATCATTGTTTGATACATAATACCGTAAAAACAAAACAAAAGCCATAAGATATCAACGACGAAACATAAGACTTATGCCCAACATCATATACCGAAAACACCGATATCAATAAATACACAAATATGATAGAAATGATATATATATAAGAATAATACAAATGCTAATATGACTGAAATCGTTCGACTGCTATATAACCTTCTACATTATGCTCGACCTCTATGCTTTCCTATCTAGGATCATGTTCTCTGTGATATGTAGGTGAGAAATGTCCTGTATAATCACCTTGCCCAAATTCTCTTCATTCTACCTCTATCTCTCTGTAGACCTAGAACTGTCAACTCCTCGCAGCTCCTCATTGGAGCATCTGTGCTCCTCCTTTCCACATATTCGAACTATTGCAGCCTCGCTTCTCGCATCTTGTATCCACTGAGGTTACTTCCACCTTGTCACATATGACCATTCCTAATTTTAACTATTCTCGTACGCCCACACATCCAACTAAGTATTCTCCAAAATTTCAAAGTGTGTGACATAAAGTATGAATAATATGAAAGGCTTTCCCCTATGTGTATTGGATACGAGTTAAATTACTGGCTTGAGAAGATACTTTGAACATAAACTATGTGATTTGAATTGGATAGTAGTACACCTATTGAATCGGAAAGCTACAAGAATGCACCAACGTGAAATAACCACAATAAAAATGCTAAAGATAAGTTTTATTTTCAAGATCCTTTATCAAAATCATTTACTCTTTCCGTTTCAAGTTATGTGGTGAAGTTTGAATCACACTGTATTTAAAAAGAAATGAAAGCTTCTGATGTTTGTGTTCATAAACAATGCAGTATAAATTTGTGCTATAAGGTAATATGAGAAGTTTAAGTGAAATTATTTTCAAAGTAGGAAGCTGCCAAGTTGTTTTTGTACGAATTAGAAAGAAAATACTAGAAAAAAAAACTGCAATATAAACTGATATGAAAGGAGTACATGTCATTAGGTCTCTTTGGCCTTGTCAAATCTATTAAAAAAAACAATATAATCTTCTTATTAAATTCTTGAATACACTCATCTTTTTAGCTGCACTCTATGGGCTTGTACGATGGATATGTGTCTTCTCCAAGCAGAAGGGACCTCAAGATGGCTACACCAATTGGACCAACATGCCACAACGCGTGTCCACCATCTCTAACTTCATGATAATGAGTCCAAGGTAGCCTTTCTGAAACATATCTTTGTAATTGACAAGGCACTATGTTATCCTCGTAACCTTGCCAAATATGGACTGAGCTTTCACTTTCAGGGAACGGATTACCAAATTCTAGTGGATCAAAGTCCCACATTCCATAAGCCAAGGTGAAGTCTTGGAGAAGAGACTGAAAATCACTTTGCTTTGGGTAAAGCTTCTGCAAAATTAATTAAGACAGTTTTCAAGAAATTCATAAGCCTTTGAAAAAGTTCTGAAAACTCCTCATTTTATTGAATGTGTATAACTAAACACAGCTTAAGAAAGAAGGACAGTTTTTGGAACCTGTCTAGTCCTAAACATGTACAACATTTATATGGTTGTAAAATCATACTCCCTTAGTTCCACAAAGAATATCATAATTTGATTTGAATCGAAGTTTAAGAAAAAAAAAAGACTTATGGTCCAAATAAAGTGTACTTATATATGTATGGCTACAAATGATCTCACAAAAGATAAAGTAAAAAGTTTAAAGCTAAATTATTTGTAAATATAGAATTGTGCCCTTTTTTTTAACAGACTAATAAGAAAATTAGAACATCCTTTTTAAAATAGAGAAAGTACTCCTATCATTTAGGTAGAAACTTAAAGTCAAATTATTTCTATGGAAATATATCATAGTTTTGGAATAAAACAGATGCAATATTTGGTTAGAAAGGTAGTTGTAGCGCTTTACCGGGTCAAAAACTTCCAATCGATTTGCATTCTTTGCTACTTCTACGTCTTTCTTGCTAAACAATGCGGAATTTCCCGAGAGGACACCATTCGATTTTTGTGTAAAAAATGCGTAGAGTAGCCCAGGAACATAACGCGCGAGCCATATGGTTAATTGCCAAAGCTTTTTAGCATGATCGTTCTTGATCAAATCATGAGGAAGTGAGTGCCATTTGTAATTGATTATTGGAACAACAAATGCTACACCTTTTAGCCTGTGTGGTATGCGTCTGAGACAACTCCAAACAGGATAACTTCCAGCAGAGACTGAAATTAAATAGAATTTTGATGATACTATTTGAAGTTGATTGGCTAGTTCTTCGATATCAGAAGCTTCACTTTCTAATGAACGATTAGGATTTGAATCACTCTCTCCATATATATATATCTGCATCTCCTCTAGGATTTCCTAAAGAATAAATATGTTAGTAGGTTTTCTAGGAAATTAAGTGTTTTGGAGACAAATAAACTGATCTTGGATGTCTTCTCTGAATATGTATGAGATACAAAAAGCAACCATTTCAGAATAAGGAATTTGACTTAGAAATATTACTATGTTTTAACTCCAAGATACGATAAGTAAACAATTGCTGAAATTACTAATAATGTATGATTACTTATCCTTGTGTTAGACATCCGAGGATATCATCCCAGGCAGGCCAAATATATAACTTTATTCGTGTTAGATACTTAATGGTTATGCGAATGTGATTACTCAAATAGAGATTTTAAAATTTAAAAGGTAGATTTACAAAAGTATATAACCCTAACACCATATTTATAAAAAATACCGATACATTACTACTTTACAAAACATAGCAATAGTTTTTTATACAGAACATATGGAAACTAATAGAAGCAAGACAACAAGTTTCTTTAAATCCATTTATTTGGAAAAAAAGAAGCAAATGGAAGACTGAAAGAAAAAGGAAAACAATGGGAGTTTCCACTGAAATTGAAAGAACTTGGTATTTTATCAATGGTATTAATTAATATGATACAAGAATAAGCAAGTTGACTGAAATTATCATTTCTCTTTATTTTTTTCTTCTGAAATATTAAATGGATCACAATCACGATATGCGCATATGATTCTAGAGTAATCACCTTCTTTATTTATTTATTTTGGCTCGTTGACTCTTGAGCTGTGCGTAGATTTTGGGTCAAATAACTTCACAGTGGAGTGAATTTCTTGGATGGTTAGATAGGTTTTTTGCTAAAATAACTGCACAAGGAACATTGTCAACCAAAATGATGAAAGTAATTACTATTTAAATAAGTTGTTGAAGATATAATTAAGTAATTAAAAATATTTTTTTTTAATAGATTACATTTTTATATATGAGGTGGAATGTTAGATCAGGCAAAGGTCTAAGATTCGAATCTCGCCACCACTATTATCAAAAATACCACATGCTTGCCAATTTTTATTTTATTTTATTTTTAAAAAAAAATTTATCCCACGGTGAGAATGTGTTGAAGACACAGTTTAAAATAGTATTCTCTCTAAGCACTTAAGGGGTTGTTTTGTTTGAGTGATCAAAATTATATTTTCGGAATAAACTTTGCGATAAATTTATTCAATATTTGTTTTGATATTAACTAAATCGGGATAAAAATTGTTCAAATCATGAGATTATCTTATCCCATATAAAATGTGGACTTGTTTATCTCATTTTTTGTTCATAAATTAATCTCAAATTGTAATCTCGGAATATCTTGCTTTTGAACCATAAGAGCCTTTAAATTATTAGATGAGAATGTTTACGTCAAATACCTGACCATAATGTGAAAGTTCATAAAAGCTGACCTTCATTGAGATGGTCTCTATTTCTACTGTTGGGTAGAGTTAAGCCCCCGTTTGGACATAGAATTTGAAGTGAATCTTTTAAATACTTTTTGGAAACAATCTTTGGGCATCAGTTTATTGACACTTCTTGAAAAAGATTTTTTAAAAACTAAATTGTGGATTTTTCAAAAAAAAAAATTTTGTACTAACAAAATTTCAACTTTTTTTCAAGTAAAATTTATGTCCAAACACAACTTCAACTTTCAAAAGCTTTTTTTCAATTCATCTTTAAAAACTAACTTTTTTTTTCAAATTTCGGCCTCATCTATGTCCAAACGCTAGCTAAAACTCTACACGCGCAAAAGCAACTAGAAAATCTCCTATTTTGTTTGCTAAATACTATATAATTGTAAGAACGAAAAATAGAGGCTTTGAATCAACTTTTATCATTGCAGTGTGCTGGCGATATGGATCGGTCAAAAAAACAAGGATAAGGTCATGCCTTGGAATCTTCCCTCATCAACTCATCAACCTTCATTAATCTTCTGTTGGAATATAAGGCAGTGCGGTTTTGATAATATCATAAGACACGAAGAGGATAAAAGAGGAAGAGAGGGAGATATTAAGATCAATTCATATTATATAAAACGACATTCTTGCATTATAATATCATAAAGGTGCTATTTTATAGGTGTTTAATGATAATTCTTGTTTCTATTGCATTCTATCTCATCGTATCACATTCTGTTCTGCGAGATTAGAATATCACCATCAATACCTCGGTCTAGGTCCGAGATAAGACGCTACAATTGCAGAATTTGCACCCCACAAATTTCTATTTGTTCGGGTATGTAAATAAATTGCGAATACGATCCAAGTAATAAATGCCCAAGTTTCTTTTGGAAGATATTTATTGTGACTCCAGTATTCTAAGCAGATATGGATTAAACATGAAATATAGTAATCCTTAGTGATAATAAGTTATCATTAAATAGAAATCCTAAGGTATAGTGTAGAATCACACCACTAAATAAATTCACACATAATGAACTCAGCCACCTTGAAAAGCTTAACAAAGTACTTAGGTAATATAAAGTCCATGCACACCTAGGATAACAAAAAAGACATAATTACTTAGTCACTTTGATGACATTATTAAATGTATCTAATATTTTCATCTTCCTCTCTCAAGCTCTGTCAATCCATCGAGAAGGCGAAGAAGGAAGTAATTGGGAGTGCGAGAAGGATGTCAGAGCTGCTGGTACACTCAGTGAAATGGAGAAGTGCAAGAGGCTTTTGGGCGATTGGAGATTTTGAGAAGTGGATGAAGAATATGGAGTTTGATTGTAAAAATAGTAATGCTACAATCTGCAATATCAACAAAGAGTGACATTTGGACCTGAATTATCAAAGATCTGTGGTTTCTGTTTAATTTGATTTGTATCAAGTTGTAGCTCTTTGGTTCTCTGTATATAACATTCTTTCGTGTGGATGATAACAATTGTGTTGATTTCTGGTAAAAATGTCTTTTATATGTCTTTCATAACCTAAAAAAAACAAATTTGATTGGGTAATCACTATCCTTAAAAAATTTAATTTAGCCTTTAATATATTGTTGTTAGGTGTATGTCGAGAAATTGGTCATTTAATGTACGACGAAGGGCCAAAATTACTACTAAATTATCAAAAAATATCTAATTATATCACCCATTAAAATGTAGTACTAATATGTCACTGTCGTTGCACTTTTGGTATAAAAATACCATTATGTATAATTTTCGATTCAAAATTGTCATTATTTCTAAGAGAGCCGAGTTATTCTAATTTTTAATTTTCAAACAATACTACAAATTCCTTAAAAATTCCACATGGCCATTAAAACGCTCACCCCAAGATAATTTCCAAACCTACCCACCCCTACCCTATTTTTTACTTTTACTTTTTAACACAAGCATTATTTTCATATCCAAAATTACAAATATATTCAGAATCTATATTCCAAAATCATCTCATTTTATGTGGGGAGATAAAAAAATAGGTTTATTCTGAAAGTATATCGAAATAAATTTTTTAAATAATTTGTGAAAACCTAGAAGTGCAATATATAGCAGAAAAAGAGAAGAAATAGTTTTGGATATTTTCATATCACAGGTCGAGCTATTTTCTTGACAAAATTATGAAGGAGTCTATGTAAAAATATATTTAAAGTTAAAGAAATAGAAGGCAAGGTGAGCGATATAGGTGTGGTCCGTGTGAATTATAGAAGAAGGTGGAAAAACGACCTTTGGTTCTTGGTCTGTTGTCGCCTTAAAGAAAAAGACTTTCTTTAATAATTATGTTGATTGCAAGATAAATAGAAAAATACATTAAGAAATACAACAAGGGGTGGTGGGTGATAAGGGTCAGAAATTAAGTTGGGGTAAGGGTATTTAATGCATATTAGGTATTTTATACAATATTTTAGTATTTTTAAAAAATTAAAATTAGAATAAATAATTTTCGTAAAAAAATAATAGTATTTTTGAGCCAAAAGTCATACATAATGGAATTTTTTAATCGAAAGTGTAACGGTAGTGGCATATTTACACCATATTTTTAACGGGTAGCATAATTAGACCTTTTTCGATAGTCTAGTGCAATTTTGGCCCTTCGCCCTTTAATGTAGGAGTTGGATTATTTTGGTCCTCGTTATATAGCACTTGGTAAAAATAGTGCTCAATATAGGAAAATTTTGATCACTAGCCATTTTTGGACGCGCTTATTGGGGACTATCCACCGTTTCCAAATTCATTGAAGAATAGCCAAAAATTCGCGCGCACACTTAAGTTCCATTAGCGTTGGAAAAATACCCCAGACTAGTCCCATAACAAAATACTGGGGCTTTGAACAAAACTTGTTCAAAGCCCAAGTATTTTTTTATGGGACTTTATATATAAAGCTTCAGTCCCATAACAAAATGCTGGGGCTTTGAACAAGTTTTGTTCACAGCCCCAGCATTTTATTATGGGTTATGGGACTTTATATATAAAGCTCCAGTCCCATAACAAAATGCTGGGGCTTTGAACAAGTTTTGTTCACAGCCCCAGCATTTTGTTATGGGATTGAAGCTTTATACCAAGTCCCATAACAAATGCTGGGCCCTTGAACAAAACTTGTTCAAAGCCCCAGTATTTTATACTGGGGTTAGTTTACTGAAGCTTCCCAGTATAAATATTGGGGCTTTGAACAAGTTTTGTTCAAGGCCCCAGTATTTATACTGGGATTTGTCCGGAGGTGACTATTTCTCAGCGAATTTATTTTTGACGGCTACAAATCAATTAACGCGCGCCAAACAGACCCCTGCACGAAATTTTTACCTCAATATATAGAAAAAGTTGATACTTTTGGTCCTAATACCTAAACTAACGCTAAAGGCCACAATCTAGTCAAATCTGACAGACAAATAGCATGTTTGGTCAAGCTTCTTAGGAGCCAAAAACATCTTTTCAAGAAAAAATACGTTTGACTAATTTTAAAGTGTTTGGCCAAAAGATAAAAATGCTTTTGAGAAGAAGCAGATGCAGTTTTTCTACTACTGGGGAGAAGCTACAAATTTCTGTTTCTCCTCGGAAGCAGAAGCAGAAGCAGAAATAATTTATTAATTTTTCAAGACAAATACATTTATTTATCATATTATTTTTAATTATTGTAACCAATATATCTCTCAAATGTAAATAAAACTTCGTTCCCCGCTTTTCTCTTTTGGTTTAACTTTATTCTTATTGATTAAAAATTATAGTATATATTTTACACTTAAACTAAATGAAAATAAAAAAAATTAAATTAAGTCTTTTTAAAAAAATATTTAAATCTTTTATACGTTTAAATAATATATGTTGCAAACTGAACTCATATTGTCTTTCCTCGAAATTTAATACTCAAAAGCACTCTTTGTAAAGATTATCCAAACACATTTATTAAAAAAAAAGTACTTTTCAAATGAGTTGGTCAAACACAAACTGTTTATTCTTAAAAAGTACTTATTTGAAAAGTACTTCAGACAAAAGTACTTTTCAAAACAAGCAATTTTTTGCAGCTTGGCCAAACATGGTCTCAAAGATCGACGGACAAATATTATACAAACAGCTTTACAATGATATAAATAATCCCAGAACAAAAAGGAAAAACCATGAAATTTTAGGATGGACCGCGTCTAAACAACAACAACATACCCAGTGTATCCCACAAGTAGGGTCTGGGAGGACCGCGTGTAAAGCCAAAGAAAAATAAGTGACTGGCTACAACAAAATGTACCTGAAATTTTTTAAATCTGATACATCCTTTCGATGACTTTGTTTTCAACTCACCCATGAGCAGAGTCATGATGTTATATACACAGGAATTCAAAACTGACCTATTTGGCCAAGCTTCTGGGAAGGCAAAAGTGTTTATTTTTGTCCAAAAGTGCTTATTTTGAAATTTTGGGGGCGTTTGCCCAAGCTTTTAGGAAAAAATAAGTGCTTTTGAGTGTCAACAAAAGCTGTTTTTCTGCTGTGGAGAAGAAGCTGAAAAAAGTAGCTTCTTGAAAAAATAAGTGCTTTTGATTATTTGGGACAAGAATACCTATTTCAAACTTTCATATTTAATCAAATTAAAATTATTATATATCAATTTTCATAATTTGGTAATTTTTTCAAATATTGGTCAAATACAAATTAATAACAAAAGTACTTTTCTAAAATTTGGCCAACACAAATTGCTTATCTCACAAAGCACTTTTTTGAAAAGTAATTTTGATAAAAAGCACTTCTCAAAATAAGCTGATTTTGACAGCTTGGTCAAACATAACCTAAAGTAAGTTTAAACTCTTTTATTAATGAACTAAAAGGTGTATGGTGTGAACACACTATGCAATAGGATTAAATATATGTAACCCAATTGCATAGTATGAAATTTCATTGAAAAGGATTCAATTGAACGCCTCCCTAAAGGCTAGCTCCACCTCGCTTGAAGGAAGAAAAGATTTTGTTTTATGATATTCAAAATATAGTGCTTGTCTGCTTGACAGATGTAGGGAGATTCTTTTTACGATATTTCGGAGATATGGGTTGAAGTAAAGAAAAGATAATTCAATTATATGCTATACAAACGTGCCTGGCTGTTGATCGTGTTTGTAACATATATATTATTAAAGTATCCAGATGACATTATATATGCTGAGATTTGGATATTAATTTCAAGAAATATAAATAGTAATAAAAATCTTCTCTACTTCGCAGGGTTAAGGTCCACGTATATTAACTTTTCCAAATTTTATTTGTAGAATTATACTGTTTATATTATTGTAAATAGAAATAAGAATATAATATTAACTAGGTGTATTAATAAAAAATTCTTGAAATATTAAAGGAATAACTAATTTAGAACACATTATTTTTTGCTAAAAAGACAATTAATATGGGATGGAGTGAGTATAGATAAATATCCGGTCATTTCATCTCCGCGGGCTATATAATAAGCATAGGAAGATTTCATTGAGGACCTTTCCCTTAGTTGAAATTCCCCAAATAAGCTTATTATAATATCACGCAGAAACGAGGCTATTAAAATTATATTTGAGATCAAAATTAATACTTAGCTATTTACAAATATATACAACTCTAACACCAAAATTACAAAAAATACCAACATTATTCTACTTTACAAAAAATATCAATATTTTTTTACACATTATATACAAAATCAACAAAACTAACAAATTAGGGTTCCTCCTTTTTCCTACTGCCCCCTCCCTCCCCCCCCCCCCCCCCACTGCTACCACTCCAGGCGGCAACGCCGCCTGGTCACCGCCGGCTGCCGCCGGCCGCCGCCATCCACCACCGGATTTTTCTTCTTTTTTTGTGTGTTTTTGAATCTAAAAAATGAAATACACATATAAACATTGATTTTTCTTTGAAATTAAAGTTGGAAAATATATATAAACAAAAATACATGTAAATACACAAAAAAATGAGTTATACATACACTAAACACACACATACATACACTGATCTACAGATCTACAAATGAAACATACAAATTTATGTGTGTGACATTTATTACTTGACATACACACAAAAATACATATAAAAAATACAAATAGATGCTCGGATATACACGTTCAGACACTGATATACACGTACATACACTTGTGTGCTGAAAATTATTACATGTATGTACACGAACATACAGATACATACACTTGTATTTGAATGTGTATATTCAAATGCAAAAAAGAAGAAGGAGAATCAGATCTGAATTTGTATTTACAAAATACATATGTATATATAAAAATACACACATATACATATACAAAATGGAAAAGAAAAAAGAAAAAAGAGGAGGATCGGAAAAGAGATGAGTAGATCTGCTCCAATTCGCCGCGGTGGAGAAATGCAGCGGCGGCGACCGGCGAGGGGGTGGGGAACGGCAGGAGGGTGAGGTGGGTGGGTGGGTGGAGGAGAGGAGAGAAAGAGAGAGGGAGAAGTTAGGGTTTTGGGTAGAGAGGGAAGAAAGGAAATGAAAAATTGTATATTTTGTAAAAGATGAAAAAGTGTTGGTATGTAGGGTAATTATTTAAAAGTATTGGTATTTTCTGTAATTAATTGATTTAGTATGTCACTTAGCGTAAAAATGTCTTAGCAGATAGGAGACAAAAGCCTAGTATGATGAACTAATTAGATAAGAAAACAAAGGGAAATTTTGATCAGTAGCCATTTTTGGACGCGCTCATTGGGGACTATCCAGCATTTCAAAATTCATTGAAGAATAACCAAAAATTCGCGCGCACACTTGAGCTCCATTAACGTTGGAAAAACACCCCAGACTAGTCCCATAACAAAAAACTGGGGCTTTGAACAAAACTTGTTCAAAGCCTAAGTATTTTGTTATGGGACTGAAGCTTGTTCAAAGGTCCATAACAAAATAATCCCATAACAAAATAATGAGACCTTGAACTAACATGTTCAAAGGTCCCATTATTTTGTTATGAGACTTTATATATAAAGCTTCAGTCCCCATAACAAAATGCTGGGGCTTTGAACAAATTTTGTTCAAAGCTCCAGTATAAATACTGGGGCTAGTTTACTGAAGTTTCCCCCAACTTGTTCAAAGCCTCAGTATTTATACTGGAATTTGTCTGGAGGTGGCTATTTCTCAGCGAATTTGTTTTTGACGGCTACAAATCAATTAGCGCGCGCCAAACAGGCCCCTACGCGAAATTTTTACGAAAACAAAATAAGATAGGCATTACAATTAAAGTAATGTGACATAATTGATATATCTGCACAATGTTACATAGTTTTAAGCTCTATTATTATGTTATTCCCAGTTATGTAACACAAATGAATCTGTTTCGTATCTTCAAGATTTTATGTCTTGTTTATTACCAAAAAAAAAAAAAAGATTTTATGTCTTGTTTGGTTACGAATGAGTTATCAAGCACTTGCCAGAGGCGCAAAAAAAGGGAACTTCTAATTAATTATTGTAAAAAGTTTCCAAACTTGAAACGACAAGCAAAACTAGAGTATAAAAAGATACGTTAGAATTTTATATTGCAGTTGACAGAAAAATCAGGATAATATAATTAAGAGGAAGATCTTATGTCAAGATCTTAGTTGCGAATAAAACGAAGAGCGTGCAGCCACATTGTGTTATAATCAGGGCGGCCCAACGAAATCTGTGGCCTAAAGCCAGATTTCAAAAAGAGGCCTTAATTCTAATTATTAAAAGGATTTTTTACATAAAAGTATAAGTTTTAGAGGTTAATTACCAAATATAGCAATATTTTAGAAAAATAACCCTATATAGAGGAAAATACAAGTTAATTACAAATATAGCAAAAACATAGCAATATTTTCCCATAACATACCAAACTCTTACATTCTTCCTTCTATTTCCCCCACTATCACTTTTGCTCCTCCCATTTCTCCCTATTTCACTTTTCCTACCACTATTTCTCCCAATTTCACTTTTATTCCTATCATTTCCCCTAATTTCATTTTTTCTTATCCCATCCTCGATGTATCTCGTTGTATCTCAACCGTTTCTGCAGCACCGTATCTCAGCTGTTTCTGCACCGTTTCAACCGTTTCTGCAGCACCGTATCTCAACTGTTTCTGCACCGTTTCAACCGTTCTTCTGCAGCACCGTATCTCAACTGTTTCTGCACCGTTTCAACCGTTTCTGCAGCACCGTATCTCAACTATTTCTGCACCGTTTCAACCGTTTCTGCAGCACCGTATCTCAACTGTTTCTGCACCGTTTCAACTATTTCTGCAGCACCGTATCTCAACTGTTTCTGCAGCACCGTATCTCAACTGTTTCTTCACCCGTTTCAACTGTTTCTGCAGCACCGTATCTCAACTGTATCTCACTGTATCTACGCTGTTTCAGATTATTTCAACACCGTATCTAACTATTTAGCGACTGTATCAAGCTGTTTCTTGACCGTTTCAGCATTGTTTCATCTCATTTATGCATTGTTTCTCGCTATTTCTAAGCTATTCTTACCTTTTTAGCATTGTTTTTCACCGTTCGTGCATATCAAATTTTTAACTTGACTTGATTATTAACTAGCCATCAAACCAACTGCATATAAAATGGATTATGACGGTTATGAAAGACTATGCACTTACACACCAACCCCAAAATGTATGATCATACTTTACTACATATAAAATGGATTCCTTCCTTCACTTCATTCAGACTGAAGGTACTCAAATGTACACAATCATTCTCTTTTTTTTTCAAAAGATCTCCAACTTCTTTTGTTTCACAGGACCCACATGAGTGCTAACGAGGCAATATCACTGTCTCTATGCTTTCTCCTCTTCATTGTACCATTTCACATAGAATACCAAGAGTTTCCTTCCTGCAATCTTTCTCGGCATACACTGTAATCATTGTTGTCCAAGCTACATCACTTTTCTTAGACATCCGGTCAAAGAGAAGCTCCAGATAGTATTTAAGTGAGCAAAATTTCATCAAATACCTAAGTGAAGCCCATTAATGCGGCTCAGCTGTTTCATGAGCACAAGAAATGATATTTTTTTCAGTATACCATGGTGGTATACTGCTGACTGCAGTATACTGTGGAGGGTATACAGTGCATATGTGTCGCTGCCTTTTAAGTGCATTTTCTTCTGTATACCTATCTAGTATACAGTACACCCACATGGTATACTCTTTACAGTATACCCTCAAATCCATAAAGAAGTATAATTAATTTGGTATACTTAAACGGTATACAGTATACTAAAAAGGTATACAGAATACTGCATGGTATACAGTTAAAATGGGCAGGTGGGCAGAGAGTGTAAATAAAACAGGGCGGATGGGCATTTTTGTAAATAAAATGGGGTGCATGGATATTCCATATAAACTGACTTTTTTTGGACACAAACACGTAGATAATTTATTTTTGTGGGTATGGACTGTAAATTCCCCTTAATAAAATTCTATAAACTTTTATTTGATTTTTTTTGTAACGAATAGTGTCCTCCATATCTATACATATTTCGCTCATTCAATCAGATACATATTAGTTCGAGTTACCACACAAGATGTGTTTGATAACTCAATTCTCTAAAACTTTGACAGTATTATTTATAAGATCAATCCACTATTAAGATAATATTTTTATAACTTTTTTCATTTAATGATCTCAAATTTGTACGACTAAGTAGATGTTAAATTAATTTCATGCATTTGAAATATATTGAATGAATGCTAAATTATTTGATCCACTCTTTTATAAGAAACAATCAATCTTAAAGCTACTACAAGAGAATTTATTTTTATCATCCCGTCATCAAATTCTCGAGACCTCATTTATCGGATATCACTAAATATGTTAATGTTGTCCCTTCTGAATGTGTTCTCTAGCCGAGGGTCTACCAAAAACACCATTTCCATCTTGGTGAGGTACGGTTTGGTACATCTCACCCTTCCCGTACCTCACTTGTGGGATAAATTTGGTATGTTGTTGTTGTTGTTGTTGTTGTTGTTGTATGTTGGTGTTATCCCTCATCAAATTAATATTTTTTATTATTACATATTTCTTATTAAATTTGACTATTTATTAACTTATTTGAACTAAAGAGTCTCTATCAAATTTTAAATTAGAAGCAAAATTAGTATCTTGATGATAATAATAACAATAAAAAAATTTATAATACATATATAATATTTTTCAAAAATGGGGCTTCATTCTTGGGAGGCCTAAAGCATATACTTTAGTTGCCTCACCCAAGGGCCGGCCCTGGTTATAATATAAGGTAACAATCAATTTTATTATTGTATAACACGACATGCACAGATTATAGAGCTTAGTACGTTTATTTATGTCAAAATTCCAATTACCAATAAAGGCAAATGTCAACACGCTATGAGCTAACGTGTTCACAGTATGCTCAAGTGCTCGAGGTGACATATACATCCATTAAATGGAGTAATATATAATACAGTATCATCCATGTGGGCAAAACATGGATCATCATATATTAAAATGCAAATTCCTTATTCGTTGGAACCATATATGAAAATATTAGTGGCATGTGTAACTTCCACTCCAAAGAATAAAGCTGTCTCAAAGTCAAAAATATGAGTTGGAAGAATATTCTACATACTTGATGTGAAGATGATTAAGCAAATAAGTTCACTAAAATTTAAAAATGTATCTAGCACGACTTCACATATCACTAATACGTCGCTGGCCTTTTTTCAAAAAAAAAAAAAAATGCTCGATGGTAACTAGGGCTGTTCATTTTTCGGTTTAAACCGATAAACCGAACCGATAAAAAGTTAATGGTTTATAAATATTAGGTTATCGGGTTATCGGTTATTTAACGGTTTGCAATTTTTTTTTATTGGGTTATTGATTCGGTTGTCGGTTTTGTACATTTTCTTATTGGTTAAACCGATAACCCAATAAGGTTTTCAAATTTACTATATTGCGCTTATGTGCATAAAAGTAGTATACTTAATTACTACTATTAGTTGGAACTTGGAATTCTCAAACTCTAGTCTTCTTTTACTTGTGTAACTTTCAAGTCTCCCCATCCATTTCAACCACCGATTTACTATTTCACTCCTTGCCTCCTCCATTAGTTTATAGAATAATGAAGTATATTTGAATCTATTGTTTGTTGCTTTTTTGAATATGACGACTGCTATAAGAGGCATTTGAATTCACTGTGAAAATAAAGCCGATTTTGTATTGGATGCAATCGTTTAAGAGGTTTATTTTACACTTGTTAGGCCTAAGTTTCTTAATGGTTAAACCGAAAATCGAACCGATAAGAACCTAAAACCGATAACCCGAAAACTGATAACCGATAGTTTATTGGTTCGGTTATTGGTTTAGCACTTTTAAAAACCGAAAACCGATAGTCCAAACCGATAAGGTGCAAAATCGAACCGAACCGACCGATAAATGGTAACCCTGGTTAAAAATAAAACAAACTAGACAACGGAATATCAAAGTCTTATGATTCTTATCCAAAAATATCAGATCCATTCGTTTCTTCACTGTTACCTTGTCTTTTGCGATTATTTCAATATCGTTTAGTTGTTGTCTTGATACGGTTAGATTGGTTGTGGCATAAATTATATTGTGATCAAGTTAGCTTTTAGCATCTTGACTTCTTTATAGCAGTTTGCTTTTTGGTGTCGTCGGAATTTCTACATAAATAAACTTTAACTTCTATGATATGTGTTCTGTTATAACAATAATGGATTTATTTTTTGGCAAACGCGTGAATTTTAGTAGTTAAACAATGTGGCTGCACGCTCTTTATTTTACAATTTAGAAACTCGCATCTAAAATCTTGGCATAAGATCTTCCTCTTATATTATTCTGATTTTCCTTTGTCAACCTTAATATAAAATTCTAACTGAGTTTTTAAACTTTAGTTTTTCAAAATTGGAAAGTTTACGCATAAAAATTATTGGAAGTTCCGTTTTTTGGTGCCGTTTGCTAGCGGGTTCGCGAAATCTCGTCCAAACTGCAACCAAGACATAAAATCTTGAATATACGAAATATAACTCATTTGCGTTACAAAATCATTGGGGATACACACTTCCAACTATGGGTCTCAAACAGGGAGGGGGTCTACCCGTCAAAACTCAGACCCAAATCCATTAAAATTTGACCCTATTCGGACCCGTAAAAACCCATACCTGTACCCGTAAAGCCCCTAAAATATCCCTGTCCGAACAGATATTTTTTTCTTAATGAATACTCGTATCCGTTAAGACCCGTCAAAATTGTCGGGTATCAATGGATATACCAGTATCCGTACCCGTTAAAATAAAATGAGTAATAAAACTTGTACGTGGAAGGCAAAGGAAAGGTGTGAAGACGTGGCAGAAGAGAAAGGTATACACATGAGAGTGAGAGGAAAAAAGAGAGGAAAATGATTCAATTAGTGAAATTATGTTTAGTGAAGCACCATCAATGACACCTACACTAGAGCATGAGGAAAATGACATGGAAGAAATTACACAAAGAGTTACGCATATTTAAATTTGCAATTTGAATTTTTATTATCTAATTTTGATGTTGCACTTTTAAAATTTGGAAGTTTAATGTTCAAGACTTTAATAGTTCAAGTATCTTAAATAAAGTAAGTCTTTGAGCTTTTCTTATCATTCATCTTTTTCTTTTCTTTTTTAAATTTGTTTTAAGTAATTAAACTAATATTATTAGAAAACAAAATTAGAACTCGGACCCATACCCGATTTGATAAGACCCGAACCCGTACCTGTACCCACTAAAACTCGGACTTGCACGGGTAATTTTTTCCTACCCGAAATCCGGACCCATTAAGAACCTGTTATTTAAACCCGTACCCCTACCCGCGGGATTACAATTTTACAATTCGAACCCGGACTCATATACCTGTTTGACACCCATACTTCCAACCGTTGATAAATAATTTTGAATTTTTCTGCTTTCTTGATTTAGTTAATTCTTTTATAAAGACGGTCCTTTTATTCAAACTTGATTTTATATAAATAGAAAGTTGATGGAAGTGGTTTGCCTAACGGTATTAGTTGTTTGGGTGCCACAAATCGGAAAAACTAGATCGTGACATGGGGTATATTTATAACTCAAACTATCAACTAATGGTAAATGTATTGGGTGAAAATTGATTCAAAGATGTAGCACTTCGGTTGCATGGTTCGGAGCTGACCGAACAGATGTTCGCAAGCTATGAGCCAATATGAGCAACAGGTCGCCGAAGTCAACGACCGAAGAAAAGAAGCAAGGTGTTTGCCTCAGTGAAATATCACCTCGGTCAATCGCGAGGCCATGCACCCGAAGCTAATAGCCTGAGCTTCGGTAGAAAAGGCCATCTGCAGCGGATGGTTTTCCTCCTATTTCGGTCCATTAACTCCACTATCTGAGAAGTGAAAGCATGCAGATCTTAGTGGAAACATGGGATCGTGGCCTTGTATTACTGCTAGTCTATAAATAGCTTCTCATTTTACAATATAATCATTCAGAAATACATACAGAAACTCTGGCAAAATTTGTACTCATTAGCATATATTGAAATCTCGTCCTTTTACTTCTATTTTCGTCCATTGTTGTTCATATTTCGACTTTGATACTTAGATTTGCTTGTATTCACAATCCAAATTCGATTTGTGATCCTAAATCAGTTTAGGCCAATACAAATTGGCGCCGTCTGTGGGGATACGAGCATAAACGCTTTGTTCCAAAGTTGAACGTTCTTTTCATTCGAATTCTAATTTTTATTTGACGAGATGGCTGACAATAGCATAAATCCCCGTTGAACCTCAGGTAACTCCCGATGGACAGGCTAGCATTCAATCGAACCCAAACTCCAATGCACCCCTAATATCACCAGCAACAAACCCTTCATCTTTGGCTTCCACCGAAGCCTTTCAGGCCTACGTTGTCTCTGCCCTGAAAGCTCTTCAAGAGCAACAAGCCGAGCAGGCTAACATTAATATTGAATTTCGTGCCTCGTTAGAGGCGAGGAATAGCTCAACTCTTATGGAGTCTCACCTGTGGTTTCAATTGGAGGCATCCCGCCTTTCTTTCCTACTGGCGCGATAACAGGGAGACCTCAAAATAGGGCCACATCTGGGGGCTCAGGCACAATACCGAGCACAATGCCACACTTCGGGACGATTCCCATCGTGGCAGAAACTACCTCCTCGGTAGACGTTAAAAAGCTAACTAAGGAGATCGAAGCCCGAGTTGAGGCTCGTGTCGAGGCGTGCATGGAAAAATGAATTGAAAGCGTCCTCGGGGTGACTAAGACCCAAGATGCTCTGGATATTGACCAATACAAGTAATTGTCGTTTAAGCCCGAGGCTGCTCCAGCACCAACTCCAAAAAATTTCAAGATTTTTTTTCTGAAAAAGTATGATGAGACTACTGATCCCGTTGAACATGTGACAAAATACATGTCAATGGTGTTGAGTAACGACTCGTAGATAGAAAAGAAATCGATGTTTTTAAAAAAATTCGGCGAATCTTTGGAGAAGGGAGCATTACGCTGGTACATGCGTCTACCATCGGGATTAATTTCAACTTTTAAGGAGCTAGTTAACGCATTTGTCAAAGCTCATACCGGGGAACAAAAAATCCTCCAAAGAAAGGAGGATATATTTGAAGTCAAACAACGGCCCGGCGAGCCACTCAAAGACTTCCTCAAGCGTTTTCATGCCGAACGCATGGAGTTGCCTCCCATGGATGATACTTTGGCCATCATGGCGTTCCAAAAATGCATTAATGTTTGAAACTCTGAGGCCGCTGCTGAGTTGCGATACCAAGATAATGCTGGGGGAAGCTGAGTGGAAGAATAATAGCCGAAGCTACAACTACAAGAACTGATCTGAGACCTCATATCGAGCCGAGGCTCCACAAGAAAATTCAAAGGGAAGGTATAAGCCATACACTTCATCGAGGCAGCCTGTTAACCAAAGGCTTGGAAGCTCGCATGTAAGCCAACGACTCGGTGGAAAGGTTTATCCTAGTATGAACCAAAGAAACCCTTCGAGCCCAGCTCTGGTCTCGAAGAATAAGGAGTTAGCCCGCATCCCCAACTACAACTTCAACATATCAACCTCAGAATTGGTCAACGTAGTGAAGAGGACAACCAGGGTAAGAGCACCAAAGGACATGAGAACTCCTGCTGACAAAAGGGATCAAAATCTACACTGCGAGTTTCTTGAAGACTATGGTCACCGTACCGAGGACTGCAAAGCTTTGCGCCTCGACGTGATGCACTTATTGAAGAAGGGCGTGCTCTGAATTTTTCACTGATAAGGGGAAGGAAAACTACACAAAGAACCAAGGTAATGGACAGCCAACTCGTGCTCCACTCTCTGAAAGAGTTGTGAATGTGATCACCGGAGGGTGGGGGGAGGGGGTCAGAGGTGAACGGAGTGAATTTTGCAGCTGCCAAGAAGTTTGCAAAGCTGTCAATTACTATGCAAAAAAGGACTCGAGTTGGAGGCTCGGAAAAAGAAATTTTGTTTGACGATGATGATTGTGATGGGAAAATTTTCCCCCATCACGATGCTTTGGTCATCATGCTAAGGATAAATGACTCAGATATTAAACGAGTCTTAAACGACACCGGTAGCTATGTCAACATAATCAGCTACGGGGCCATCAAAAAGATGTGGTTGAAGGGAGAGTTATTCCTAAGGCAACGTCAGCAACTCCACCATGAAGACAGGAGAAATTACGCTCAAAACATACGCCGAAAGAGTTTTCAAGAAAATGTTGTTTCAAGTTCTGCCCGAAGACATGGCATATAGTGTGATCCTCGGTGGACCACGGATTCACTCCATGGAGGCTCTTCCATCCACTCTTCACCAAGTGATCATATTCCCTACTCTATGGGGAGTTCGTTCGATTAAAGAAGAGCAACGAGTAGCAAGAGAGTGCTATTCGGTTGCGCTGAAGAGTGGAGCCGTCCCTACCGGACCAAAAAATAGCAACCAATGCAATCGGGGTCAAACGAAGAAGGAGGGTCAAGTTCCCAAGATGACCCCCAAGGAGCAATAGAGAAGATCCTGGTATGCATCCAAGAACCTCGAAAATAGAAAGCCGAGGACTCAACTATTGAGGAGTTGGAATCTTTCATGTTATCAAAAGATTTTCCAGAGAGGAAAGTGTTTGTCGGCTCGGAGTGGGACCCGGAGTCGAAGAAAGCTATAATCGAAGTCTTAAAGTCTTACAATGATTGCTTTTCTTGGTCCCATTCAGATATGGTCGGTATCGATCCGGAGATCATGACCCATAAATTAAATGTGGACCCACATTTTACCTTAGTGAAACAAAAAAAAAAAGGCCACATACTGGTATAAAAAAGAAAGCAATCGAGGATGAAACTACGAAGCTGCAAGAGAATAGCTTCATAAGAGAGGTGAAGTACCCCGAATGGCTGGCTAATGTCGTCGTCGTGCTAAAAAAGAATGGCAAGTGGAGAATGTGTGTAGATTACACGGATCTAAACAAAGCCTACCCCAAGGACTCTTATCCACTGCCACAGATAGACAGGTTAATAGACTCCATGGCTGGATACAAATTATTAACCTTCTTGGATGCCTATTCGGGGTATAACCAAATTCTCATGGACTCGAAGGATGAAGAAAAGGCCTTGTTCATCACTGACCAAGGTACCTTCTGCTACAACGTAATGCCCTTCGGTCTGAAGAACACTGGGGCGACATACCAAAGACTAGTGTGTTGCATGTTCAAAGATTACATTGGGAATTCTATGGAGGTTTACATAGACGATATTTTGATCAAGTCTATTCGGATGGAGGACCACCTAAGCCATTTGAGAGAAGCTTTCGTTGTTCTGAGGCAATACAACATGAAGTTGAATCCTGAAAAGTGTGCCTTCGGTGTGGGGTCAGGCAAATTTTTGGGATTCATAGTCTCTGAACAGAGAATCGAAGCCAATCCAGACAAGATCAGAGCCATTGAAGAAATCCCCAAGGAGTTAACCGAGGTGAAGAAAATTTAGCGCTTGACTGGCCGAGTCGCTTCCTTGAGTAGATTTATCTCAAGATCTTCGGAGCGATGCCACAAATTCTTCTCAGTCTTAAAGAAGATTAATCACTTCGAGTGGACACCGGAGTGTAAAGAAGTGCTAAGGGAATTGAAATGTTATATGGCTAACGCGTCGTTGCTCGCCAAACCAAAAGATGGTGAAACTTTGCTAGTTTACTTGGATGCATCCGAGGTGTCAGTTAGTGTTGTGTTGGTTCGGGAAGAGGATGGCAAGCAACAACCTATCTACTATGTGAGCAAAATACTCCTCGACGCTGAGACCAGGTACCCTCATTTGGAAAAACTAGCACTTGTTTTAATTGTTACTGCTCGGAAACTATGACCCTATTTTCAATGTCATCCAATAGCGGTAGTTACTACTTTCCCCTTAAAAAGTATATTGCATAAAGCGGAGTTGGCGGGGAGATTATTTAAATGGGCAGTAGAATTAAGCGAATATCATATCACTTATCAACCTTGAACAGTCATTAAATCCTAAGTCTTGGCTGACTTCGTGGCTGATTTTAGTGTTGGGATCTTACCCGAAGTTGAAAAGGAGAACTCGATGTGGAAGGGATCGACTTCGGAACTATGGGTACTCTACACCGATGGGCCACTAATTCTAAGGGTTCGGGATTAGGCATAGTGTTGAAAGCGCCCAGCGGGGAGAAAGTCAGTCATTCAGATCGGTTTAAAAAGGTGACCAACAATGAGGCAGAATACGAAGCGGCCTTAGCAGGCTTGGAATTAGCCAAAGAAATGGGGGTAGAAAGAGTTGAATTAAGGTTCGACTCACAACTGGTGGTAAACTAAGTGCTCGGTGAATATACGGCTCGTGAGCCTAGAATGCAGCAATTCTTGATCCGAGCACAAAGAATCTTCGCTCAATTTCAAGAATGACAAATCAAACAAGTCCCTCGGGAAGAAAATGCTGAAGTCGATGCCCTAGCAAATTTGGGTTCAGCGATAGACGAAGAATACTCGGGGACTAACTCAGTGGTTCGGTTGCTTTCCGCACAAATGAGGGAAATGAAGTTGGAAGTTAACTCGGTGGACCACACATGGGATTGGCGAAGTAAGTTTATCTCTTACTTCGACTCGGGGACTCTCCCCCAACACAAGGAAGAAGAAAAGAAATTAAGGACTCAAGCGGCTTCGTACTCAATAATTTGGGGAAAGCTATATAGGTGATTGTACAGCGGCCCGAAGGCCAAGTGCTTCGGTCCGGATGTAGCTAGGTATGTGATGGCAGAAATACATAAGGGCGAGTGTGGCAACTACACGGGGGGAAAATCCTTAGTGCGTAAATTACTTCGAGCTGCGTACTATTGGCCCACTATCAGCGCAGATGCAGAGGCCTTCAGGAAAAAATGTGACTAGTGTCAACGCCACGCCCGAATGATTCATCAGCAAGCTGAACCTTTGCATTCGGTCGTGTCACCATGGCCCTTCATGAAGTGGGGAATGGATTTCATCAGTCCCTTACCGAAGGGAAAAAGGGGTATTTGGTTTATTCTTGTTTTAATCAATCACTTCACAAAATGGGTGGAAGCAGAAGCTCTCACCGAAGTTAGACAGAAGGAGGTAATTGATTTTATCAAGAAAAACATCATCTATAAGTTCGGCGTCCCGAAGGAGATCAGTTGTGACAATGGTCCATAGTTCATGGGGGAAGCTATCACTGATTTCTTTAAGCAGTGGGGAATAAAAAGAATAGTGTCGACCCCCTACCACCCAAGTGCCAATGGACAAGCCGAATCTTCGAACAGAATGACAGTTGAATATCTCAAGAAGAGGATTGATGAGAAAAAATGTCCTTGGCCCAAAGAGTTACCAGGGGTGTTGTGGGCAATGCGAGAAACGGAGAAGAACAACACCGATGAAACCCTAATTTCACATGCTTATGGCATGGATTCACTTATCCCCGTGGAAGTGGGCGAACCAAGTCTTCGGTACGTCCACACCACCGAAGATGCCAATCAATAAGCCATGCACATAGAGTTGGACTTGCTCGAGGAGAAAAGAGAATTAGTCTTGGTTCGGTTAGCAGCACAAAAAAGGAAAATTGAGGCATATCTCAACAGGAAATCCAAAATTAGGGATTTCAAAATCGGTGATTATGTGCTAAAGGCTTCGAATCAGTCAACAAAGGAAAAGAATGGGGGAAAACTCATTGTAAACTGGGAAGGGTCTTACAGAGTTAAAGAGATTGTTGGAAAGAGATCTTATCAGATTGAAGATTTGCAAGGCAAACCCGAACTTTTGAATTGGAATATTTCCAATTTAAAGCGGTATTACTTATAACATCAAGGTAAGCATTCTTTGATCATTTAAAATTCACCTACAGCCTCGAGCCGAAGAACGATCCAAAGGCTTTAGTCAAAATATTCAAACTTACCCGTTGTTTTACTTTGCTTGACCTTTTCAAGAAGCGGATAAAACGATCTTCAGTGCTCGGATCTTCATCAAGATTCACACCCGAACACTGGGGGAAGTGAGAGGTGGGATAAGGCCGAGGTCAGATTCGAGCCTCCAACCAAAGTCTATCTATTCATCAACCAGGGACTGACACCCGGGAAATAGATTAGTACTTTGTATTTGCGCCCGATAGTGACATGTTATTAACTTGTTTTTGCACCTAAGTTCTACTTAGACTAGTCCTTCTGTAAAAAGCCGATTGCGGCTCGTTGATATCATCAATGAAATAAACTTGATTCAATATCTCTTTGTTTCTATGATCTTATATACCGAAGCTATATTTTAAATGTATTTACTCGAGAATGAGACGTCGTTCTAAGTTCGCATCGGTTTTATACGATTGAGTCTTGCAAGCAAATTACTTTAAGTGTTCGGCTCAAAAACCCTTGAAAGGCAAAACAAAGGCTTACACTGAAAACATGAAATGTAAATTTATTTAATCAAAAGCCCAAGGGCAGAAAAGTCATCTACATCAAAAAGGGACCCGAAGGTCCAAAGCACATACATCAAAAGGCCCGAAAGCCTACAAAAAAACAAAAAAAGATACGAAAGCAGGAACATTAAGCTTCGGGCCCATCTCCCTCCTCGGAGGCCCCATCCTCGGCATCCTCATCATCCTCATCTTCATCATCATCATCATCATCATCATCATCATCATCATCATCATCATCATCATCATCATCATCTTCTTCTTCTTCTTCTTCTTCTTCTTCTTCTTCTTCTTCTTCTTCTTCGGCATCCTCGTCGTCCGAACCTTCACTTGAAGGAAGATCGTCAATAATGGCTTGAGCTTTGGCTGCTTTATCTTTAGCCTTGGTGATTTCTTCCTCCAAGTTCAGCTCACCGACATGGCATTGCTTAAGCAGCTTTAGCCGAGACTTGATAACAGCCCAGAGCTTGTTTAACTCCGCCCTCTTTGAAACGACCTCGGTCAGTCGTTTCAGAAGTTAGGACTCCGATTGGTGTGCCGATAATTTTAAAATATTCGTAATGTTCATTGGGACTTATCTGTAAAATTTGAGCTAAATTAGACCTCGTTTGGTACGTATCGGAAGAAGATTTCAGTTTTTATTGTCAATAAATATTAAAAAGAGATTTTTGAGCTCGATTTTGGTGAATGAGCTCCGATTTGAAATCCGAAAGCGCCGTTAGGTTCATATGATTATTTGTGACTTTTGTGAACTTTCGAAAGTGAATTTCGATGTTGTTCTGCTAGTTTCCGCTAAAATGCCGAAAATTAAATAATTTGATTTTTTTCCATTTAATTTGCATATTGAGTTTCGGGAGTCCAATTTGAGATCCGCCTTAGCAAGTGTGTTACATATATTTTGTATAACTTGTATGCAAAAGTTGGAATTATTTCGAATATCATAGGATTCCGTTTTAATTTTCATCGCGAAAAGAAAAGAAAATAAAAGAAAATGAAAAAAGAAGAAGGAAAAGAAATAAAATGGAAATAGAGTTGCGGTGGCTAATGGGATTATGTTAATCCCTTAGCACATCAAAACGCAAATACAGAAACAGAAGAGGAAACGCCGAGAAAGAAAAAATAATACCAGAAAATGAGAAAAGTAGAATTTTTACCCTGAAACATTCAGGAATGATCTTAATGCATTATTTGAGTTTATTACGCGTGTTTGAATATATTTTAACGGTATGAATTGAGATATTAGACATCTTTTGAATAAGTTAAATTGATAGTTTCAAGGGTCAATTGGACCCCGATAATGGAATTGAGTATATATTCGTACTCAGTGAGTTATGGGCAACTTATAAATGTAATTTATTTTGGGTTTGGTTATGTGACCTTAAACCCTGTACATAGGCCTGGCATGCGTATTGCGTATGCGAATAGGGTATCAGGTTCCTAACCGGATTCTCCTAAGATGTGAGGAATGAAGCCTTTAGCCTAATGTGATATATTTTTCTACTTATTGAACACAGTGGGATCGTTTGGCAATGAATTCAAAGAATAAAGCGGTTGTTGATTAGTAATGCCAACTTTTTTAGAAGAGGTAAGTGTTTATATCCATTTTTTTGGAGGCACCTGGCCTCGTGGATTTTCTACCACGTGTTCCTTACGTGTGTAGCTGCCGATAGGCGTACTCATTACGCCTTAACTTTGAATTTACATTGTATATTGTATGTTAAGCCATGTTGTTGGTAATACATCAAGCATTGCACACTAGTTTTGAGCATTACATATACTTCCCGGTTGGTGATGAGAGTCCCGCACCGGTGAAGGGTCATTATTGCATATACTTCCCGGTTGGCGATGAGAGTCCCGCACCGGTGAAGGGTCATTATTGCATATACTTTCCGGTTGGCGATGAGAGTCCCGCACCGGTGAAGGGTCATTATTGCATATACTTCCTGGTAATCGATGAGAGTCCCGAGCCGGTGGAGGGTCATTATAACATGTATCTCCTGGTAGACGATGCGAGTCCCGCGCCGGAGATAGGTATCAGGCATATGTGACTTCATTGCATCGTACTGCATTCATCCTATCTCATTGCACCGCACACTGGTTATTGTGTGTATTGTGTTGTGTTTTATGTATGCGGTTTGTACACTATGTCGTGGACATATCTCTGTTTTCCTATATATTTCTAGCTCGTATTCTAGGTTGCGGGGATCGGGTTGCATGCTGCAATGGTATAAATATAATGATCGGGTTGCACGTCGCAACGGTATAAATATAAGGATCGGGTTGTACGTCACAACGGTGTAAATATATGGATCGGGTTGCACGCCGCGATAGTATGAATATATGGATCGGGTTTCACACTGCAACAGGATGAATATATGGATCGGATTGCACGCCGCAACATGATGTATTGCTGATTGTTGATATGTTCGCGATACCTATATGTTCTGGCTATCTTACGTTCCTGGTTGTTGATCAGTTTTTGATTCCATACGTGTTTCTAGTTATTATCTGGCTCTGCCTTTTTATAATTTAAATAAGAGAAATTTAGTTTATTATCTGTTTCTTCTCCCTGGCTAGCTATCCTATTCTTTGAGGTGGCTAGTCTGCCACACTTATTGAGTCCTTTTGACTCACCCTTGTTTGTTGTTTGTTTCTTGTCTATCTATTTTGTTTCGGCAGGTTCGCTCCAGGATTGAGTTCGCCACGTTATTAAGGAGCGAAGACGACTTCAGCTGTCAGAGTGAGCCAGCTTTTATTCCGGATGGCCACCAGTTTATTGGTTGTTATTTCAGTTGCATTTTGCTCCCTTCAGGAAGTATCTGTCTTCTTTTGTACTCTTAAATGTCTAGTCTGGATAGCCCTAAGCCTAGTATGCTGGGTAGTCAGCTGTAATTTCTTTTGTACAGCTTAGAGGTATCGGTATATCTGTGTTTTTCCTAAGTCTTATTCTTATTTATGAGTTATATTTATATTCATTTTCCTAATTCAGTTGTTAAGGGTTCGCCCGACGGGTCTAGGGGAGAATGTCAGGTGCCCGCACGGCCTAGCCGGATTCCGGGTCGTGTCAGTTGGTACCAGAGCCCGGTTTAGAGTCTATCCAAACTAAGACAGTGTCTAGTAGAGTCTCGTTGATGGATACGTAGACGTCCGTACTTATCTACGAGAGGCTATGATGGCATTTAGGAAGTTTCACTTCTATTTTTTTCCAATCGTGCGTCGGTCTAGGATGCAAAAGTATTTTCGTTAATTCCTTCGTGGTAATTGTGAACCCTCGATAAATCAACAAACAGTATAAATTCAAGATGAAGAAGTCTAGCCTGGGGCTAGCACTGACGAAGCCCCGAGAGTTTTTTATCGTGCAGACGATCTAGTTACGGAGGTCCCAATTGTACGAGCTCCCGATGGACAAGGGAGCAGGGCCTTGTGGTTCCCTTAGCTCTCTACGATGCTTTTACGAGAATCTTGGCAATGCAGATACCGTAAAAATCTAGTATTCGCTAGGCAGCTTATCAGGTTTTCGCAGATGCAGATGCAGATGTTCAGTCTCAAGGAGCTCCTATTCCAGTTCTTAATATTGTCGCAGTAAATTTTGTTTCGGAGGTAGTATGTGTTGTGCCTCTAGTTATTCTGGCTGGTTAGTAAGCCTGAGTAATGGCTCGGTCCGAATATTTGAAAAGGCTGCATTATTTTACCCAATTGAGTCTTCCGATGTTCTTAAGCCATGCATCAAATCTTCTATAGTGAGTAGTGACAAGGTACTTCAAAAGCTTCCCCTATTGTATCAAGCATGATCTAATTCTTAGTTTCATCGACTTGTTCTATATCGAAAGGTATGTCGAAGAGGTGATTATCGGCTGAATCATGGCTTCGAGCTCGACAGCTCTCAGCGACAGAACGAAACCCTGAACATGAATTATTAAAGGATCAACATAAGAGAATACACGAGGATAGAAATAAGGATGAAGGTGTCGAGGTTTACTCTGAGTGCGTTCGCAGCAAGAGTGTTGGCTAACCGAATCGGGGAAAATTATTGCACGATGGCGTCTTCTTTTTGGCCAAGCAGGAGCAAAAGGCTCAATATATCTCTTCGGGTGCTTTCCAGAAGGTTTGAAAAATTTGACACCTCCAGCTTTCGCAAGGACCCTACCGAGATCAAAAGCCTCGTAGGTTCAGATTGAGCCCTAACAGCGCCAACATCTACCTCTTTCTCAATAGCTGAAGCCCCAACTTCTCCAACTTTAGCTTTGCCTTTGGACTTGGTAACATCAGCTTCGGAATCATGCTCTTGATCCTCGAGGTCCACCACTTCGACCCATTTATGAGATTCTAAGCCCTCGGCGTTCTCATCACTAGGCTCGTCGATCAGCCTTCGGCACGTTTCAATAACCGCTTCAGGTTTAGGGGAGGTCGTCACCTCGATGTGCGGATTCACTGAGCGTGAGGGTTTCTTTGGAACCGCTCTTTTCCTCTTCACACCTACAAAGGACAACGTGGAAAGGTCATGAACACGAGATTGAAGTGAAATAAATGCAAACGTATTAACCGAGGATAATGTTGGGCATCACCTTTTGAGGATCCTTGACCTGAGTACCCCTTCGAAGACTTTGAAGCCTTGAGTTCCTTCAGATCACCAGCGAGACCTGCCACCGAAGCCAATTCACCAACGGATTCGGTATCTTCTTCACCTTTCTTCTTCCTTTTTCCTTTCCCCCTTTTTGTCCTTCTTCTTGTTGACGGCTCGGTTGGGAAGACCTGGCACCAAAGAAAAAAGAATTAACGGCAGAGTAAAAGCTTCGGACGTCATCCTTGATGAAAGATTGTAAACAACCTACCGTGCCTTTTACATTCCCAACAGAAGCTTTATGCCATGTCCATCCACGACCGAATAGGAAGCGGGCGGGCCCTGGTCACAGCCTTGACCCATTCGGTCAAGACATTGGGAGGGACGATGATAACCTTATTGGCTAAGGAACAAAAAGTGAGTTAGGTTAGAAACAACGTTAGCAGAAAAAAAGAACATTGGCCAAAAGGGATTATGAACGAGGGGACACTTACGTGTTCTATTCCACTTTTATGGAAAATTGGGGTCGGTCGATAAAGCTTTTGTCTCCAAGAGAATGTAGTGATCACACCAGCCTCGGTCTACGTGATCCTCACTCTTGTGAAAAAACGCGTGTTTACCACGGTTGCTCAAGGCCACGACCCCAGCGTTGTAAAAATATGGATAGTAGAGAGTGATGAGTTGTTGCAGAGTGAAATCCACCTTGGCTTTCCGACTCAGTTAGTCTAGACATTGCACGATCCTCCATACACCGGGGCCTAGTTGAGCCAAGCACAAGTTGTATGCTCGGCAGAATTCATCAATTACTCTGTGAATGGGGAGAGAAAACCCGATAGTAAACGGATATGCGATGGACAATCCTTCCACATGATCAAAACATCTACTAGCTTGATCGGGGATAACAACTTTAACTTCGGGTTCGAAGTTACAATCCTTTCAGATTAGTTCCATGTGAGCTTAGGTGAGGCGTGTAGGTGTCGTTTGCAATGGTACATTCCTATTCAGCTCCTGCTGATTAGCCGATTTCTTTTGCAGCTTAAGGTCCTTGCTGGTGTCAAAGTGTGAGGGGATAATTTGGTGAGGCACGAGCTCTTGCTCGAGGGGAATCTTTGGGAATTTTTTCTCTGGACCCGAGGCTCCACCCTCGGCAGTGTGCCCACCCTCGTAGCAGGCAATTCGCCCCCTGTCTATATAGTGGCCTCAATATTGTCATCCTCGTCCTCGGAGTCGTCGCCTTTGACGCCATAATCTTTATTGCTGACCTTTTCAGCGTCATCGGTGGCTACAACCATGGCTTTATCCCCGATTACGTCATTTTCTTATTTCGCGCTGACGTCCTCGCTCACTTCAACTCTATTGCGCCCGGCTCTAGCCTTGCGCTGCCTAGAGCCGCTAGCCAGTGACGTCACTTCACTACCACCACCCTCTACTTCAATAACTTGCAGCGGCGGAACGACAATCGCCGCTATCAATAAGGGCAACAGTGCTCGAAATTTTATCACCGGAATCGCTGGAGTTCTGAGTAGAGTGTATCGCAGACATGATCACAGTCAAGGACATAAAAACTTCTTGAAAACTGGAGAAACTGTGTAAGATAAAAATGGCTCTCTCTCTTAATTCTTGCTACTGTGCTGCTTGATAATAAAGTGGAGAAGTGAAGCTTCAAATGGAGATACTTATAGGTAATTAAGAAGGCAAGTTGTGAAGAGTCATCATTATAACGTTGGGAGAAGCAAGAGAAACACCGTGACAGTTCAGCAGCCAATGAACGGTCGCCACGTTTCGCAGAATAGTGATTTGAAAAGACTTACACCGGTTGCGGAATTTTGAAACACTTGGATAGGATTGAGCCACGTCATTCTCCCGCAAAATTTCATTCCACTCCTCGGTCACTTCGGCATTTTTCAGAGGAATTAGGGGACTATTTGTATTGGGTAAAAATTGATTCGAAGACGTAGCACTTCGGTTGCATGGTTCGGAGCTGACCGAACAGATGTTCGCAAGCTATGAGCCAAGATGAGCAACAGGTCGCTAAAGTCAACGACCGAAGAAAGGAAGCAAGGTGTTTGCCTCGGTGAAATATCACCTCGGTCGATCGCAAGGCCATGCACGCAAAGCTAATAGCCTGAGCTTCGGTAAAAAATGCAATCTGCAGCGGATGGTTTTCCTCCTATTTCGGCCCACTAACTCCACTATCTGAGAAGTGGAAGCATGCAGATCTTAGTGGAAACATGGGATCGTGGCCTTGTATTACTGCTAGTCTATAAATAGCTTCTCATTTTATAATGTAATCATTCAGAAATACATATAGAAACTCTGGCAAAATTTGTACTCATTGGCATATATTGAAATCTCGTCCTTTTACTTATATTTCCGTCCATTGTTGTTCGTATTTCGACTTTGATATTTAGATTTGCTTGTATTCTGTTATTCCTGCAACCAAATAAATCAGAAAAGACAGAAAACAGAAGTATATTATCAGTTTGGTATGGGACGATCCCGAGCCCACAATTTACTTGTGTCTCCTTAAGAAATCTAACCCCCTCACAGTTGCCCAAGGTTCACGGGTTAATTTCTCCCAGGATGGAACGAGATAACAGTTCTACTGAAGCGGCACTTCAAACAGTAGAACACTGCGAACTCAAAGAAACGGAGCAAATCACACGACTCACTAAGACTTACTTAGTATGCAGAAAAGAGAGGGAATGCAGTAAGAAGTTTGTATTTCTGTGTTTTCAGTATGTTGAAATGTTGAAGACTGACCAGTTTATATAGCCATGAGAAATGGAAGGAAGAGTCACCACTAATGGCCACTAACACCACTAACACTGCCACTAATGGTACCTGAATTCATTGCCACTAATGGCTGAATTCACTAAATGTCAGTAATGAATTGTCCACTAATGAGAAAACGTGGGAGAGTGGGAGAACGTGGAGGAACAATTACTCTGGATTAATCAGATTAATCCATTCAGATTTCTGTTACACAAACAGATTAAATATTAAATATTAATAATAAATTATTAATTAAATAATATTTTTAGTTTTGTTGGTCCAAAAAATTAAGTCAATCAATCATATCAATTGACCGAAATCCGAAATCCGAATCCGAAGCCGAAGCCGAAGCCGAAGCCAAGACGAGCGAGCGACGACGACGGCGGCGCGAGGCTTCCCTTCTTCTCAACCCTTTTAAGAGCTAAGAGAAGTGATTTTGTATTTAAACCCAACAAAAGTCTTTTCCTCTACTAATATGGGAGAAGGTGCATTTCCTTACAAAAAGGAACCTTTTCACCTTCCCACCCATTTCCCATTCACACTCTATTTATTCCAAAACCCCAACAATCCCCCACATGAATGGGGAATGGCTATATTGGAAATATGCATGACAGACTTGTGTGATTTGCAAGAAAGAATTAGTTGCATCGGGATAAGTAGGTTTCCCTTTGAACTTTCCGTAGTGAACATACATCGGATATACTCGGTCAATCGGTAGATTTGATATCTTTGAACCGTTGAGCTTTGGTGTATACCTAGATAACGTATGTCACACAACTAACCCTTAACCGTCTTTGGTTCTCACTGTTGTGTTCGTTTCAGCCATGAACACCGCATGGTTTCATAAGTACTTAGAGAACTTGCCATACCGAATTCTCCTTGAAGCGGCTTCCACTTCACACTTACATAGGTGATTTCTAAACGTGTAATCCTATAGATGTACACTGTTTGATAATTAAAATATCAAACTTAGACAATCATTAAAAAATGCCTCTAGCATTTTACCCTTGGTACTTGAACATTGTCTAATCATGAGAATGGACCAAAAATTAACTGACAATGTTGGACCGTCAAACACGACTTTGTATTCTCCTTGAACCTAGTTCTTGGGATCTCCAGTCTCCTAGGTAGAGTTACCGCTGTGATGACTTGTCCTTGGCCATAGTCCCATTCCCTTCGATGAACACTCAACCGCCTCTCTAGTTAAGCCTTTTGTAAGCGGATCTGCCACATTATCCCTTGACTTCACTTAGTCAATAGTGATAATTCCCCTAGAGAGTAGGTCCCTAAAGGTTTTATGCCTTCGTCATATGTGACGATTCTTACCGTTATACATGACATTCCTCGCTCTTCCTATAGCCGATTGACTATCACAATGTATACAAATTGGTGTCAACGGCTTAGGCCAAAACGGAATGTCTTCCAAAAAGTTCCGAAGCCATTCAGCTTCTTCACTGGCTTTATCTAAGGCTATGAATTCAGCTTCCATAGTAGAGCGGGCAATACATGTTTGCTTGGACGATTTCCAAGACACCGCTCCTCCACCAAGTGCGAAAATATATCCACTTGTGGACTTAGAATCAGTTGTGCCGGTGATCCAATTAGCATCATAATATCCTTCAATGACTGCAGGATACTTGTTATAATGCAATGCAAAGTCTTGAGTGTATTTTAAATACCCCAAAACACGTTTCATTGCCATCCAATGGGTCTGATTGGGATTACTCGTGTATCGACTTAGTTTACTTATAGCACAAGCTATATCTGGTCGAGTACAATTCATGACGTACATCAAACTTCCCAAAACACGTGCATAATCCCGTTGCGACGTGCTTTGACCTTTGTTCTTCTTTAGAGCAAGGTTTACATCAATAGGAGTCTTTGAAATTTTAAAATCCAAATATTTAAATTTTTCAAGAACACTATTGATGTAGTGAGTTTGAGACAACGCCAGACCTTGAGGAGTTCTATGGATCTTAACACCCAGAATTAAGTCCGCAACTCCTAAGTCTTTCATATCAAACTTGCTAGTCAACATGCGTTTCGTAGCATTTATATTGGCAATGTTATTGCTCATTATCAACATGTCGTCCACATAAAAGCAAACAATGACTATAAAGTTAGGACTGTTCTTAATGTAGACACATTTGTCACACTCGTTAATTTTAAAGCCATTTGACAACATTGTATGATCAAATTTCGCATGCCATTGTTTAGGTGCTTGTTTCAGTCCATAAAGTGACTTAACAAGTTTACACACCATCGTTTCTTTACCTGGAACCACGAACCCTTCAGGTTGTTCCATGTAAATTTCTTCCTCCAAATCCCCGTTTAAGAACGCTGTCTTAACGTCCATTTGATGGATTTGCAGACCATACACGGCGGCTAACGCTATTAACATACGAATGGATGTAATTCTGGTTACCGGCGAGTATGTGTCAAAGTAGTCAAGACCTTCTTGTTGTCTATATCCTTTAACAACAAGTCTTGCCTTGTACTTGTCAATAGTGCCATCAGCTTTCATTTTCCTTTTGAAAATCCACTTAGAACCTAATGGTTTGTTTCCAGGAGGAAGATCAACCAACTCCCAAGTATGGTTGCTCAAAATAGATTCTATTTCACTATTGACTGCCTCTTTCCAAAATGGAGAGTCTGAAGAAGACATTGCTTCTTTAAACGTCCGAGGCTCATTTTCCAACAGAAAAGTGACAAAGTCATCTCCAAATGAAGTAGAAGTTCTTTGACGCTTGCTCCGTCTTGGTTCTTCCTCATTTGGTGAATTTTCTTTGGTTCCTCCCCGAGGTCGTTTGGATCTTTTACCAACTGACTCACATTCCTTCTTATACGGATATATTGTTTCAAAGAATTCAGCACTATCTGATTCCATCACCGTATTAACATGAATGTCGGGATTTTCTGATTTATGAACCAGAAACCGATATGCTTTACTGTTTATAGCATACCCAATGAAAACACAATCAACTGTTTTCTGTCCAATCTTAACCCTTTTGGGTTTTGGGACTTGCACTTTTGCCAAACACCCCCACACTTTGAAGTAATTCAAGTTGGGCTTCCTTCCTTTCCACTTTTCATATGGAATGGAAAGTGTTTTGCTATGGGGAACACGATTGAGTATTTGATTAGCCGTGAATATAGCTTCCCCCCACAAGTTCTGGGGTAGACCCGAACTGATTAACAAGGCATTCATCATCTCCTTTAATGTCCGATTTTTCCTTTCCGCAATCCCATTGGATTGAGGCGTGTAAGGGGCAGTTGTTTGATGGATAATGCCATATTCCAAACATATTTGTTCAAAAGGAGATTCATATTCTCCACCCCTATCACTTCTTATCATTTTGATCCTTTTGTTAAGTTGCGTTTCAACTTCATTTTTGTATTGCTTGAATGCGTCAATTGCCTCATCTTTACTACTAAGTAAATAAACATAGCAGTAACGAGTGCTATCGTCAATAAAAGTTATGAAATACTTCTTTCCACCGCGAGATGGTATTGACTTCATGTCACAAATATCTGTATGAATTAAGTCTAATGGTTCAGAATCCCTTTCAATTGACTTGTAAGGGTGTTTAGCATATTTAGACTCAACACATATTTGACATTTTGACTTAGCGCAATCAAATTGAGGCAATACTTCCAAATTGATCATTTTTCGCAAGGTTTTATAATTGACATGTCCCAGACGAGAATGCCATAAATTATTTGACTCAAGTAAGTAAGAAGAAGCTGCAATTTTATTCATAGTGTCAACGACCATTACATTGAGTTTGAAAAGGCCCTCAGTCAGGTAACCTTTTTCTACATACAGCTCATTCTTAGTTATTACAACTTTGTCAGAAACAAACACACACTTAAACCCGTTTTTCACAAGAAGTGCAGTAGACACCAAGTTCTTCCTTATTTCAGGAACGTGAAGAACATTGGTCAGAGTTACATCCTTGCCAGACGTCATCTTGAGGAATATCTTCCCATATCCTTCAATTTTGGCCATTGCAGAATTGCCCATAGAGAGCGCCTCATCAGGTCCAGCGGGAGCATATGAAGCAAAGGCTTCCTTCACAGCACAAACATGGCGGGTGGCTCCTGAATCAATCGACCATTCCTTAGGATTTCCAACTAAGTTGCATTCAGAAATCATAGCACATAAATCAATGTCTTGCACTCCTTGGGCCAATTTTGTCTCTTCAACCATGTTTGCTTGACCTTTTTCCTTTTTCCTGTCCTTCTTTGCAGCACGACAGTCTGCGGACTTATGTCCACTCTTGCCACAGTTGTAGCAATTTCCCTTGAATTTTTTCTTGCTGGGGTTGGTCTTCCCTCCAGAAGGCTTCTTTCTCTTATTTTGATTTGGAGTATGCTCAACAATATTTGCTCCCGCTATTGCAGCACTTCCACGAGCCTTCTTTGCAGCAGATTTGTTGTCCTCTTCAATCCTCAAGCGTACAACCAAATCTTCAAGGGTCATCTCCTTGCGCTTGTGTTTCAAGTAATTTTTAAAGTCATTCCATGATGGAGGTAACTTTTCAATCATGGCTGCAACTTGAAACGCTTCATTAATCTTCAAACCTTCAAAGAAAAGTTTGTTAGCAACAATATAAATAATACTCTTAACATAAGTATTAATCAGGATCAAACCTTCAGCAAGGAGATCATGGATAAGGACTTGAAGTTCTTGGACTTGGGACACAACAGATTTGTTATCCACTATTTTATAATCCAGAAATTTGGCAGCCACAAATTTCTTCAGTCCAGCGTCTTCAGTCTTATATTTCTTTTCTAGAACATCCCACAGTTTCTTAGACGTTTCAACATTACTGTAAATGTTGTACAGGTCATCTTCCAAGCCACTTAGAATGTAATTCTTGCATAGGAAGTCAGAATGCTTCCAAGCCTCAATCACAAGTAAGCGTTCATTTTCAGGTGTTTCATCAGTCAGGACTGGAGCATCCTCATTGATAAACCTTTGCAGGCTTAAGGTGGTCAGATAAAAGAACAGCTTTTGCTGCCACTTTTTAAAGTCCACACCAGAAAATTTCCCCGGCTTTTCTGCAGGTGGCATAACCGTTGCAGTAGCACGGCTAGGCCCAGCAGCATCAGAAACTGCGGTAGCATTAGTATTCACAGCAGGGACAGTTTGTTCCACTCCGTTAGTCATCTCTGTCAAGTGACACAAGCAGAAACAATATTAATAAACTGTTTAAACAATAGGAGTAGAAAAAACCACGAAGGCTTTTAGTCCCCACAAACAGATTATTTCACAGTAGTTAGGAGTAGAAAAACCACGAAGGTTTTAGTCTCCTTAACCAGTATTTATTTAAGTGCAGAAAATAAATAACATTAGATTTCTTAAGCTTGTTATTCCTGCAACCAAATAAATTAGAAAAGACAGAAAACAGAAGTATATTATCAGTTTGGTATGGGACGATCCCGAGCCCACAATTTACTTGTGTCTCCTTAAGAAATCTAACCCCCTCACAGTTGCCCAAGGTTCACGGGTTAATTTCTCCCAGGATGGAACGGGATAACAGTTCTACTGTAGCGGCACTTCAAACAGTAGAACACTGCGAACTCAAAAAAACGGAGCAAATCACACGACTCACTAAGACTTACTTAGTATGCAGAAAAGAGAGGGAATGCAGTATGAAGTTTGTATTTCTGTGTTTTCAGTATGTTGAAATGTTGAAGACTGACCAGTTTATATAGCCATGGGAAATGGAAGGAAGAGTCACCACTAATGGCCACTAACACCACTAACACTGCCACTAATGGCACCTGAATTCATTGCCACTAATGGCTGAATTCACTAAATGTCAGTAATGAATTGTCCACTAATGAGAAAATGTGGGAGAGTGGGAGAACGTGGAGGAACAATTACTCTGGATTAATCAGATTAATGAATTGTCCACTAATGAGAAAACGTGGGAGAGTGGGAGAACATGGAGGAACAATTACTCTGGATTAATCAGATTAATCCATTCAGATTTCTGTTACACAAACAGATTAAATATTAAATATTAATAATAAATTATTAATTAAATAATATTTTTAGTTTTGTTGGTCCAAAAAATTAAGTCAATCAATCATATCAATCGAAATCCGAAAGCCGAGACGAGCGAGCAACGACGACGGCGCGAGGCTTCCCTTCTTCTCAACCCTTTTAAGAGCTAAGAGAAGTGATTTTGTATTTAAACCCAACAAAAGTCTTTTCCTCTACCAATATGGGAGAAGGTGCATTTCCTTACAAAAAGGAACCTTTTCACCTTCCCACTCATTTTCCATTCACACTCTATTTATTCCAAAACCCCAACATATTCAAAACTCAAATTCGATTTGTGATTGTAAATCAGTTTAGGCCAATACAGTAAATCTAGTGAATCTGCATAGTTTAATGATAAAATTAGGTTAAGCATTGATCATCCTAAGGGAAAGAGCAAAGAAATAGCAAAGAAGAGAAAAGAATGGGCTAGCGGCTATTTGCTAATTTGTAAGTCCTACTAGATTTTTCATATTTAAGTCAGCTTTTCATATCATCAATTATAGATTCCATCATCTTCAGATCCAAAAATGGAGACTCTTGCAACTCATGCCTTTGTGGAGCTATTTACAGCTTTGCGACAGCTCTAGTCTTCGGATTGGAAGTTGCACATGCCACCCGTAATTATAAAGAAGTTAACTCCAACAGGTGATAGCCAAAGGTTACATATCCCAACTGTGAATAAACAGTTAGGGGTCGTTCAGAAGTACACGAGTAGCATAATACTAGCATTAAGTTTTACATTAACCAATACAACTGTTGGTTGTCAAATGTTCACTCCACATAAAACTCAACATCAGCTATATCAAATGCTTATATCCTCACCCATATAAATAATAAATGCATAAGGTATGCGTAAAAATATGTGTGGTATTTTATTCGAATAGTATGTGAAATAAGAATGTAGGTATTAGCAATACGTATATTAAAATTTTAAAATGAAAAAATCAACCACATGATAGTGAGAATATTTTTTCTTTATCTCTTGAAAGAATAAATAATTTATTTAATTATACATTGTATATTAATTAGTGATATATTGATGATTCAACATGAAATAACCTGTACATTACAATTCATATATTACTTATCCCAAAAATATAATTTGCATATATCTAATATCTGCATAATTAATACCCGTAGTACTAATTCCTACATTATTAATATCTATATTACTGATCTCCATATTGTTAATATTCGCATTACTAATACATGCATTATTAGTACCTGTATAAAGTGAGTTCCAACCAAACAACCCCCTTAGAATGCAAATATAGTGGTAGAATTATTTATTTCTCTAATTTCTATTTAATCATTTGATATTTGAAGTCTAATGTAATTCATATATGGGAATTCACATATGTAGATTAACTAAGGTGAATAAAGGGTTTTCTATCAAAAGGTGTTTCTATCTCTTAAGTACAAATTCAAGACCTTTACTTACACGTGGAGGTATTGCATCTATTCCATCACCTTCTTCAATGAATTATTTTCGTTTAATATGGTTTCAATGATTGACTGATGTGCAAGTAGGGCTGTTCATTTTTCGGTTTAAACCGATAAATCGAACCGATAAAAAGTTAATGGTTTATAAATATTTGGTTATCGGGTTATCGGTTATTTAACGGTTTGCAAAAAAAATTATTGGGTTATCGGTTCGGTTGTCGGTTTTGTACATTTTCTTATTGGTTAAACCGATAACCCAATAAGGTTTTCAAATTTACTATATTGCGCTTACATGCATAAAAGTAGTATACTTAATTACTATTAGTTGGAACTTGGAAACCTCAAACTCTAGTCTTCTTTTACTTGTGTAACTTTCAAGTCTCCCCATCCATTTCAACCACCGATTTACTATTTCACTCCTTGCCTCCTCCATTAATTTATAGAATAATGAAGTATATTTGAATCTATTGTTGGTTGCTTTTATTAATATGGCGAATGCTATAAGAGGTATTTGAATTCGCTGTGAAAATAAAGCCGATTTTGTATTGGATGCAATCATTTAAGAGGTTTTTTTTACACTTGTTAGGCCTAAGTTTCTTAATGGTTAAACCGAAAACCGAACCGATAAGAACCTAAAACCGATAACCCGAAAATCGATAACCGATAGCTTATTGGTTCGGTTATTGGTTTAGCACTTTTAAAAATCGAAAACCGATAGTCCAAACCGATAAGGTGCAAAACCGAACCGAACCGACCGATAAACACCCCTATGTGCAAGTACATTTAATTCTATATCTTGATCCATTTTAGTTGAAGCAAAATTTGCTTATTTGACTGTTCTTGAAGTGTAATTTCCTTCGCCAATAATTTAGATGGCATCCAGCAGCAAGGAGTTAAAATATTGTGACCGCTGTATTGGTTGAAAAATCACCAAGATCTCGAGCAAGACCTCGGGGAGCGAAGACTGTGCCACGAGACAAGCTCCCGAGGAAAAGATTGCATGATTGCTTGCCCCGGAAATCGCCCTAGGAAACGAGGAAAGACAAGCTCGAAGCACTGAGCTCGAGGAAAACTCCAGCAGCCCCGAACGAATGACACACCTCGAAAAGGCGAGGGCTGGCCTTTGTAACTGTCGACCGTTGCTCCAACATTTAATAGATGGATCTTGGATCAATCACAATTATGTGCAGAATAATGGGCATAAAGGAACCATTATGACATTTTACAATGTCATTCTTTCCCTTAATTATAAATAGAGCTCATTTGTAAACACAATGGGGGAATACAATACTGAATCTTACTTTTACTTGTTGCCTCGTTTATCTTATTTCCGGTCTCGTTACCTTTTCAACTTTTCACTTAGTCTAAATCCGATTTAGCTCAAACCTCACTTCGATACAAGCAAATTATCATTTGAACTCAATACAAATTCGATTTGTTGTCCTATCCCGATTTAGGCTAACACAACCACATTAGCTTTTAACATATTGACTTCTGTAGGAGTATAACAATTTTCATTTTGGCGTTGTTAGAATATAAGAGAATTACACAAATATACAAGTGAGAGATACTTTTTATAAAATTTTGCCACACCTTTAAAAAATGGGCAATTTACAAAAGTATATAAGTTAACAATCTTGTTTACACAAAAATGTCAATATTTTCTCATTTACAAAATATAGATACATTTTTTTTTTCAAAACATAGCAAATATATATAAAAGGGTGCTAAAAACCCTAGATCTTCCTCCTACTACCTCCAGCCACCACCCTCAATCACTGCTGCTTCCACCCACCGACCGCCGCCGCCGGCAGTCACCGAAAAAATTTATTTCATATTTTTTATATATTTTTTTGTCTGTGTTGTGTATTTAATATGTATATCTTGTGTATGTCTGGTGACATACATTGGGTATACACATGAAATACAGTTTTTTTGTCTCCACCACCACCAACAATTACCGTGCACCACCAAATACCAACAAACAAACATACATGTATACATGTTGTATGTTAAGTGTATACCCAATGTATATTCGGTGGACAATGGGTATACCTATGACATCCACCGAATATACAATAGGTATACCTATGACATGCACATTTTCCACCGCCAACCACCATCAACAACCACCGTAGCCACCAGATGACCCAAAAAAATTAAAAAAAAGAACAGAGCAATCAGATCTGCCTTCTCTGGAAAGTGAAGCGCCGGCAACGAAAAATAGTAGATCTGGAATCCAAGGACGACGGGAGGAACTACGGCGCTCCGTCGCCACCCTAATAGCTGCAACATAAACAGATTTGTCACGGGGACAGCAGCGGCGGTGCTGGGTGGTGCCGGAGAAAGCAGCGACAGCGGAGAGGGAGGTGGTGGAGACGATGGAGAAGGGGTGGGGATGGGTCGCCGGAGCTTGGCTGGCGGTGCCGGCGGCTAGAGAGAGAAAGAGAGAAGAGGGAAAGAAAAGAGAGAAAAATTAGGGTTTGTTCTAAATATGCTATGTTTGTTATCATTTGAAAAAATATTACTATGTATGGAAAAAGACAAAAGTATTGGCATGTTTTAAAAAAAGTTACCTGCATTGACATAGAGTGTAATTTAACCTTAAAAAATTAATTAGCCCTAATTTTGTCCTCTCTACCACCCTCACTCTTTCCCAGTGGTGGAGCCACATGGGGCAATGTTGGTTAGGCGACCATCCTTCGCGGGAAACTCATACCATATATATAGATTAAATTTAACTATTTACGACTAAATATTACATTTTGAATACCGCTGACACAATTAATAGTGTTAGCTTAGTGATGCAGGGTGGTCAAATTTAGCTAAACAACAGGATCAAATCCCAACTTATACATTTTGAAGAAAGATTTTTTTTTGACGCTTGAACACCGTTAAAAAAAAAAATTGGCTACGCTACCGCTCTATGATGGAACTCCAGATTCGACGCGTATAGAGAAGAACAACTGACTCTATTGAATCAGAAAGTTTGATAGATACACATGAAGCGTTTGAATATACAATATTTCGTTGTCAATATACAACAAGATATGAAAATAATTAGTCGTACGTGGTAACTACGCAATAACCACAAAGGTAGAAAGCTAATGCTTAGCAACGTTCGACAATTTTTACAAAAAAACCTGTTTTCATCTTTGATGTCAATGAGGAATTATAGATAGGACTAAAACCTTCAACGGGAACCAATTGAAACCTCTTCAAAACACAAGCAGTCACCAATTTTATTTGCATAAAAGCAATTTCTTTTCCAAGACAAGTCCTTGGCCCTGCATTAAATACTGGATATGTTAAAGGATCCTTTGGAATAAATCTCCAATTTCCTGTGCTTGGATTTTTCATTAACCATCTCTCTGGACGAAATTCTTCACAATTTGATCCCCATAATTCTTTTGATCTCCCCATTGCAAGAATATGGACAAAAATACTAGTTCCCTTTTTCACCTTTGTTCCATCTGGCAAAATGTCATCTTCTGATACTTGCTTTAATTCCAAGGGGACTGGTGGATAAAGTCTCATGCTTTCACAAATTGAAGCATGTGTATATAACATTGCGTTTATATCATTATCGTCTTTTTCTTCGATTTCTTTGAGAATTTCTTTTTCTACTTCTGGATGACATGAAACTAACCAAAAAAACCATATCAATGCTGAAAACACAGTATCATCACCAGCCAGGATGAGATTAATACCTGTATCTATAACCAACTTCTCATCGATTACTACATTGTATTTGGCAGCCTTTGTTATAAATCCGTCAAGAAAATCGCCTCCCTCGTCAATGTAAGAGCTTTGCATCGAAAACTTCTCCATCTTTCCTGCAATTCTCTTCCTTACAAATTCTCTGAGTACATCGATTGCATTCCTGCATAAGCGAACGGGTCTAACTAAATTCAATATCTTCGACACGTAATATAAATATGTACATGCAAGAGTTACATTAGTGTGTATAATTTAAATTATTTTTATAAATATTAAATTCTGAACATATAGTTTCAAGTTCAATGGATTCAAAAGAACTTAAAGGGTGAAACAATGCGACTATCCTTACCTGAGATTCTCTTCAGATCCAATGTTCAGAAACTTTTTAATTTTCCACAAGAAGGAAGGGCAAATAAACCTTGCCATACTAATCTTGATTGCAGTTTCAAAAGCATCTATCAGTGGTTTCTCTGGTAGAGAAGGTAACAAGTATTTTGTATCATAGCTAAAACCAACTTGACATAAAATGTCAAATGTAAGTCGATGAAATATATCTTGTAGGTCAATAGTGGTTTTATTTATGGCTGCACTAGAAAATAAAGGAACAAGACCAGTTGATAACACCTTCATGGTGGATGATTTTACTAGATAACGAAATGTATCCGTATGAAATAAATGACTACAAAGATGCCTTTGTGATTTCCATTTTTCGCCATCGACAAGTAAAAGACCATCCCCTAATAAATCTGAAAAAATAAATTGCATCATAGGGTCTTTTTTATAAATGTGGAAACGAGTTTTAAGCATATGCTTAATGTTGGAAGGATTTCTTGTTAAAATGCAGTATTTACCTAAGGGTGCTTTAAGGATGATGGTTGACAGAGATGATTTTTGAAAGAGTTCTGAAGTCCATAGAACAGGTCGGTGCCTATTTTTGACTAGCGAGAACAAACAACCAATTATTGGGTAGGAATTTGAAACCTGCTGTTTACTCAATTTTGAAGAACTGTGTTTTGAGAAGAATGGCTCAAAATAGATGAAGAAAAGAACCAACAGAGGGATTATTACTGGAAGAGAAAAGAGCAGGCTGTAAGGGAGCTGGAGATCCATTCTCATGTTGTACACGCAAAATTTTGAGATGGAGGTCTACTTAAACTCTGATTTTAAGTTATGTATATATACCAATAACATAAAGAATTTTTTATTTTATCTGTTAAATTAAGTGTAATGTAACTTGTTATAACATGTTAGTTATCATAAGCTCTAGGTTAGCAATGTTACTTTCTTGTTCGAAAATGAATACCACAATTTACTTATTTGTCTGTTGCTATAAAAATGTCGAGTTGATTGCCTGTATGATCACTCAACTTATGTTAATTGATCATCATGGTCACTTATCTTTATTTTGTCTTTTTATGGCCACTTTACTTGTGTTAATTAGTTACCATGGCCACTTAACTTTGTTTTGTCATTCTATGGTCATTCAACTTTATTCAGTTAACTATTATGGCCATCATAAACAAACATGACAGCTTAGTTTTTCGGGAAAATATAAAATAAAGAAAAAACAGTAAAATAAATTTGAATCCAACTCATTTTAAACACGATCTGCTTATATGGGTCGGCTATATAATAAGGGATGATTACAAGACTATGCAAATTATAACAATTCAATTTACACAAAAATATCAACATTATACCATTTTCAATACATAACATTTTTTTTAACCTAACACATATACATAAAAGGGTAGGAGAAGAGAGAAGGGACAGCGCGGGCAGGGATTGGGGCATTGAAGAAGTGTTCTGGGGAAAGGGGTGAGTCAAAGAGAGAGAGATAATTAGAGTTTCAATAGCAATATTTTGGTATTTTTACTATGTTTAGTAGTATTTTTCCAAAATATTGTTATATTTGTTAAAGTTGAAAAATGTTAATACTATAATTTAAAATAAAATTCGTAGAATGATACCTTGGGTAATTTTTTCATATAATAATCACTTCACATATTGGGTCAGGTTGGAGACTAGGTCGGGTTTAAAGTAGGCTGGATTTAAGTTTTTTTAGTTTTTTTTTTATATATTTCCTAAGACTATAGTTGCTATGTCCCCAGAAAAATTTACAGAGTTTGTATTTTTATTTGGAATGACCATATGAGTTAACTGGATAAAGTAGAGTGACCATAAAAAGACAAAACAAAGATAAGTGACCATGATCGTCAATTAGCATAAGTAGAGTGACCATAGAAAGACAAAATAAAGATAAATGATCATGGTGGCCAATTAATAAAAGTTGAGTGACCATATAGGTAATCAACTCTAAAAATGTCATATTCTACATCTGAAAATAGTTAACTAACTTAAATTTATAAACTTACCTTTAATAAAAGGAATTTTGGCATAAAAGTACAAGTTTCAGAAGTTATTTACAAAACATAGCAATATTTTAGCAAAATTACCCAATATAGAGAAAATGAAAAGTTAATTACAAAACATAGCAAAAACATAGCAATATTTTATCATAACACAGCAAACTTTTACATTCTTCCTTCTATTTCCCCTAATTTCACTTTTCCTTCTCTCATTTCCCCTAATTTCACCTTTTCTCCCACCATTTCCCCCAATTTCATTTTTACTCCTCCCATTTCCCCCCAATTTCATTTTTCCTCCTCCCATCCTCAACCACCTCGTATCTTGTTGTATCTCACTGTATCTCGATATTTCTAAACTACCAACCACCTTCGTATCTCACTGTATCTGCATTGTTTTGCACCGTATCAAACTATTTCTAGACTGTATCTAGTTGTTTCTAGACTGTTTCAATATTGTTTCATCCCGTTTGTGCGTTATTTCTCACGGTTTCTAAACTATTGCACCTTTTTTACGTTGTTTCTCACTGTTTCTAAACTATTTCACCTTTTTTGTATTGTTTTACATTATTTTTTATATTTTATTTCAGACTTTTTCACTAGCTTTTTCAGACTTTTTCAGCGCTGTATCTCGCAGTAGCTGCACTATTTTTGCTTCACATCAAACTATATCGTGTTTTTTCAGTACTGTTACAGGTTGTTGCAGCACCGTTTGAGGTTGTTATGCATCGTATCTAACAATTTCTAGATTGTATCTAATTGTTTCCAGACTGTTTCAGCATTGTTTAATCCCGTTTGTGCATTGTTTTTTACTGTTTCTAAACTATTTCACCTTTTTTGCATTGTTTTACATTATTTTTTTCTTTTATTTCAGAATTTTTTACTAGCTGTTTCAGACTGTATCATACTGTTTCAACACTATTTCAGACTGTATCATACGGTTTCAACAGCTGTTTCAGACTGTCTCATAGTGTTTCAATGTCGTTTCAGACTGTATCAAAGTCGTTTCAAACTGTTTCAACGTTGTATCTATATTTGCTCTATTTTTGCTCTGTATCTTACTGTATCTCGTTGTATCTGTGCTGTTTAAAACTATTTCAGAGCCATTTCAAGACTGTTTCTAAATTATTTCACCTTTTTTGTGTTGTTTCACATTATTTTTTACATTTTATTTCTGATTTCTTCAATAATATTGTATCTGCACTATTTTTGCTCGGTATCTAACTATATATCGTTGTATCTGTGTTGTTTAGAACTGTTTCAGCGCTGTTTCAAGACTGTTCCAGTACTGTTCAAGCTATTTAGATTGTTTTAGTGTTGTGTCTCGCTGTATCTGCACTATTTTTGTTGCGTATCAAACTGTATCTCGATGTACCTACAGTGTTTCAAACTGTTTCAGCTCTGTTTCAGTGACGTCTCAAGACTGTTTCAATCATGAACATGGAAGCGTTGTTTCTTAAAATTTTGGACAGTGAGCAACAAACACAATAATCCTAAAAAAGAAAAAAATATAAACTCAATCATGAACAGGGAACCGACACTAGCTAAAGTCCCAGCCGGTCTCTGACGAACGGCGTTGCAGTACAGTGGATCGAACCGTCTCAGAACATAGAACCAAAAATGAAGTAGAGTACAAACACAAACGAAGTAGCAGCATATAATCACGAACGAAGCAGCAACAAGGCAGAGGAGCAACACCGATTTCCCGGGGAGCAAGCAACAGCATCGCTGCTACTCCGGTGGTGGTGCCTTAGCCGCTGATTAAGCCATAATAGCCCCAAAATAAAACATGAACCACGAAACAGGGCAGGCGGAGAAGCGCGGTGCCAGAGACGGCGATGACGACGGCGTCAGAGACGACAAGATCCAGCGAACTTGGGGGTGATATGGAGATGGCGTCGGGGAGGCAGGGGTTTTGGGGTAAGGGTGGCAGGGGAGTTGGGAAGGATATTGGGAGTAGGGGTTGAAGTTAGGGTTTGTTTGGAAAAATGTTATTTTATCTTGTTTATTATGAAATGTTCTAAAAAAATATTGTTATGTATTGTAATTTAAAAAATATTGCTATTTTTCTTGTAATTTAGAGGTGTAGGTTTGTATATATGTGAGACGATCTTAGATAGTCGTTTCGGGAGTTAGGATTTCGATTAGCGTGCTAATAGTTTTACAAGCTTCATAAGGTCCATCAGGACTTATCTGTAATATTTGAGCTAAATCGGACCTCGTTTGGTAAGTATCGGAAGAAGGTTTTAGTTTTCGTTGGCGATAAATCTTAAAAAGAGGTGTTCGAGCTCGATTTTGGCGAATGAGCTCCAAATTAAAATCTGAAAGCGTCGTTAGGTTCGTACGGTCATTTGTGACATGAGTGAATTTTTGAAGTAATTCCGAGGTCTTTCGGATAGTTTCCACTAAAGTCCAGAAAATTAAGAATTTGATTTCTTTCTATTTTATTCGCATCTTGAGTTTCAAAAATCTGATTCAAGATCCGTCTTAGTAAGTACATCACATAAATTTTGTATAGCTTGCTCAAAAAATTTGGGATCATTTCCAATTTAGTAGGGTTCCTTTTTAAATTTTAGTTGCAGCAATAAGTTTTGAAAAGAAAAGAAAAGAAAAGAAAAGAAAAGAAAAGGATTAAAGAAAAAAAAAGGGAAAAGATAAGTAAATAAAAGGTGGTGGCTAAGGAGCTAAGGGATTTTCGACTTAGCAAAACAGAAACAAAACAGAGAGCAAGGAACATAAAGAGAAAGAAAAATGGAAAGGAGAAAGGAGAAAAAAAGTATAATTTTTACCCCGAAACATCCAGGTAATGATGTTAATTCATTATTTCAGTTTATTACGTGTGTTTGAATATATTTTAACCGCAAAAATTGGGATATTAGACATCGTTCTAATAATTTAAATTGATAGTTTAAACGGTTAATTGGACCCCGATAATTGAATTGATTATATGTTTATACTCAAAAAGTTATGGCCAACCCGTAAATGTAATTTATTTAGGGTTTTGTTATGTGATTTTGAACCGTATACATAGGCCTGAACTGTGTATCGTGTATGCGAATAAAGTGTCGGGTTCCTAACCGGATTGTTCTGAGATGTAAGGAATGAAGTCTTTAGCCTTATTTAATATATTTTTCTGCTTATTGAATAAAGCGGAATCGTTTGATAGAGAATCCAAAAGATAAAGCGGTTGTTGAGTAGCAGTGCTAACTTTGGAACAAGGTAAGTGATTATATCCAGTTCTTTGGTGGCCTTTGGCCTTGTGGATATTCTACCACGTGTTCCTTACGTGTGTAAATGCCGATAGGCGTACTTATTACGCCTTAGGTTGGGAAGTACATATTATATTATATGTTATGCCTTGTTGTTGGTATTGCACTGAGCATAGAAGCATTGTATTCTGGTTATGGGCTGCTATGTCATATACTGAGTGCATGAGTATTCCGCCTAAGCTTTATATTATCTCGGTGCAGGACTATTCCGCCCCAGGAGCAGAGGTATTCCGCTTTTATGTCACATACTGAGTGTCGGAGTATTCCGCCTCAGCTTTATATTATCTCGGGTGCATGAGTATTCCGCCCCAGGAGCAGGAGTATTCCGCTCCACTTGGTTATCAGATGGGATTCCCCTCGAATGCAGGAGTATTCCGCTTCAGGATGGGATTACGGGCACATGTGACCCTATTTATGCATCATATTTCATTTCATTTCATACCATTGTGTAGACTTGTTGTTCATGACTGCTGCTCTGATTATATGTGCATTACTTATTTGTTGGTTGTTGTCTGGTTCTGTTTCCCTGGCTAGCTTACTTATCTGTTGGGTTAGTTAGCTATTCCTCACTTATTGAGTCCTTATGACTCACTCCCTATTTGTCCTTTTGTTTTCTTTTCGTTCGGAAGATTCTGCTCCAGAACCCAGCCAGCCACATCGTGATTGAGGAGCAGTATATTATCAGCTGTCTACGGTGAGCCATCTTGTTCATTGAGGCCACCCGCTGTAGATATTGTAGTTCATCTTATTTTTTGCTCCCTTCAAGAGATGTGTATATCTTTTGAACTTCTTAGATGTCTGATCTGGAAACTTTTAAACCTGTATATTTTGGGTATTATTTTGACAGTTTGTTATATTTGTCTGTCCTTGGGAGTAATCTTGTATTGTTAAGGTTAAATTTTTGTTCTCGGAATAATTTTACGCAATTTATATCGATTCAATCAATGGGTTCGCTCAACAGGTCTAGGGAAGGTGGTCGGGTGCCCGCACGATCTAGTCAAAAATTCAGGTCGTGTCAATATGTGTCAATACGAAATATTTATATAGTAATTAAGTTTCTCAATCCATCCACTGTCAGTTTTGTTATTATCAATTGCATACAATAATCAAATTTGTAGGCGTTGATTAAACGATTAATTTATGAATTTTGATACGAAAGATTGACTGTGCCTCGATCTCAACTAAATATACATCTAATTGTAAAATCTGAAATTATATTTTATGAAATACAATATCAACGGTGAATCTCCATTGATTGTCTTAAAATGCGGATCAACTAGTAAAATAAAGGGGTTAGTGACGATATGAATATAAGTTAGTGACGATATGAATATAAATGCTAGATCAAGTAGTTTCAGCGTTTCCAGCGTCACTAACCCGTTTATTTTACTAGTTGATCCGCATTTTAAGTTAGTGACGATATGAATATTTTTGTAGCATTTTTGTGGATATAAAATTTTGGTAGAACATACTACTCCTCCTTCCAACTTGAACTTTTGTTCTTTTACATACTCAAAGTTTATATAATCCAATAGTATAATCAGATCTCTTAATTTTGCTCTATCGTTTGCTCCTAGAGGCACCTCCTCTCCGAATTGTGATGTTGCGGAAAGCTTGGGAAAAATTGGAGATTTGAGCATCTGAATAATAATCTTCTTCCGTCTTGTTTAAAGTCATCAAAATTGAATAATTTGTCAATATATCGATCGCCATAACAGAGGATTAATCCAAGTGTATTTTCAACACTCTATGTTAATACTCCCTCTTTCCCAATTTATATGACATAATTTCCTTTTTAGTCTGTCCCAAAATAATTTAACATTCCTTATTTAACAACTACTCCCTCCGTCCCAAAATAGTTGACGTTTTAGCAAGATTCATTTGTCCCAAATTAGTTGACGCTTTAGGATTTCAAGACTATTTTTATCAATTCTTTCCAACTATACCCTTAATTATTAATGGTATTCTTAAAAAGTATTGAATAATCATATACTATTAAATAAGGGTAACATAGTAAAATATATACTCTATTTATTGATTTTCTTAATGAGCGTGCAATAGCCGAAAGTGTCAACTAATTTGGGACGGATGGAGTATTTAATACACTTTCTCTATTTTATCCTTGTTGGTCCTACTTATTTTAAATACTACTAATAACTTTTTTACTACTCGAATTTCTCTTTCCTACTTTTTCAAAGATAAATTTTAACTAACAAGTCAAACTACAACATACAATTGAAATAGATATAGATAGGAGTACTTACGTTAACCAATTATTCTTTTCAAGAAATATACATATCGTTACGATCTACAACTTTTACAAGAAAGCCATTTGGCATCTTTGAAGTGGATTGAGAACTATAAACAGGTTCATGACCTTCCTCCATCGCCGGGACAATGTGAAACCTTCGGAAGACTGCGGCAACCACAGTCTTGATATGCATGAAAGCGATCTCTTTCCCTAAGCAAATTCTTGGACCTCCATGAAATACTGGATAGGTGAAGGAATCCCTAGGCATAAAAGTCCATTGATCATCCCTTTCTCTCTTTAGCCACCTTTCAGGGTGGAACTTTGCCCAATCAGAACCCCATAGTTCATGTGACCTCCCCATTGCATAAGTATGATAAGTTACAAACGTCCCCTTTTTCACCTTGGTACCATCAGGCAATATATCGTCCTTTGTAGCCTCCCTTCCTCCAAGAGGGACAGAAGGGTAGAGTCTCATGCTTTCACAAATTGAAGCGTGGGTATAAATCATGTTGCGGACATCCTTTTTCTCTATGACTACTTCTTTGACAATATTAGCTTCTACATCTGGGTTTTTCAAGACCAACCAGAAATACCATGTTAAAGCTACAAGGACTGTATCCTGAGCCCCTAGAATGAAGTTTATGGAGGCATCAATAAGGAACTCAGTATCATCCAATTTTCCACCATTCATTAAGCCTGATATAAAATCATGATGATCATGAGTAGTACTTCTTGTGATTATTATTTCTCGGAGAAATTCTCGTATTTCAGAGATTTCACGTCTGAGTCTCCTCTCGGAACCCACGTTGAAAAATCTTTTGGATTTCCATATAACAGTGAAAAATGGAAGCATCCTTTTCATGCTGATCTTAATAGCAGATTCAAAAGCGTCAGCAAATTTGGTGGCTGGAAAATTATTGGGTGAAGATAAGTAGCCTAAGTCGTGACCTAGTCCCATTCGAAAAGCAATGTCGAATGTGAATCTACGAAAAATGTCATGTAAGTCGATAATCGTATTATTTGAAGCTGCATTGGAGAGAAGGGGGATGAGACGATTAGAGAGTTCATATTCAGTGACTGATTCGACAAATTTATGGAACGATCTGTTGTTGTATTCATGACTGGCCAACTGTCTAAGAATTTTCCAGTCTTGATCGTCCACAAGGAAAAGGTTGTCACGGAACAAGTCATGAAAAGCGACTTTAAATTTTCTGTGTTTCTTATAGATTTCAAAGCGAGTCTTAAGAATGTGCTGAACGTTGGCTGGATATGACATTGGAAGTACTGTAATATCCTGATCATCATCATTATAAGACTTAGTGTGTGGTACTATGCGTTTATTTCTCATGTATGACTCAAAGTAAAGGAAGAGGAAAAGAATTAAGGCAGGAAAAAACAACCAATAGAAAGCAGAAAGACCATATTCCCCCATGCTAATCAGCTCAGACAAAGAATTGCTAATAGAGAGAGAGAGAGATCAATATATGTTTACAATCTTTAGTCGACAAGTATTGTTTAATATGGGTGATTGGGTATATTAACTGCTTTATATAGACACGAAATGCCATTTCTATATTTGTGGGTACACTACAATTTTTAATTTACTTGTCACCTAGTTTATGAACAAACTAGTGTATTAGTAATAATGGAGGAAATTAGTAAAAAGAGGCAGTGAAAATAAAGTAAGCTCAAAACTTTCAATTTTGGCCTTATACTTCACGTATGAGGTCTTTCCTTTTCGTTTTTTCTTTTTTTCATTTTTCCTCTTTCTCTGTTTTGATTTTTCTTTTTCTCTCTACACCTGTTAGGCTGTATATTTTAAATTTTATCAACTCTTCCTTACTCTATGCAAAATCCCTCCAAATCAGATTTTTTTTCTAAAATACTCTCATCACGGTCTCCTATAAATTTTAAGTGCTTTTTTCTCCATAGATAAATTCTAACTACTTGATTGAGAAAAAAGTTGAGAAGACAAGAGAATTTTAAAAAAAAAAAAAGTTATATTCATACAAGAGTCCATTGAAGCATAAGTAGCTTGGCCAAAATTTTGACGATACTTTTGATTCTGCTTCTTTTCTTCTTCTTGTTTCACCCAAGATATCGATGAAACTTTACACCCCTGGCGGAAGCCCGTCTTCTTTTGATATGCCTATGTGCTAAATCTAACAGGAGTTCAAGCTAGCATAGTTGACGCCTTTCTTCATTCACTTTTCAAGTAGTTGATTTCTTGAAATTACAGAATGGCGTTGCATTTTCAATGGCTTGAATCTTTGAATTTTTAAGGTAAATTACACTAGGAGAACAAAAAAAAACCCCACTATCTATTTCTTTGGGTTTTTTAACATAAATATACAAACCTACACTCCTATATTACAAAAAAAAATAGCAATATTTTACAAATTACAATACATAGCAATATTTTTCATAGCAAATAGCAAGGTATAATTAGGTTTTTCCATATTGTTTCATTCACTTTCAACTACTGCCTGAAACCGTGTGCTCTCTTCTCCTCTGTTTCACGCTCACTTTTAACTATTGCTGATCTAGTTTCCAATTGTTTCTATTTCACAATTCTTTTGATAGTTTCTGTTTCGCGATTCTTCCAATTATTTCTGTTTCACGATTCGTCTTCTCCTAAAATTCGTATTTTTCTGTTTCTCCCCTGTTTATTCACGTTATTGTTTCTGTTTCGCGATTTTTCCAATTGTTTCTGTTCCACGATTGGTCTTCTTCTAAAGTTTGTAATTTTTCTGTTTTTCCCCTGTTTCTGCATGTTGTTGTTTCTGTTTCACGGTTCTTCTTCTTCTAAAGTTCGTATCTTTTGTTTTCTCCCCTGTTTCTGCACGTTTCTACAATTTAAACTCATAAAATTGAAAGATTACAATAGATTTGTGTTTCCAATGGCACTGGTACATATTCTGTTAAAACATAATGGACGATGCGACAAATTCGACAACTATGTCGATTATGTTGTTGATACAATTGCAATAAATGCCGAAGCAAATTTTCAGATACTGTGTGATATAATTGCGAAACAACTCGAAATTGATCTGAGTAGGAAAATTGTTAAAATCAAGTACAAAGTAATGAAAAAAGGTCCAGATTTATAGATACACAACGACATAGGTGTTTTAGTGTATATAGGATTAAAACTGGAGAAAGAAAACATATTGAAATATATCCACTTCGCATCGTGCTAGATGAAATTGTTGAGGATCAAGGAATCTGGTCTAATAGACAAACAATAAACAACATAGATACAGAAAAAACGAGCTTGCTACAGAAAGAAATGATTTTGACACAAACAGAAATATATAGTTGCACTATAAACAGAAACAACGATGATACAGTTATTAACAGTGTTGAAACAATAGAGTTGCTCATTAAAGAAACTTGTCATGAGCATGAGGTTGATGAGGTGGGGGTAATTACGGATAATGCACAGAGAGAGATATTAGAGGGCCAAGTGTACCTTGACAAAAAGACGGTAATGATGACAATGAAATAATTTGCAATAAGAGAGAAGGTTCAGTCTAAGGTTGACAGATCAAGTGCAATAAGGTTAGAAATCTCAGTATTTTCTGTGTGCAATCTCTGTATTTTGCTTTTTGTATCATATTGTATCAGTTTGTTTCAAATTGTATGGTACTTGTGTTTTCTACAATTTAACAACTTGAATGTATCCGTATGTGTCTAACTGTGTCTTAAGGAGTCTAAGTGGTGTTCCGAATATCTTTGTATTTGATGTATGTCTTCATTGTGTCTACAGTATCTTTTTGGTATTTTGTATCACACCATGTCAGTTTGTTTCACATTATATCATTTTGTACCTGGTATGTGTCTTTTGTGTGTCTGCAATCTCTTATTTTATGTTTTGCATCTCACTGTGTCAGTTTGTTTTATATTGTATAGGTTTGTATCTGAAATTTGTATTTTGTGTCTGCAGTATCTTATTTTATGTTTTGTATCACACTGTGTCAGTTTATTTCAGAATGTATCAGCTTGTATATGAAATTTGTATTTTGTGTGTCACTATATTTGTTTTCCTAACAGTTTTTATCTCACTGTATCGTACAAAGTTGTTGAATGTGTATTATCTATCACATGGGTGTATGACTTTGTATCTGATCCTGTATCTTTCTGTATCATGTAACTGTTCTTTGTATCTTTCTGTATATGTAGCTACTGCCTGATATGCAAATGCAAAAACTGCAAATGAAAATTTAGGGTATCCTGCTTGAATTTATCAATTTGTTCAAAGTTAGACAATTCACAAATGAACACATATGTGACTGCAAAGATAGTGTATGGTCAAGCGCAAGTTACATCACGAATGATCGGTACGATCATCAAGGACAGGGTGATTGACCCAAAGTCGATCTATAAGCTAAAGAGATAATGGACGATATGCAGAGGTGTTATGGTGTATACATAGAGTACATGAAGGCATGGCAATTAAAAGAAATGGCTATCGCAATCATTAGAAGAGACCCAACTGAATCGTACAAGATGCTGCCAAGCTACCTGTATATGTTAGAGCAAAGAAACCTAGGGCTAATTGTTGGTTTGCACGCGACTGAAGATCATTTCTTCAAGTACGCTTTTGTTGCTTTGAATGCTTCCATAAAGGGATTTTAGCATTGCAAGCCAATCATGGTTGTTGTTGGTAGCTTTCTCAGAGCAGCACACAAAGGAACATTCCTAGCAGCTAGTACATTATATGCAGCAGGTAATATTTCGAACGCTACTGCCTGTTTCTAAGTGTTTTTTGTGCCTACTAGGTCTTTGATGCCTATTGTATCTTACTGTTTCATGCGGTATTAGAGTGTTTAAGGCCCATCTTTGACTATTTCAAATTTTTATTTGAATCAGGTTGTTTCATCTTTATATCTGTATCATAATGTTTCAGATTGTTTCATGCTAGTATCAGACTGTTTCAAGCCCATTTTTTTACTGTTTCAACCTTCTATTTGAATCAGGTTGTTTCATCTTTATACGTGTATCATACTGTTTCAGATATGTGTCTTATTATTTCATGCTGGTATCAGTCTGTTTCAGGCACATTTTTTATTGTTTCAACTTTTTATTTGAGTTAGGCTGTTTCATCTTTATATCTGTATCATACTATTCCAGATATGTATCTTACTGTTTCTTTCCATAAGGAGCATACTGCCACTTGGGTATGCGATTGTCGATTCGGAGAATGATGCCTCATGTCAGTGGTTCTTCGAGAGGTTCAGAGATGCTTACGGTGAGTGGGAAAACATGTGTGTTGTCTCAGACCATAATGAGAGCATAATCAAGGCTACTACGATAGTATATCCTCGAGTCCCACACTATGTATGCATATGGGACTTGTGGAACAACCTCAAAACTAAGTTCAAGAAATGTGAAGAGAAGCTCCATGAGACATTCTTCAGTTTGGCCAAGGCATACACTATATATGAATTTATTACGTACATGAAAAAGGTGGAAAAAATAGATAAATGGATCAAACAATACTTGGTAAATGTCGGATGCCATAAGTGGTCAAGGGCGCATTCAACAGTATATAGGGGATTTACAATGACATCAAATATTATAAAATCCTTGAATTCTGTGAATAGGGATGCACGTGATATGCCTGTAGTTGCTTTTATGGAGTACATGCGCTCACTGGTGAGGACTTGGTGCGATGACAACAAGAGAAAGCACACGAGATATTCACACATGGATACAAGTACAACAAGATACAGGATGAGTATAGAAGTGCAACTATGCAGCTGAAGGCAGTATAGAAACTGTTCCATTACCATTGTATATCTGTTGTTTCCTCATGTATCTTCCTTGTATCTGTCTGTTCCAAATATGTATCATCTTTGTATCGTAGATATATTCAACAGGACAGCAAGCAACTATCTACGATGGTGACAAGAAAATCATTGTTAACCTGAAAGAGTGGACATGCTGTTGTGGAAGATTTCAAATGGAAGAATTATTGTGTATGCATGCTTTTTCTATTCTAATGAAGAAAGGCCTTGAGGAAGAAGACTATAATTGCATTTACTACACAACAAAATCTCTGGTAAAGACTTACGAGGTCCCTTTTAATCCGATCCCAGATGAAAGCAGATGGGAAATTCCATCCTTCATTTTCGAAATGACTACTACACAAGTTGTTAGACGGCCAACAGGAAGGCCAAAAATAACTAGATACAAACCGTAATGGGAAGTACATGCAAAAAGGACAAAGATTATGTGTGCAAATTGTAGGCGTGAAGGACACAATAGGAAAACTTGAACACATCCTCCGAAGGGCAAATGAAAAAAAAGTCTTAGAATTTTTCTACATATTGAAATTTCCTTTATTTTTCTCGTAAAATAGGCATCTTTAGTATTGATGAAGATGCAATAAATTGTGTTTCTGATATTTCAGTATTATGTCCACCATTTCTGTAGCTGCTACGTATCTACGATGCGTATCAGCTACACATTCCTAAATCAACTTATAACATCCATGGTCTGTATCAAACTGTATCATAACTACATCTAATTATTTAGTCGTTGTATCTAGCTATTTCGTACTTTTTCTTTCTTAATGTAACTTCCTATATCAAAGTGTTTTATGATTGTATGAAACATTTTTTTTACTGTTTCTTTCTCATTCAATCTGTGTGGTTAAAACCGTTTCAGTTTCACAAGTGTTTCCCGATTGTATCAAAACACTTTTTACGTTTCTTTATCAATTTAGTTGTCTGTATCATACTATTTCATAATTGTATCAAATTATTTCACACTTGAAAAAGAAACAAGACAAAACACAGATACTATAAGCTAGACATTCTGAAACTTTCATTACACAAACACTAACCACAACAAACAACATCCGGTATCAGAAATATAAAACATTCAACATTCATATACAAAAAAAGATAAAAAACATAAAACTACATGTTGAAAACATTCGGTCCTAGAAAAATAAACACTGAAACATCCACATGATCAAATGAAATACAACCCCTAATTCTTGGGAACTTGTAACTGATGCTTCATAGCGCCTTCCCACTAAACTATCACTTTTTTGTTAGTTTCATACTAAAATTATCGGTTGGTTATGTTATCCCCTGAACTATCAATATACATATTCAAAACCCCGTGCAGTGCCAAGTGCCAAGTATCGATGTTGCATTTCTCTTCAACTTTAAAATTTGAATATTCTTTCACTTATTTATTATTTTTGTCTTTTTACTTTCTTCTTTTCTAATAAATTATTTTCTTCTTCATAACTCTACTTTTTTTTTTGCCAATAACAATAAACTAGTTGAGATTTATTAATCGTAGAATAATAAGAGTACTAAAATGATTTAATCAACTGCAATCAAATACCCTCAATTTCCTTTTTGCGACAATGATATCAATTATTGTTTGCTCGCTATGTTGTTGTCACAGTAAATTTTGTATCATCAAACGAACGTTTATCTAAAAGCTGGTAGTGATGCACCCACTTTTTATGAACCCTAAATTAGAGTTCATCCAATTGAGAAAAGTTGGTCGAAGCTTTTGTCTATGAAACAATCGCTCACTATGATAGTAGTAGGTGCCTTGGATATGGGAGCAATAGTTTATTCCATTACTGAAGATCCCAAAATACCGGCACCAATCTGATTGCATTGTGGATCGTGCTATGCAGTTGCCCAGAATTATTATATAGTAGTTCAAATAACAGCTTGGCGACGTAACAATAGAATCAAGATAAGCGTTGACTCTCGACAAAAAAGAATAAGAAAATAAAAATAAAGCAATGCGTTCAATTTAGGTAGAGCGGAATTAATGCTTGTTTGGATGGTTGTAATTCATGGTATGGTATTGTATTATTATCATGGTTACGACGTTTGTTTTGGTTGTTTCTTTAATTAATATTGTATGGTATCGTTAAATCCGTGGTTATGTAACCATGAAAACTGTCACTTTATGTAATGACCGATTTGGTGGAATCGCGTCGTTGCCTATTTTTCTTACCCATCATGCCCTCACTTATTATTTAATATTTTCATTTTACCCTTTACCTTATTTTCAATTATTAAACCACGATAAACAATACAGTCTATCCAAACGTTATACAACACAATACGATACAGTATCATACAATACAACACATTATGAAACAATGAGTAACAACCATCCAAACGGAGTGTTAGTGTAAAGTGTGCGTAAAACGTACTCCAAAACTTATTCATGAGATATTATTGAGTATGTTGTTATGGTAAAAAAAACTTACCCGCATCGGGTGTTTATACCCAATATGGTTAAGTTAACCACTAAGGTATATTATGTTTACTTCAATAAATAAAAGTAAAAAAGAATAAAACTCAATAGCGTTAACTTAGGGTTGCCGTGACCATTACTGTCAGATCCGTTTCTCTCACTGATTAATTCTCATTCCTCTTCTAGTTTTCTTGCTAAAATCCCAAAGTTTTCTGTCATTCTTTCCTTATTCTTTAAATTTATCAGACCAAAAAAGTTAAAGGCTTAACCCCAAGACTACAATGTTGTTGGGAGAGTTAAGTTTACTTTTTTACTGATAGAATTATTTTTTTGTTAATCTAGGAAGAAAAAAATGACTGAATATATAACCTTTTACATATTCAAAATTCTGTTTTTCAAAATTTGCTAAAGTCATTAAGATGTTGAGAAATCATGAATGAAATTCTCCTTAGCTTAGTTTAGTTGGTAAATCCACCAAACTTTGTTGTTTTTATGGAAGTTACACAATGTTTGATGTTAAAATGTTAGTAAGAGTTAAATTGTTATGGTTGCTATTGCTAAGTTATGGAAGAAGGTCGTGCTGGCATTTTATTTGGATGTGTTCAGTGGACTCCGAAATCACGGAAAATTAGTTTGACGACGCTAAGGAAATGACAAGGAGTTGGAGCAAGCTAAGAATATTGAGTATTTTAATTAAAATTTATGGTATTAACTATGATTAAATACTAATAAGTGCAGTTAAATTAATGGACACATGTCATTTGTTTATTGGTCGGGTGTTTAATGCGGGTAAGTTTTTAACATGTTGTTATTGTTGCATACAGTTTAAGTAGAGAAAGAATAAAACAAATCAGTGAAACGTATTCATGAGTGATCACATGCACATAAATGATAGAAATAAGGTTAACAATAAAGAATTTAACTTCTTGTCAAATATTACTTTATTTTTCAGATAACTAATTAATGTCAATGGGTGCTTCTTTCACCAGTACATTATATTTTCATATGAAAACTAGTACTAATAACATACAAAAATATTGTCTAATCACCCAATTTTAGGAAGTGACAATTGTAACAAACATTTAACACATAAATGGCAACTTAAAACCAGAAAGATATCTACTCCCTCCGTTCTATAATGGATATCTTAGTTTACATATTAGTCAGTTCTAAAAAATATGGCACAATTCTATATTTGGAAACGATTTACTTTTAAACTTATCACTTTACTCTTGATGAAATAATTTATAGCCACACATTTACTTATGGCTTATTTTTAGACCACAAGTTTCAAAAGTCTACTTCTATTTTTTAAACTACGATCCAAGTCAAACTAGGACATTTATTGTGGAACGGAGGGAGCAGTACACAAACATCCAAATGATTTGACTTTGAGCTGGTCAAGCTGTTTCAACTTTTCAAGTTTACCTCCATAGGTACTTAATAATGCATGGTTTAAAAATCTTATGTCCCCCACTGCTTCACTTGTCATGAGTAATTAGGTGCAATTACCTTTCAAGTAAAGTAATAGTCTTAGTTTAAACTCATAAATGTATCCTCGACAATATAGGCATTTCGTCTCTATATATGAAAGCTAATAACATGATCACGGATGCATAAACAACTTAATTCTCTAGTCTCAAGATTATCATCGTATATTAGCATGGGGGGATATCTTTCTGCTTTCTATTGGTTGTTGTTTCCTGCTATTGTCCTCTTCTTCTTCGTCTACTTGGGATCATACTTGAGAAATAAACGCTCAGTAGTATACACTAAGTTTGATGATAATGATGTTAAAACCAAATATAATAGTATTCCAAGATCATATCCTTTGTTGGGTCATCTTGTGGCAATCATAAGAAATCGAAAACATATGGTTCAATGGACGGCAGAGCTTGTTAATAATTCACCTTCCTTCACTTGCTTCCTCCATCTTCCTCTAGGCCGCCGCTCTCTCATCTTGACTTCTAATCCTGTCAACATTCAGCACATTCTCAAGACTCGTTTTTCAAATTACCAGCAACCCAGAAACTTTCGTGTGGCTTATCACGACTTGTTCCGTGACAACCTTTTCCTAGCAGAGGGCCAAGACTGGAGAAAACAGCGACAATTGGTAAGTCATGAATTCAGTTCCAGATCATTCCATAAGTTTGTCAAATTAGTCACTGAAAATGAAGTATCCAATCGACTCATTCCCCTTCTCTCCATGGCAGCTGTTAATAATACGGTTATCGACTTACACGACATTTTCCGCAGATTCACGTGTGATGTCGTACTTAAAATTGGACTAGGCCACGACTTGGCCTATTTATCTAATTCTCCTAGTTCACCTCTACCCAAATTAGCTGACTCTTTCGAGTATGCAAAAAGAATCAGCTGGATTAGGTTATATTATTTCCCTGTAATATGGAAAGCCAAAAGATTTTTCGACATGGGGTCCGAAAAGAGACTGCGACTTTTAATCTCTGAAATGAGAGAATTTTTTAGAGAAATAATAAGGAGGAAAAAGCAGGAGTCATTGGATGATCATGATGATTTCATTTCTGGCTTAATGAATAGTAGACAAATATATGATGATGAGATTCTCATCGATGCATCCATAAATTTTATATTAGGGGGTCTAGATACTGTTGTTGCAACTTTAACATGGTATTTCTTGTCAATTTTGAAAAAACCAAATGTGGTAGATAATATTGTTAAAGAAGTCAGAGAGAAAGACGATACAAGGGATATGGTTTATACACATGCTTCAATCTTTGAAAGCTTGAGACTTTATCCTCCGTTCCCTCTTGGTGGAAGGGAAGCTCAAGAAGATGATGTATTGTTATGCCTCATACTTATGCATTGGGGAGGTCTTCAGAATTATGGGGTTCCAACTGGCCCGAGTTTCTCCCTGAGAGGTGGCTGAAGAGGCCAGAGGATAAGGAACAGGAGGAATTATTGACTTTTGTGGCTAGGGACTCCTTCACATTTCCAGTGTTTAATGCAGGTCCAAGAATTTGTTTAGGAAAAGAGATTGCTTTGACACAAATCAAAATAGTGGTCGCCGGTGTCTTACGCCGGTTTCATATAGTCTCGGCCATGGAGGAAGATCATGAACCTGTTTTCTTGTCTCAATCCACTAACGCATTTCTTGTAAAAGTTGTAAGTAGGTCATAAGAAATTAAGCCGCATGCATGTTGCATGCCTCAAATAAATGGTTTCTACCCTCCTTTCTTTACCGTGTGGATTTAATATTTGGACACTCCCCGGGTCCATTTTAATTGTAAGGTATTCTATTTATATAAGGTCCAAAATGTTTGTCAATTTAGAATATTCAGGTAAAATTTATCATTTCTTTCCTATAATATCCTAATATTAAATGTTATTGAAAAATACAAATAACTCAATATTTGTAGCTTTTTCTTGAAAATACCAAGATGATAAAAGGGTAAATTAGTAAAAATACTATACTTATTTATGATTTATTAAGATGTGTGCAAAGTCAACCTTTACAACTAAAATAGACTAGAGGGAGTATATTGCATGGTTTGTTTTTAATTTGTTTGATTTAATGACAATTATTACTCATTTGGTTCAAATGTATCGTATTTATTTGCTTTTAAAAATAAACCAAAGCAAGTGTCACTTTACTAAAAACAAGAAAACATTAATTACTTTTTTCCCGACTCACTCATCCAAATGATATTTATTTCAGTTTAAAAAAATTGAAGATTGATAAATGGTAATGTGCTATTAGATGCAATTACCTAAATTTACCACTATATTTCTTAAGGGGTATTTACAAAATAAATGTGACACTTAAAGTGGACTAGAGTATTATATTTTTTACTTTCAAATTTAGGAAAATAACTCAAAAAACACTGATTCCAGCATAACATCGTTCATCACGGTAGCAGACGATGTTTTTTTTTTTTTTTTTTTGTTTTTTAAAACAAGAAGGAAAAATTAAAATGTTCAAAAGCATTCGAGTTGCTATATTTGGCCAGTTCATTACATGCATATTCAGGGACTTTCTTAACAAAACCAATCACTCCCTCTCCATCTGTTGACCACACTTTATTAAGGTAACTGAGGGAATTGGGTAGGGTAATTAGATTAGCTAAACTTATACTACTAGTATATATAGCTATCTTCGTGGCCAAAAGATAGAGCTATACCATTTGCTTGTCCAAAGATATGCAGCACCACCGGCATTCCCATTCTCAGCATCAACCACCTACATTAAAAAATAATCGAATTGTAGATGAAGTGATTTTCATACGGTACTTTAATAATCTCAATGGAGTATGTCTCATCTCCAGTTGCAATTTTCTCAATTTGAAACATAATAACGGATGCGCATACTGATTTCATTTTCATTCCTTTTGATCTCCAGCAGCATTTGAAGTTTGAAAATATTTGTTCATGTAGGGTAAAAGTGTCAAAGAATTTTATCGAATTCTACTGCTATAATGACAAAGGTTTATTGAATCATCGAGTTGTACAAGGGATTTCTTTTTTCCCTACATAAAAAGGTTTGTTCATGGAAGCAAACCCAAGAATCTATATATAATATAATTTTAGGTTCAAGAAAGGTGATGTGGCACCTCTCTTATACTAGGATTCATATACTTATATTTTATGTCCATTTTTAGAATTTTTAGCAACTTTGTTTTGTGTTTATTCCTTCATTACAGTCATTAACCACTCTTCCCATTCTTCAATATCATTTAATACATCATAATAAATCAGAGAGATGTGATTTTTTCGTTTTGCTGTTCTCTCACATATTTTTAATTTGTCTCAAGCAACTAACTGTTATGGTCTTCTTCTATTATCTTATTAATAATCCTTTTTATATAAAGCTTACCCATACCGGATATATACACCCAACCAATAAATGTACGTCATTTGTTTATAAATATACTATTATCACACAACCATGGCTAATTAATATACATTCTCTCTTCATTAAATCACAGGACCATGGTTAATTTTCTTGATTTAGGTGTATACATCCTGTGTGGGTAAGTTTTTTCCGTAACACTTCTTGCTCCAACATTTAATATGAGAAGGGGAATTCAAGTTTAGCATGACCTCTTCTATTCATAAATGCATCAAATTTGGGTTCTTTGAGTATTGTTAATTCCTTAGGCGATTCTTAAGTTTTAAGTTTGCAAAATTCCAGGTCCTCTTAATGATCCTTCAAAGCTTCCTAAACGAAACTATATGCATGATGGGTCTATCACATCATACTCTCCTGGAGAATACAGTGAAGTAATCTAATAATAATATGCTAAATTTGTTGTTCAATTGAAGAAATGCGTTTTTGGTTTTATTTTCTTTCTTTTGTTTATTTTATTACAAGTTATATGCATTACTGTTTCGTTCACTTCCCCTAAAATTGTTTTTATGACATTTCATGTATACATTACTTTTTACATCTCAACTTTACACCCAATCCCGAATAATACATTCTTTTCTCTATTCATAATTTTTAAACTTCATGTTTCAGACCAGCAACTTCCTTTTTCTCAATTTTTCCAGCTAAAATTCTATGCAGAGTGACGAACGTTCATCTATGTTGCTCGGATCCTCCGAAAATGCTACCAGGTGCGTGTCGGATCCTCCAAAAGTAGTGTATTTTTGGAGGATCTGACACGAATGCGGTGGCATTGGAGGATCCGAGCAACATAGACGTTCATCATCAAGTAAGTTGCCGACTTGCCGTACTAACTATATTATTTCTATAACTCTCCTTTTCTATTACTAAAACATGACATGTTTCTATCGGAAAATCTATTTATCTTTCTTTTTGTAATATTTTTTCCAGCTATTGCATCAACTATTGTGGAAGAGCTGGAGATTAATTGATCATTCATGACATTGATATTCCAGAGGTCCATGGACCATATATATATTATCTCTCAAAAATAGCTGTCGTTCCGTTTGCTTCTTCTCATTGACATTTGATTTGTTGTTTGCTTTTTTCCTTTTTTATTTTAGCTATCTTTCAAATTTATCCTAATATTCTTCCAATACACGATTGCAAGACGATGCTAATTAGGAATTATATATCAAAAGCTTGATTTCAGATTTGGATATTTAATTTGTTGCAGAGACAAAGGATATGTGAAGCTATGCAAATACACAATCTTCCGTAACAGAAGTAACTCTAATAAATGTGTGTGCGGTATAAAAGGTAACAAGAATTTTTGTCCATAAGATGAAGTCCCAAAAGAAGAATATTGACGTGAATAGAACAAACACTACTAATATCGATATTAAATATTTGAATCCGTTTCATTTATTTAATCTTCAACTTTTATGTTTATTAGCATACCTATTTTTTACACATCAATATTATAGAGTGACACCTTCTTGGAAGAAGAAAAACTTTATGCCAAATGTTGGTATTAATGTTTATACAAGATTTCCATTTTCTCTTTTTTATAAAGTTGTCATTTGCATGGGCCTGCTAGAATTGCTTTAAACTAAATATAATGATAGCTTGAAGTAAATAAAGACCTTAAATAGAAGGAAAACTCTAGAACTCTGATAAATAATTTACAAGTAAATAAATAAAGCAAACAAATACTTATACAACTTCTGTAAAGGTATAAAACTACTGCTATAAAGGAAACGAGAAAAAGAACATGACTACTCCAACAAAAAATAATAGGGCATGCTCAGATGTGGCTAACTTAAGTAGTCCTTTTTTTTTCCTTTTTAGATATAATATGTAATTTCTTAGGGAACAATCACCAATCAGAAGTTAGGAAAACTATAAAATAAGTTTTAATATTCAAGTATTATAAAAAATTTAGTTCATAAATTTGATAGAAAGTTTCTATCCCTGCGCTTACGGGTAAATTTTCTAGTGTACAATATTGTAAATACATCATTTCATATATTGTAAAAACTTTGTTCCTTAAATGGATGTACATAGTATGAAGGTTAATATTTTTATGAATCCTTTCCAGTAATTTTACTAGACAACTGAAACGAGTGTGTAATTTTCTTCTTAGTGATTAACTTTTCTGCTAATCTTATAGTAGTTGTACATATAACACAAGCAGGGATATCGGGCATAAGTGCACGGCACGAACCATTTAGACTCTAGTATAAATAAAATTCCAACACTTTGGCATTCATATAGTATTCCTTCTTTCATTTGTTATCCAAAAGTCACTCAAATTTCCTCCGGTCTACAACAAAGTCACTCAAACCGGATTTTGTTTAAAACTTGCCGGAAAAATGATGTGGCATCACTAATTAAAAATAATTTTCTTAATTAATTTTTCATCTGTTAATCTAATTCATTAACTCATTATTCTTATTCTACCCAACCCAAACCCATTTCACTACTTCTTTTTTGCCACATTATGTCAGGTATTTCACTATTTCTTTTTTGCCACATATTATGCCAGGGAGCCATATTAGAAATATATTTCAACTAACTGAAGATTAACAGGACAATCTAGTTTAACAAGACATTTGAAAGAAGTAATCTTCAGTTAGTTAGTTTCCGACTGAGACCTTCTGAGTTGTTATTGTTATTGTATTATCGTCAGGCACGTCATTTTTTAAGGCTTTATATCTGTGTGTCAATTATTTTTTAATGCAGTAAGCAAAAGCACCTATAAATTAGAGTGTCATATCTTACATGAAGATATACAAATAACTATTTTATCACTGAAAATTTTGAAATTTGATCAATATTATCTACCATATAATCGCTGGGGTACCAAGCAAAAATCGAATAACCCAGAAAAATCGAAAGAAAAAAAACTGAGAAAAACCAAAAACAAAAATTCGATTTTGTTTGGTATCAGCTTGTTTGGATGGTTGTTATCAGTTGTACCGTATCGTATCGTTACTGTACTGTTACTATAAAATAATGTTTCTATTAATTGTTACTTTAAAATTTTATTGTACCGTATCGTTAGTCCGTCGTTACATAAGATGAAGAGCCCATTTTATGTAAGAACCGATTTGGTGTTATCGCGTCGTTACCATGTCTTTTTTCTCTCTTCATCCCTTTAATATTATCATATATTACCATTTATCTTATCTTTTTTATAGTAACTCTATCCCTTATCTTATTATTTTCTTGGAAATATTGTAAATTCATTCTTCATTTACTAGTATGTTATATTATGAAACGACTGCAAACAATATAATCTATCAAAACGTTAAACTCAACAAAACATAAAGTACAATACAATAGATACATTATGAAACCATATACATAACAACAGTCCAAACGAGCTGCTATTTTGGTTTTAAAATTTTAAAAAATCAACATAACTAGTTTGATTTCATATATGAAAAATGAAACCAAACTGATCTAAGCTCGTGCATTTTTATTCATTCTCTGTTCCTCGTTTCCCCTTTTTGCATAACCAATTTGACTAACATTACTCAATTTGATTAACTAATTAATTCAATACGAAACAGAAGCAAAGAGAAATGGCATCAGTATGAAATATTTATGCACGACTATGATGTAGTGAAATGTGTTTGGGTTGGATAGAATAAGAATAATGGGTTAACGAATTAGATTAATAGATGAAAAATTAATTATTAAATTATTTTTAATTAGTGATGCCACATCATTTTTCCGGCAAGTTTTAAACAAAATCCGACTTGAGTGACTTTGTTGTAGACCGGAGCAAAGTTGAGTGACTTTTGGATAACAAATGAAACAAAAGTGACTTTGTGGTAATGAAACAATAGTTCAATGACCACCGGTGAAATTAATGCTAATTAATTTAACAGCAGTAAAATTTATCTAGTCGTAAAATTTATGATACAGACTGCTGGAAGGTAGTTCATATGGCTTGTCTAAATTTGGGCCACTATTTTCTATTTTTCTTAATTTATTTTCCACCATTCTAGCATAAAATTCTGTTGCATTAAGTGTTTATTCATCATATGTAAACAGTCACAAATAATAAAATGCAGTATTGTCGTATATTTTACTTTTTTTTGTAGTAGTGAACCTTTTCTTTTAATTTGTCTCACCTTTCCACTTTTCATTCTTCAACTCCTCCATTGCTAGTATTTTTTAGCTCAACATTGAACTTACATTTGTTTGATTGTTTATTTGCAAGTTCTATTTCATCTACCTTTTGAAACCTATCATTAGCTTTTTCCTTTCTTCCTATTAATGGACCATTTTCTCTTCTTCCAACCTAGTCGCACTTTCACTCAATTATTCACGTTTCCTTCAAATGCTGTTCAACATGCTACTTTTGGAATATTAAAGCAAGAAAAGGCCTACTAAATAAACGAATTTTACTTTTTCTGGGGAACATTCTTCTTCATTCAATAACCAAATAACTTGTGCCAAAAAAATACTCCCTCCGTCCCAAATTAGTTGACGCTTTAGCAAGATTCGTTTGTCCCAAATTAGTTGACGCTTTAGGATTTCAAGACATTTTTTGCTCATTCTTTCCAAGTATACCCTTAATTATTAAAGGTATTCTCAAAAAAAAAATTAATAGTCATATATTAACATAGTAAAATGTATACTCTATTTATTGATTTTCTTAATGGGCGTGCAAAAGTTGAAAGTGACAACTAAAATGAGACGGAGGGAGGGAGTAGTAATGAAGCATCTTCAATATCTAGTAATATGAGCAATGAAGGAGTCCATCTCCTTTTGTTGATCTCCACCATCCATAGCGGATTCTCTGACTTTTTTACCAAATTCCATGGCACGCATTCTCATCACATGCCCTTCTGTAGAAGCCATCAAATTTTCAACAGCTTTTTTAATTGTATTTGAATCAATTATATCATCACGATTCTCCCAATTCTTCACCACTACTCCAATTTTAAGCACATCCGTAACACAAATTGCATTTCTTGGTTGGTCAAAACGCATAGGCCATGTTGCTATAGGCACTCCCATAGTAATACTTTCCATACAAGAATTCCATCCACAATGACTCATAAATCCACCTGTTGATGAATGTGCCAAAATTTCCAGTTGAGGTGCCCAATCTCGTACAATAATTCCTCTTTCTTTTACTCTCTCTTCATACCCTTTTGGAATTTGGACTTGCCCTTGTCTTGATAATAATGCATCTCTCACGACCCAAATGAACTTGTGCTGACTTTTCTCCAACCCTATCGCGAGCTCTTTGATTTGCTCGGTTGATAAGGAGCATGTTGTCCCAAAAGAAACAAGAATCACTGAATTCGGTTCTTGTTTGTCCAGCCAGTCTAAGCATATGTGACGACTTTTTAAGTCCATTATAGTCACAGGATTGAAGGGTCCAATAGCCCATTGCTTGCGAATTCTGAGCAACTTATTGAACAATGCAAGTGTTTCAAGATAAGGACCCTCGACAACTTTGCATGTATCATATAAATTGCCAGAGCTGAACTTGTTACAACTATGTTGTAATCGAAGAAATTCGATAAACTCAGGTGTAAAACTACTCTTGAGTGTTGGAAGGCCTTCTGGAATGTAAGCACCATATGGGAGTAAAAGTTTCTTAGCCCACTTGGCTAGGAACATAGGGAGATGGAGTCGATTTTGCATAACATCACATATAATGGAGCTAGTGGAAAAAGCAGAAACAGCATGAAAACAATAGGCTTCACCATTTTTTATTGCTACAATATCTTGAACAGCCCAAGCCATCAGGGAATCATAAATGATCACAACTCTTCGAGTTGTACTCGATATCTTGTTGATAAATGCACTCAATGGCTCACGCAATGTTAAAGATGCATCAAGTACTGATGCTATAACTTTTGACATGCTTTCATCATGACAAGTATTTGAACAATTATTAGGAGGGTTCATAAAAGAAGATGGAGTTGGGAATTCTTGGAAATTGATGTTAGTAGAATTGGCTAAATCCCAACCATGAATACGAACCTTAGCCTGCTTAATCTCTGTACTAAAACCAACATAATGAATTGGTATATTGTATGATGAAACGAGACGAGAAAGATGAAGGAGTTGATTAAGGTGTCCTTGTGCTGGAAAAGGAACTATAACCATAGAAATTTGGTCATGGTTTTCAAAAGAATTAGCAACAAGGGATGCCATTGGATTAAGTTTGTTAGATAGACTTCTTGTTTTGGCTGTCCCTTCATAAAATCAACGTCTTGAATATATATAACAACAAAGCCCGGTTCTATAAGTGAGTACAAATTAAAGAAAATAGATACTAATTAAAAAAGGAAAGAGAAATACACAACGGGACAGCTGCAAATAGCATGTGAGGGGAATGTTTACTATGCAAGCAAAGGGAAAAACGATAAGATATAAAATTTCTTATACACCCCGTTCTTTAAAAGGTGACATGATTCGAATTTCGAGATTATAATGAATTTTTTTATATATATTTTTTAAATTATTAATTATTGTGAGTTATAGTAGTTTTTAAATATAGTGTATAAATATTATTTCAAAAAATTTAAAATTACATATTCAAATTCTATGTTAAAATTAAAAATTTTGACTTTTGAAACTCAATCATGTCATGTTTGTGAAACGAAGGAAGTATGTCTCATATGCAATATCATCTTCTTTGTATAAAGGAAGTATGTCTTAAAAAGTAAGTTTGAAGTTAAATTATTGTCAAATTTAAAAGTACGACAATTTTTTTGGGACGGACTAATAAAAAAAGTAAAACAAAAAAAGTAAAACGGAGGGAGTACTTATTTACTTCATCATTTTTCAACCTATTTTGGAAAGTTTAAATTTTTTTGGCAGAAAAAATAGGAAAAGAGAAACGGAACTATGGAAGAGATTGTCAACTGGCGTTTGTCAAAAGATGAATAGGGAATACAACTTATAAATACAATATGATATATGAGATACACTATAAAAAATTCGAGGGGAACAATTTGACAGCCAAAAGTTATGGAAAAGTCAAATTTTCTGATTGTATATATTATTTTAATATTGCAACACAAAAAGTTCATTATTATCCTTTGATAAATGGACATAATTTCTTCTTGATATATAGACATAACTTCCCAAGCATCTTCTATACTTTAATACAGTACTTACTTTCAATATGATTATTATATCAATTAATTATAATAATCACGTCTACACGTTCAAATGCTACTAGCTTTATTTTAATCAGGTCGTTGATTCTGGAAGTTTATGTATATTACTGTAGTTGTTTCAAAGATAGTGAAAAAGAATGTTCAAGAAATACTCAAAATTATCATGACTTTAGAAGGGTCTCATCATGTATGGAGCCTATAGAAAATAGCACAACTATATATATATACTAGTTTCTCGACATGTGCGTTGCACGTGGATGCTAAGCTATGTAGTACAAATTAATTTTATAAAATAATACTACCAATATTAATAAAACAAAGCTAAGACTAAATGATTGCAAATAGAAAAAGAAAGTATATAATTGTTATTTGTGAATGGTCCATAGTCCATACAGTTTGTCATATGGTGGCTTGTTTGTTGAGGATAGATGATATCCATGATTGGATATCATCTGCATCAATGACTATGAATAATCAATCAATATTGTCAATATTAAAAAATTTCTTGTAAGTGTAACGAAAAGTCATCCATGTGTGAAAATATATCTTTGGCAATCAAATAAAAAGAATGTGATTTTTAAAATATCTGTTCTCAGGAATCCAACAAAGAAGATGAATGCCTAGTTCCAATAAGTCGAGGTGCTACAATAACCTGAATCTCTAGGACTAAATAGAATGCAATAGCTCTGGCAGTAATTTCATACCCCTAACCACTCTGAACAAACAAAAAAAAATTATATAACGTGGGAGAAAGCATTAATAGTTAAATTTGTTGGTAGGAAATATACAACAATAATAACTAAGCCTCAACCCCAAATATCCTGAGATCGACTATATATTTGGAAGGAAATATATAAGTGATAATTAACTTAAGTAAAAAAATAACTGGGAAAAAAAAACCTCTCTACGACATCTTATCAAACAAATAGTTAACACTTGTTGATCCAACATCATTTCTACCTTGTCCACTTTCAGAATGATAAAAATTCCCGAAAGTTATTGAATTTGTCGGAACCTAAAAAAATTAATCGAACAAAACAACAAAACGTTACACAATAATATTATAAGATAAGTCATATATACTTCCTAATATGAGTAACATTCTTTTTCTTAAAGATCGAAATGCATTGTAATCATTAAATATAAGCAAATTATCAATTCACTGTTTTATCACAATAAGTGAAGAATGCAATTTACTTGACAAATGTACAATAATAATAGCCGAAATAAACTTGGGTAACCAAACATATAAGCTATTAAAGTAAATTTGTTAGAAAAGAACAGACAAAGAAATCAAAACCAAACCTAAAAACATGAAACGAAAATATGATAATGATTAGTTTAAGAGAAACCGTAAAACTGTTTGTTGGGGTCACATGACCATATTCTTTCTCTCTGTAATTCTCCTAATAACTCTTACCATAAGGTATCCATAGTAAAAAAGATATAGTTACAAATCCAAAACAATGGACCCATGGTTTCTCATTAGGAGATGACTAACCAAAGACATAAACAGTTGAACTGGACTTGTTAGAAGAGAATAAGAAAAACACAAAAGGAAAGCTATCACATAATCAACTACTCCTATTACTTAAAAAATCAATTTGAAAGAAATACCCAATGTTTTGTTTGGTTCTGACTTCTGATGATGAGATTGTAATTCATTTGTGTAAATCTCCTAGTAACGTGTGCAGTCAAATCAGATATAAAAAGTCCAAAAGATCATGGTTGTTTATCAAAAGATGTCTGTGTGTGATGTGCATTTTTTTTTCCAAAATTAATTAGTGGTAGTAGCACTGGTTTCTTGTAAAAGTGTGCGCCTTAAATTATCAAACAGACAAAAGTGTATTTAGGTTATTGAAAGTACACAATAGATGGTTGTTGAAAACCAATCAAATAAGAAAAGGAAAGTGGCTATTAAAATTAACAATCGTGACTGCTAAAGAAAGGTGCGCTATTAGGAAAAAGGATGTTCATGAGACTTTGAAGGCGTTAGGTAATAGGTTTTTTTTCTAGTTTTTTTTTTTTTTTTTCCTATACAAGGGCTTTTTAGTAAAATGACTTTTGGTCTTTTGGAGGACATGCTTTTATAGTAATATGATGATACTAGCTAGACATTGGTTAGCCCGTGCTCCCAACAATCTTATATATGTTATTTTTGTTAATTCCGATAGTTCTACTTTATAAGAAGTACGGCAAACGTTATGTTAGAGGTAACACAAGCTGACCAATGATAAGAAATGAAAGATTAATCGCGCTCATGAATGATTGCTTACATTTTTTTAGCAACACATGTTTGATATGGTTTAATGTGCAACAATAGAGCATAATCGTTGCATTGGCACTTGAGTAAGAAAATTGTTGCAACAATATTACTATTTTTTGTTATGATAAGTAAGGCGAGGGCAGGAGTCATCAATTTGAACTCAACAATTGAATGTTGATACAGATTTAGTTGTGTCAATTTTCTTTTTGTTACACCAAGCTGAGATATACAATTGAAATTCTTATCAAGGGTAAACTAAATTACGCCAAAGAAAGAATCAACTTCAAAACAGTGGAAGAAGAGTATAAATTATAACGAAGAAACAATCAATCTTCAGAATCTGTACATTTAAGCAGAGGTGAAGTCAGGTTTTAAAGTTTTGGAGTTCATAATTTTAATCTTTTTAAGTTAAGGATTCTAAATTTATAATTAATACATATTAAATATTTTTTTCAAGGTAAATATATATGGTTTGGCCAAAGCTACGGGATTTGATCGAACTCCCGACCAGAAGGCTAGCTCTATCCCTGCATTTAAGCACAACAATTTTCCTCCCTTATTCATTACTTCCACACATAAAAGCACGGATGTTCTTAAACATATAGTATACGATTAGCTTTACTTACAATGGATACATTTTTGAGTTCTGCTCATGCTAAAATATTAACTTTTTTTCATTTAATGCCAATAAATATTTCGTCTATCTCAATTTATGTGACACACTTTTATTTTTTGTCTGTCCAAAAAAGAATTACATAATTTCTTATTTGACAATTAATTAATAACATTATATCTATTCTATCCTTGTTGGGCCCTTACTTACCTTGAAAGCTATCAACAACTTTTTAATTACTATAACCTTGTCTCTTTTACATTTTTTTTTTTTTTACATCTTACACGACTATGCACGACTATGAAGATAGTAGAAGGGGTGGGGGAAGGACGGCGACGACAAGTAGAATGGTGGAGAAGAGTCGGCAGTGAAGAAAGGGGTGAGGGAGAGAAATAAGGATAATTCGGGTTTCAATAGCAATTTACTTTTGCTATATCTTAGCTCATTTTTTCAAAAGGTTGCCATCTTTTGCAAAGTATGAAAAATGTCTATATATTTTTTAAATAAAATCCCTAAAATAACACCTAGTAGAACATTTCCTAAAATGAACTATCAAGATATTGGTTCAACACTCCTACGACAGATAAATTAGACCAGTTAAATTTTTAAATTTCATATTTTTGTTTTGGACTCCACAAGAATTTGTCGATATTCAGATTAAATCTTCTTGTTACTGGATTTCCTTAGAAAAAATTATAAGAGGTAGTAATTTCGTGATACTTCAAGAGTCCTTTTATGAGAAGAATTTGAGAAAGCTTTTATGAGAAGAATTTGAGAAAGCTAGTCTGGTGAGCCCCTAGGGGTTCAGTTATTTTACTGTGCATAACCAAAATAAGACTTTTCAAAATCGTCTCATTCATGTCGATTTTTCTTTCGGTTTCAGTTCGGTTAATTTTCGGTAAATTTTTTTAGAACTCTATGGTAAAGTCGTATCATTATTAGTATGTGTCATTTTTATTTAAAATACCTATATGTTTAATATAACACATATGATTTAAGATAATATTTGAATAAATAATGAAAACTAGTCGTAACTACTCGACATGTTTTCGTTCTCCCGTATCGAGCTACAAGTAATTGTCACTCTCTATTAAGTAGATAATAGAACACGATACCATATACATGACTTTGCTAAAATTTATTTATAAGGTAATTAATCAAAAGAACATTATTCTATAGTGATATTATAAAATCAATGAAGCAAAGACAAAAAAAAATTCTAAATAACTCGAATTGACAGATATTGATTAAATATAACCTAAGAACTAGAATAATAAAATGTTAAGTATATGCTAAGAGAAATTTAAACGAGTAGAAAAATATTTGATATCTTGGTCACTTAGTAGCTTGATATATGGTCAAGTTTATTAGTCGTACCAATTGATTTAATTTCAACAGGATTATATGAGTGCAGATGAGCTTGGTAGTTTCCACTTTCGGTGCTAATTAGTATATGCACCGTTGTGTTTCCATCACCTCAAGGTCCAAGACCTCGACGAAAAATGTTTACTTATATTTATATTTAAATATATATATATATATATATATATATATACTAGTTTTTCGACACGTGCAACGCACGTGAATTCCAAGATATTTTGTAGAAAATTCCGAAAACCTTTGGATAATTAAAACATATTCCAAGCAGCTAAATAAATTTTAAAAAGTAGTACAAATTAACACCTAGAAATGCTGAAAGTCATATGCCTTGGTAGTTTAACTTAGAATGATTTAGATATATAGTCTAAACGTTCAAAGATGGACAATCAAACTCCTTATCTTAATATACTCATGTGTTGAATACAACCTAAAAGTTGGAACGAACCTTCAATTTAAGCAAAAACAAATCAAGCTGTAAATTACCAAAGAAAAAATGAAAACACCCATTCAATGACCTTTCTCCTCAAAGGGACTCGTGGGTAAAGCCAGACTTTATTGTTGGAACAAAGATTGAAATAACATGTTCCACGCATTACAACAATGATATCAATGTTTTTTTTTTAAAATTAAAAAAAAAATGATATCACTTGTTCAATTTGACATCACTCAAAAATACATGAGAAATAAGAGAATGTGCATGTGATCATTCATGCCAACATGGGGAATCCTTGGGTAAAAATCTTCCTTTAATATAACAGCACACTGGCATAGCATAAAACAGGCTGAAGCTTTGTCCGAACCCGTGAATTCAGCAATACCAGGTTCACGTTGAGAACATTGAAACTGTGTTAATGAATTCCCCAAGTTAAATACACATATATACATCTATTAAACATAATTAGCAAAGAATATGTTAACTTAAACACAGAGAATCCGCGGCATGAATTTCCTTCTCAATTCATACTTTATAAATACACATGTATACATCTACTGAACATAATTAGCAAAGAATATATTCACGTAAACACAAAGAATAAGTTTGATCAAATTGTAGATAATTTACCCTTATATGAAGATGATAAAAATACATGTGTGTGTGTCTCGGGTGGAATCTCCTTTTAAAAACTTGCCAATTATGCACAAAACACTGGAAATAAATGTACCTATGTTTGTCTTGAACAGCAATAAAAGAATAGCACTTAGAACTTAGAAGTACATTTGCATAAGAGGATCATAATTAAATTAAGAATAAATTTGGTTGGACTCAGTAGTAAAATATTTTACATATTGGGCGACCGTGAGACGCTCAATCTACAACTAATTTCTTAGATTAATGCTCAAAGTTTTGAATCTCATCATCTCGAAATTTCAAAGATAGACCCCAAGTAATCCATCAGAATTCACTTCATACGATTATGTGCACATTGAAGTCAATGAACTTAAAGCCATCATTCGTGCGACTGAAGTCACGAAGTCGTTACATTTTAAACACAAGTTGAATGGTTGCAAAGAGTAGCTTAATGAAAGTAATATAGGTCTGAAACAATCAACTTCCCAATCTCGATGACAAAAGATGATAGATCACAAAAATCAATACAACTTTCAAGAATAACACTGTTCTAATATCCTCTATGGCAAATGTTTTAGTTCTATAACAAAAATTAGAGGGAATGCCAACTTTTTAAAATTATGATGTAATTTTATATAGGAAATTCGCACACGGGGTGATGTACATACCAACAATAAATAATCATTGATATAACACCTGATGGATCGACTTTGTTCCTTCTGTTTCCAAGGACTTCAGTTTGGCGTGGATTCAACCTTTACTGACAATGAAAAAATAGTTAGTTGAAAGGAAGAAATAGAGAGAAAAACAAACACATGTAGGATATATATATGTGAAGTGCTCGCAAGGTTTTTCAATGACTAATACAATTCTGAGCTTTGATAATGTATGTACATGGTGGGAGTGTATATAAGATTAAAATTCATCTCTTTCCACATATATATGAAGAACTGAACGATGCCCTGCCACATTGCAAATCAAAAGCTATTACACAAGAAAAAATTAGTAGTGTTTCACTATTATTCAGGACAATAGATCTGCCTTCGAAAATATACAAAATCAAAACATATTGCAAATGTTAGATAACTTTGCCGTCCATTGCTTGTGCAGTTCACAAAAAAATCTTGAACATTAGAAGAAACTATGTTTCAGATACATTATAACATGTAAGTAACAATTTACAAAAACATATATGTGCAGAAGAGATTCAAGTAACATAAAACTAACAATTTGGCAAAACAATTCAAAACCTGGCTGAAGCTTGATAGGAAAAGAAGTATCCTTGAATTAAGATGGGCCTTTATAAGATTCCATAGGCGGCTTGTTGCAATCGGCAGTAGAAGAATTTTATTCGTTACCGTCGTTTGCTTATCCTCGTTAATCCAAATAATTTGTTTGGTGGAATTAAGTGAAAGGACACAACGCTTCATTCATTAATTGGTCCATTAATATTTCATTATCTCTAGTTGTGAATTCCAAAAGATATGGATAGATACAGCTGAAGACACGTTTAGTTTTCTGAAAATAATTAAATTTATAATTAAAATAATTAAATGGGATATTTTAGTATGTGTATGGCGGAAAAGTATGTGTATACGGTATCATCTACATAAACATAACAAATGAACTGATAAGATATTATTGGGCCAAAGTTAGGCAGAGGATTTTTAGGATTCTTAAAACACATCATCAACAAAAATAATAACCATCAATCAAGTTGAAAATGTACAAATTTAATAACTAATAAAGTCTTTACTAAATTTAAAAAAAAAAAAAAATTACCTGGTGTCCAAAGCAAATACCCAAAACTTTCTTCTTCATAGAATCGAGTTTTTTAAGCATATTCAACAATTTGCAGATCCATAAATCATTACCATGAGCGTCATTACAACTTCCAGTTATTACAAACCCATCGTATTCTCCGATCTCATCATTAAAATAATAGTAATAGTAATTTTGTAAGGCTGCAGGGGCAATTAGGTCTTTTACATTTTGCTTAAGTGATAGGCTCATTTAGTATAGTATGATATATATATATATATATATATATATATATATATATATATATATATATATACTGGGTATGTTGTTGTTGTTGTTGTATGTAACTATATTTGGTTTGGTTCGGAACTTTTTTGATTTTTTTATTTTATAAAAAAACTTACCCCATGGAACATATATGTTATTTCCATTGCGTTGTTTAAGTGTTATCCCTACTTTTCTAGAATCAGTATAAAAATAGTTCCAATTACGTAGGCTTCGACGTATCCATCAAAATGTGAATAGTTCATCACAAATTTTAATCGTTATGTCAAGATAAAATATAAGGGATGAGAAGGATTTGTCTTAGAATGTTTAATATCGTAGTAATTGACATCAATAAGTTTCACAAAAATGTACGTAGTCAAGAAAATAATTCCTCAGAATTATTAAAAATGTTACAATCATTAAAAAAAATTGGGTAATTTACATAACTATACAAACAAACATTTTTTTTACACAAAAATATCAATACTATTCCATTTTCTAAACATAGCAATATTTTTTTTCAGTACATAGTAAATACATATAAAAGGGGATAAAATCCTAGATCCCCTCATACACTATCATGCTACCCTCCCCCAGCCATCGCCCTATGACTGCTACCTGAAGGCCGCCAGTCACCGAAAAAAAATTTGTATTTTTTTTATTAGAATTATTTGTATGAGTGTATTTTAATTGTATGGACAATGATACACTGTGCATACAATGACTGTGCATACAATGAAAATACATGAGGCATACATCATACAATTATTGTATGTTTGTATATTCTTTGTATGGTTAGTGTATGCATGTTCATACATAGGACATACACATCATATACAAATTGGATAAACCAAATATACATTTTATATATTTATTGTATGTCAAGTGTATACGCATTGTATATCCAGTGTATATCCATTATATATACACGGCATACACCACATATACAATGAGAATACACCTGTCACACATATCCAACAATCAACAACAACCATACGTACTCCACAACTGTCGTAGATCCATCGTGTACCAGCAAAAAATTCAAAAAAAGAAAAATTAGAAAAAAAGCTACCAATAGCGCCTAAATACACCGGAAACGTCGTCAAAAAACGTCAGCAACTGCAGCAATGGTGCAGAGCTGCTACAACTGTAGCGGTGTTACAATAGCTGTTGGCCGGAAAGCAGCGGCGTTACAGCAGCTAGTGTTGCTATGTTTGCTATATGTTAAAAAAGAGTTCTCTACAATAACAAAGGATGTAATTTTTCAAAAGAATTTTTGCTTTTACAGAACTATACTACAAATGAGTATGCCGTAAGAAATTTAAGAAAAATATTTCACTACATACATGGAAACAATCTAAAAGTTTAAAAAAATGCCACTTCCAAAAACAAACAATATAATTGCAACATACTTTATTTGTATAATTAGTTTAGCGAATAAAGCCAAGAATTTCCTCGTAGAGATAGCAATAAATTTTATTGTTGTTGTCCCTTGTTTTTCTTAGTAAATTTTTACCCCATTGTGTTCTATGATTTGGATTTACATGACCACCACTAATTACATTTCATCATAAACAAGATTTTAACCGGCAGAAAATATATTCAATAACGTCTCGAAATAAATAATACTATCACATAATAATAATTAGATGAAACGTATATTCAATAACTTTCTCAAAATAGAATACGAAAAACTTCTTTATATACTATATTTTCTAGTTTCATTTGTTATTTTTCCATCATAATCATAAACTAAAATATTCGACCCCTTTCTCCGCTAAATCCCACAATACTTTTTGTGACAAAATAATTAAATCCTACTTACAACAAATATTTTCTCTCTCTCTCTATCCTTCAATTTTGCTAAAACCATACGAGAGTGTTGTCTAAATCATAAATCATAAGAAATAACGTATATCAATTGGAAAACTGTAAAAGATGGATTGTCAAATGAATCTGAATCCAAGGAGTCAGGATTCTGTGTAGGACAAACATTGTACTGAATATTCGAGACCATCAGACAAATGCCAAGATTGCTTGATTCTATGTTGCGTTCTTCATTTAAAACTATAAACATCCGGGGGAGAATCTAGTATTTTAAGAGAATAGGTTCACCACTGGTAGGAGCGAAGCTACAGTGTTCTAGGGGTGACCTACCAACAACCTCCCTCAGAAAATTATATTGTATTTACAGGTCAAATCTTAATTTATATGGTGATATATTAACTTTTGAACATCCATACACAATCTGTTAGCCTAGTGGTTAAGGGTGTTTAAAATATGTTGTTCAATGCTACAAGTTCTTATCTCTCGTGTAATGATTTTCATTTTTTAAAGCAAAAACAAAAACAAGCATGGTCATGACCAATATAAGTAATAGAAGTCGAAAAAAATAATTACAAATGTGGGAATTGAGTGTAAGTGAACCAATATTTGACCAAATGAACTATTTAAATTTTTGAATTATGGGTTCACAAACATCATATAAGATATATTTTAAAAAATATGTACATAATATATCTAGTTTTACCGGAATTGGCATGAATGCGAGTATCGCAGAAATATATATATGTTAATCAAGGAATTAGTGCTTATTTGAAGAGGACTAGTTTAAAAATGTGTCAAACATATATGTAGTCTTAAGAATATTAAGGTTTAAAAAAATAAATAGAATACTGCATTGACAGATTGAAAATTAGAACATTGTAAAGTTTATTTTACTACATGCATGCTTAGAACAACCTTAGTTTCAAAAAATGCCACATCTGAAAAACAAACAGTAGTTTCAACATATTTTATTTGTACAATTAGTTAAGCTAATAAAGCCAAGAATTTCCTCGTAGAGATAGCAATCAATTTTATTGTTGTTGTCCCTTGTTTTTCTTAGTAAATTTTTACCCCATTGTGTTCTATTATTTGGATTTACACGACCACCACTAATTACATTTAAAGCATAAACAAGATTTTAACCGGCAGAATTTAATCTTTTGGTAAGCAAATCTTTCTATAAATAGCAAAACATCAAGTTAATTTCTCAAACACTTTAGAATATGAAACCAAGTGAAACAATGAACAACATTGGTCATTTTGTTACTTTCTTGATCCTTGTTTCCATGGCTTGTAGTAGCATATTTATGGTGGAGGCTCAAACATGCAAGCCAAGTGGAAAGATTAAGGGTAAAAAAACACCAAAAGATCAATGTGGACCTGGTGATGAATGTTGTAAAGTAGGAAAATTTTACACTACTTACAAATGTTCACCTCCAGTTTCTGGTCACACGAAGGCAATTCTTACCATCAACGACTTTGACAAAGGTGGTGATGGTGGTGGTCCATCAGAATGTAGTGGCAAATATTACCATAACTCTATCCCGGTGGTGGCTCTATCCACCGGATGGTATAGTAAAGGGAGTCGATGTTTTGAAAACATTACTGTTCATGCAAATGGGAGGAGTGTAAAAGCCATGGTTGTCGATGAATGTGATTCGGGTGAAGGGTGTGATAAGCCACATGCTTATCAACCTCCTTGCCAGAATAATATTGTTGATGCTTCTGAAGCAGTGTGGAAAGCTTTAGGTGTTCCAAAGAAAGACTGGGGTTGGCTTGAAATCTTCTGGTCTGAGTAATGAACTTGATGCCATCACTTGTTTTCTTGGTATAATCTTCTTGCTTTCAATAAATACCCTTGCATATCCCAGAGAAACTGATACAATTGCTTATGGAATTTAAGCAGTAATATCAACTCCCTCTTCATTTTATATGACAGTCATGTTTGATTGAATACACAGTTTGAAAAATAAGGTCCATAACCTCTATGGCTAGAGCCTAGAATAAAATGTTATTAATTATGAAATGAAAAGTTTCTGTTTAACAGTTTCCATATATAAAAGGTGTTATTCCTCTTTAAACAAACCAAAAAAGAAAGAATGCCATGCAAAATGGAACAAAGGGAGTAATACCAGTTTCAGTAGATAAAAATGAAAGATAATCAAAATCAACCTTCTTAAATATTGGCAGCCAAAATGCAAAGATTGTTAGAAGAGCAAAAAGAATAAATTTGCTTAGGATAGAGGCAAAAAGGATCTCATGTTTGGCACCAGAATCAAAACTAATCTAAGTTACAACAGAAAAGAGACCAAAAGCATTTCCACCACTTATCCTGAGATACTTTGGTCCATCACACTTGAACTCTTCTACAGATGCAATAATGCATTTTACTTCCAACAACCATCATCCTCTACCATTACTACTTAACAGTACCTAAAAAGAGAGAATTTTGTTACAGAGAGTTAGAATAATCCAAAATCTACTAGTTGGCATACGGCTAAATTGCTGGGCTGATCTTCTGGCGCGAGTCATTTACAACAGCACATATATACACAACCCTCAAGTGTGCATCACAGAAATTTGTGTCATCCACGCGTCAGGTCAATCTCGGTTTGGGGATTTCTAACATCTGGCTGGGAACTTGGAGGCCATACACCCGGGCCAGAACCTGAAGTAGGACCTTGAGTCAGAGTGCCACCAATTGGTGTAGACAATTTTTCAGCAGCCTCTTTCTCCTCTTTGTTGCTACTTTCTGGTAAGCTCTTTACCTTCGGATCATATACAAAGCTGCATACAACTACCTGCAGCAAAATTATTTATTTGCTATTAGAAAAACATAAAACATAATCTGGACCTTGTTTTTGATAACTCATCAGTTCACAGTTGATACTCATCACAAACTTGATATGAAACAACCTGCCCTTTAGGCATGAAGATGGGACATGATAACTAAACTCCGTCCAGTTCAATCTGTTCCCAAACAGAGATAAATACAATTGTTCATCCCATTGAGGGAAGGATTTATAAAAAATGGTTAAACCCACAAGAGATCCAACTGATCTGATATAGGGCCTCTGTAATGAAAAAGGCTTAAGGTGAACTCAAACCACACAAATAAGAAACGAAAAAAGAGAAAGGTCCAATAAAGAAATGCAATCCATCGTATACTAGGCTCCTCCTGTGTAATCCTCAACTTAACACCCCACCCTCCCCCCCCCCCCCCCCCAAAACAAAAGAATCCCTGCACAAAAGGGTGCCCCAAAAAATAAGGATAAATATAAACAAGTATCTAGAAAGTACCTGAACAGGACTGGCTGCTATGAGCCTACCCCCTATAGCACCCCCAATTACATGTCCATCAGGGCTACAAACTGAGATACTTAAACCACCAGTGCGATTGCGTGGGCCACCAGTTTCAGCAACCAAGTAAGAACCAGACAGGCATAGTATCTCAAAACGGCCCTGCACAGAACAGGAAACATGTTATTCTCATTATACAGCTGTAAGCATATACACAAGGATAATGCCAATGACACTTGGCAAAAGGAAAGGAGAAGGACAAAAAATTAGATGGCAGAGAAAACAAAGGGGACGAAGTTACAAAATATATTTCCAGCCAATGTCAACACCCATTAACATGATTTATATCGATATCACATCCTGATATGTGTGCGCTAGTGTGTGCACAGTATAGGCATGGAAACGAAGACAGTGAAGAGAAAGTAGCTACCTTTCTCGGAAAAACTAATGAAAAAGTAGCTAATTTCTCAATTGCAATGCATTTCCACTATCAACAATTCAGATGTACTTGTCTAAATTGCATGTAAAATTACCATTGTGTAATAAAAACAGAGGACACAAGAAATGGAATAATTTAAACTGGAAAATGCTATGACCTGGTGTATGATAGCTAAAACAATAGATTTTGTATAATAGTAAAAAGAACAGATAAAATTGCAGGACCCAAACTTGGCTGGAGGAAATGTTTTTTAACCTTCAAGTCTAAGTAAACCTTAAAATATTAAACAAAGTAGTACCTCGTAAGTAACGGTGGCACCAGAACTGGCAGGGGGCCTTAATATTAAAGCTGAAAGTGCACCATTAGCTGATAAGATGCATAAAGCCCTCGGCCTCTGTTGTGCAAATGCCAATAATTTTGCCGCGACATCCTGCAAAGTTTAAGGAGAGTGTATTTGTAAGTACATTTCACATCAAGCAAAATAAAATAAAGGCTACAAAAGTTGGTGACATAAAATGTTTCAGCATATGTACGGTTGAAGATCCAACATCAGTCAAATCACAATTTTCCATTGTGGGAGAACCTTCAGAACAATGTCAAGACTGTTTTTGTTTTGGTTAGAAAAAGTGGTTCTCTGCTTGCATCACCTAAACTCGAGATTTCGCTATAGGTTTGAGCGAAATAGTAGTTGATTCTTAAGCTAGCTTACAAAATCACATAGAGCACCCACATTAATTTGTTTGTCGAGTGATGATAATCACACTTTTTTCTTTGTAAGGGTGATGACAATCAAAAATCAACATCACACTTTAATTTTCTTAATTTTCAAATGCCAGAATATTTTGTGAGATAGATTTCACATAGTCAATGAGATTAAGAAGAACATGATAAAAATACGTTGGACATATGCTAAAGACATTCTTTATAATTTTCTTCAAAAGAGATTATACATACAAAATGTGGTGAAAGCAATACCTCTCCTACACCAATGTGTATAACATGAGGAGTAAAAGCCAATCCAGCCGAACTACTCATCCATTCACCTGCAGCAAGCAATTTAATTTTCAGTAACTACAACTAAATAAATTGGACATCTTCTAAATTGCTACTCCAATTGAGATATACAATTAACCAACAGCATACAACAACTAAGTCTCAATCCCAAACAAGTTGGGGTCGATTATATGAATACCACATACAATTAACCAGCAAGATTAGAAATACTGAGAGAAAACTCTCCAACCTATCCCAACTCCCCATCCTCCCACCCAAATTGGTGGAGCCTAATCTTGGGAAGGGGAACAAAATAATGTGGGCACCAACACACGATGCCCGTGTAACTAAATGAGCACAAGTGTATGTGCATGAAACATAACTTGAGTCTGCATAAAATTGTGAACAAGATTCGAGCAATTAGCCCTGACTCTCTGTGACAGGCATCACCATATTGGCTTAATTAGACACTTTTTATAATATTAGCAAAATTAGACATGACTAAAAACTCAAAACTATTGAGCGTTCATGACAAGAATATCAGTCACCTGCTGCTGCTAACTACGCAGGGAAAATGTAACGTACCACCTCCACAAATGTAGCATCAACAAATTACTTATAGCATGAATTGACACAAACAAGAAATACCATGTAAGTGTTGACTAGTAAGCAATTAAGCATGATTTCAGCTATAAACAATCTTAGACTAACAGAAATATAATACGTACTTTAATTAGCCAACAACTTAAAAAACTAGTACAAATCATAACTCACCAACAGAAGCTAATTGCTGCTTCCAACCAGTTCCGGGGGGCCGGCCTTTGATTTTCTTCGGCCCCAGAGTTACCGACCCACTTGAAGGGTTACTAGACAAAGGGGACAATGCTAAAGACATGTTAGCCCCATCAGGACCATATTTCCTAGGCCTACCTCTTTTCTTTTTCAAAGGATCACCACTACTAGGTGAAACACTAGAGGCCATACTAATGCTAACCCCACGACCAAAATCGGGTGACGGGTTCTCAAGTTGGTATGTTGAGCTCACATTTCCACTACTACTCCCTACATTAGACTGAACTACAATGTTAGCATTTGTTAGGGACTTGAAACCAGAGGGGGTAGGTACCCCTGGGGGTGGTACAGTCTCACTAGTAGCACAAGAACTACTAATCCCTCTGTTATTATAGTAAGGTGTAGTACTAGATAGTGCCATTCCTTCCCTTCCATCCATACATTTACTTATTAAAATTCAACAACGACGATGACTACTACAACAACAACACAGTATAATCCCACAAGTGGGGTCTTGAGAGGATTAGGTGTACGTAGGCCTTATACTACCTCGAGTGAGGTAGATACTTAATAAAATTCACACTGCAACAAGAAAAAAACTGAGTCTTGACCCTTCTATTTACTAAAGATGGTGACTTTTTAGAGTTCGACAATAACAAACCCAGTGAAATCCCACAAGGTGGGGTCTCGGGAGGGTGAGATATAACAGACTTTTCCTCTACCTTGCGAGAGATAGAGAGGTTATTTCCGAAAGACCGTCGGCTAACTTATTAGAGTTCAATAAACCAATTTAATATGGAACATAAAGTACATTAAAATAACAGAAAACCCAACAATAAAAACTAATTAAAACCCAAATCAAGATTTTTTTAAATGCTAATAAGGGTTTAAGATGGGGTTTTCAAGAAGTTTAAAAAAAATGAAATCTTGGGTAAAAAAGAACAAGAAATAAGATAAAGGTTGAATTTTGAACAAATAATACTTCTAAAGATTATACATTTAAGCTTTATTTTGGGAAAACCCTAGATTTGAATTATTTTTTGGGAAAGAGGAAGAGGGTAAAGACAAAAACAAAGTGAAATAGTAGTAGACTGAGTATAGTAGAAAATGTTCAGCTTTTGAATTATAAAGGAGAAGACACTTTTCTTGACTGAAATAGAATAATGTAAGGTGTTTTGATGGATTTAGGGGTTTGGAAAGGGTTTAAGTTTAACAAGTCAAAAATTGTATAAGGTCTAAGGGGTATGTTCAATTCGTCAAATATGAAAAATAATTTTCTTTTGTTTTAACTCGATATTTGAAGTTCAATCGGTTTGACTAATTCAAACAACAACAACATATTCAGTGATATCCCACCAAGGTGAAGTCGGAACAGAGTGGGATGTACGTAGAACTTACCTCCACCAATGTGGAGAGACTATTTCCGATAGACCCTCAGCTAAATAACATCACGGAGAAACATACTTGAGAGAAACACGATGACAATATCAAAATAAATGAAATAAAATAGTGCTAGGAAGCACTCTAACATGTTCAAGATAAACAGAAAACACCAATAACAAATAAAATCCATAGTAAGCTGAAAGCATAATATAAATCACTTAGATTACTATCTATCTCTCTATCCTAATCCTCGACCTCTACTTTTTCCTATCTAGGGTCATGTCCTCGGTAATTTGGAGGTGGACCATGTCCTGCCTAATCACCTCACCCAAATTTTTCTTTGGTCTACCTTTACCTCTCCGTAGAGTTAGCATTGCCAACCTCTCGCACTCCTCACCGACGCATCTGTATTCCTCCTCTTCAGATGCCCAAACCACCTCAGCCTCGCTTATCGCATCTTGTCCACCACTGCGTTCACTCCTGCCTTGTCGTGCATGGCTTCGTTCTTGATCTTATGCATCTTAGTATGCCCACACATCCATCTAAGCATTCGCATCTCTGCTACACTTATCCTCTGGACGTGGGTGGTCTTTACTGGCCAACACTCCGCCCCGTACAATAAAGTTGGTCTAACAACTACTTTATAGAATTTACCTTTAAGCCTATGAGACACTTTCTTATCGCATATGACACCAAAGGCTGGCCTTCACTTCATCCAACCAGCCCCTATCCAATGAGTGACATCCTCGTCAATTTCTCCATTATCCTGGATAATTGACCCAAGATATTGTATCAAGCGTCACTTCTACATCCGACTCTTAGAGAACATCACTGAACCTGCACTCCATGTACTCTGTCTTCATTCTGCTCAGCTTGAACCCTTTAGACTCTACAGTCTGCGTCCGCACCTCCAGCTTATCATTGACCCCACCGTGGGTCTCATCAACCAAAACTATGTCGTCGGCAAATAAGGTTTAACTAATTCAAATAAAATGATAGTACCAATTCAATATTACTTGGTTCCCTATATAAACTCTCCATATAAGTTATAACTCTAATTTATATAGTTCATACAATATTATTTAGGGTTATGGTCTGCATACACCACTCTTCTCATACCCATCTTCTTATACACAACTTATGGTATCTCGCCAAATATATTGTTGTATGAAACGAAATATAAAATACATAAGAATTTGTATATTATTTTCCACCAAAGGTTGTTATGACGTAGTAAAAATACTTTATTTTTAACTAGAAGTTTCATATTCTAGTCTTAAAATTGAGTCTTTGGTGAGTGTATTACCTGCATAATGAGATTTTGCGACGTGGATTCAAATTAATTATGCTTCAAAATATGTACCGAAAATTGGATAGAAAATTTTAAAAATCTCATAATTCATATAATAAATAAAGTCATAAACAATTCCAAGTCTAAAGTCTCTCTAGTTTTTGGAGTCATTGGAGGACAGCTGGTGCACCTAAAGTACCAAAATGTCTTTGTCAAATTAGTACTATAGGTACATCTAGTGGTGGCAAATGGGTGAGTTGGATCGGATTTGGATGGGTTAAAAATGGATTGAGAAAAATGGGTTGGGTTGTTACCCACCCATATTAATATGGGTAAAATATGAGTTGGGTAAAAATGAGTTGGGTAAAATATGGGTTGGGTAAAAATGGGTTGGGTAAATATGGGTAAAAAAATATAGAAACAAAAATTAAAAAAGAAAAAGTCAAATATATTAGTAGTAGTATTTAAAAAGAACAAATAAGAAACAAAAAACCATCTAAGCATTTGTAAATTAGCAATTGATAAAGATGGGGCCCACAAAATAAGCACCTTCGTTGAATCCAAATCAATATGGGTTGTATTTAGAGACCCACTTTTTACCCATCAATACCCATATTTTCTTGGGTTAAGTAGAGGAAGAAACCCAAATTTTATCCAAATGAAATATTAGTCATCCAATCCTTTGAAATATGGATCAAATGAGTGGATTAACAAAATATGGGTGGAAATTGCCAGCCCTAGGTACATCTAATTTCATAGGGAAGACTAGGGTGAGAGAAGAAAGAGTAGAACTCATTACCCTTTTCTTTCTTGGTTCTCTCTTCAGGCCTGTTATGTACTTTTTGATGAATTTAATGAGAGACCTTTGTGACCTTTGCTTTTTAAGCTTTTGGACATTAAAGGATGACTAAACAGACAGACAAGAGACTGAACAATCAAACAGAATCCAATTCTGATGCAAAAATTCAAATTAAAAATGAAAGGGGTCGTTTGGTTGGCGGGATTGGACTAATAGTCCCGGAATTAAATTTGGGACTACATTAATCCCATGTTTGGTTGGTGGGATTAGTTAAAATGGGACAATTTTTATACCACATTCATGGTATTATCTAATCCCACATAGGGGATGGGATTGTTAATCCCGGAATTATAATCCTGGGATTACTGTAATCCCAAATTTGTGGGATATCCCACTTATTTAAAAAAGACTCAAACAAGGAGGGAAATTTAATTTTTTGTGGGAGGAATGTGCAAAAGTTCAGACTTCAGATTATCCTTAATGCCCCTCAATTTCCTACCTAATGACATACTAATACATTCACAAATATTGTATGTACTTGTAAGATCTTTTTTTGTTTCCCATTAACTGTATGGTATCCATTTTCGAGCCCAATTAAATTGAATATGCACCGAAAAATTTCTCTATGGGAGTAAACTGCTTCGTATCAAAGATGATTTTATTCTCGTAATTCGAACTCGAGACTTTTTATTAAGAATGAAGAATTACTTACCCTACACCATGATGGTATACTTGTAGGCTCATTTACCTAAAGAAATTGAAAAGGTACCTCTTGCATAGAATCTTCTATTAAGCTACTACAATATTTGGTTGGTAGAAATGAAAAATAATCTTTATATAATTGATACAGTTTTTCCTTTATCATCTCTCTATATCCTTCAAACCGCATTTTCATTGCTTCCAAATAATCCATTAACTTTCTCCCTCTTCGCTTATTTGATCCCTCCATACTCGTGAAAGACTTCTTCCTGAGGATGAACTTTGGACAGATTTTGCTATCTGCCATTGTACGTAGTTGTTGCGACAAAATTGCACTGAATTTTTCATTCAGCAACATATAGGCTTCAATTTTTTAATTTCATCAAAAGCGTGGCGTACGCAGGAATTTTTGTTAGTGGTGTCAAAATCTAGCTTAAAAAAATTCTTGAAATAGGCTGCCACTGAAGGGACTTGAACTTGGGACTACAAAGTTGAAATATATGTGCCTACACCAATTCACCTACTAATACTTTTATTTTATTGGTGTCATTTTTTATTTTTATAAGCAATTTTCTATTTTTTTTTTATTATATTTAATTTTTTAACAAAAATTTTGATCTAGTGGTGTCGGATGACTCCGGTAGCTGAGGGGTATATCCGCCCCTGAAAAGCGTCCTTCCTTGTATTTATTATTTCTTTAATCTCTAGCCTCTAAGTAATTCAGCCTGTGATTATGTAGTTTCATAATTATAATTATAGACTGATACACTGTCGGTGCACCAAACTTAAACTCTTATTGTAATCAAAATATTTAAAATGAATAAATGTTTATAATGAAAGAAAGAACTCCAATACTCTGGGTACATAAAAAGTAATGATACCAGTTAGGAATAAACAACGAGGTACAAAATAACTATTCCCCTCCCAAAAAGAATAACATAGTATTTTTATTAGTCCGTTCCTAAAAGAATGATATAATTCTAATTTGAAAATAATTTATTTCAAATTTTCGAGTTTACTCTACATGAGATGGTTTTTAACCACACAAATACTCATATCTTGTTTCCAACCACAAAATTCAACAGTATTCATTCATTTTTTTTATACTTTAAATCAAGTCAAACTATGACTTATTAGTTAATTGGAACAGATGGTGACTTAATAATGTTAATAAATTGAAAACTTCCTAAAACAAATAAACAAGTCATAAATAGATAAAATCGTCTACAACCTTTATGAAGCCAATAATCTGCACATTTCCTAGTAAAAAATCGACATTTCTCTCTTGCAAGTTGCAAGATTATAATAGGGGAATTTTCAAAAATAGGCAGCCCACTACCCAAAATTACAAACAGGAGGCCATATTTTTTTTTTCATGCATAGCACCCACCCCTAAAATTACAAATTTTAGCACTCCTTCATAAAAAACACTCTAGCTATCAAATTTTCCCCTCCCCAGCCACTAAGCCACCGACAAACACCTTCCCCCGCCAATGGTGCCATTACTTTTTTGTATTTTACTGAATTTATGTTGTTTATTGCATCTAAATCATTGCTTTGGACAAGTTTATACACACAAATCTCCCTCTAAAAATTAAATTATACATAAATATACATATATAAATATGTAGCAATGAGAGAAATACAAAAATATACATAAAAAAAGTAAAAAATCATATAAACATTCTTAATATACAGATTTATTCACTCGCATATACACACTTATACTAATTTATACAATTTTATGCATTGTATAAAATTGTATAAACTTGTATAAACTTGCGGCGACTGCTCGGGAAAAGGGTGACAGCTCGGGTAAGATTCGAAAATATGGGTTATTTTTGGTAATTTTCGTCTTTTGCTTGTCTTTTAGTGTAATTATCCCATTATAATCCTATTTCCTAGTCCAGTAGAAGAAAGTCCGAGCGGGGAACTGTACCCTCGTTATTAAGGAGAAAATGCTTGTTTCATTTCTTCCAAGAAATATAAGGTCTGCATCAAAGTTAATCAGCTTCTACATCCACCCCTAAGTGGCAGTTGCAATTGATAATATTAATTGTCAAAATCGTGTGTTGGTTCTAGTCATGAACGAGTTTGAAGTATGTTTGAACAAGCTGTTAAAATCGGCTTATTTTGAGAAATGTGTTTTATTAAAACTATTTTTCAAAGAAGTGTTTTAGGAAATGAGCAGTTTGTGTTTGGCTATATTATTAAAAAGTACTTTTATAAATAATTTTTTGTTTGGCGATACTAAATTATGAAAATAAATATATATTAACATTTATAATTAGATATTAATTTGATATGAGTATTTTTGTCCTAATTGATCACTTATTTTCTTGAAAAGTTACTTTTTCAACTTCTACTACTTCTTTTTCATCAAAAGCTTGGGCAAACACCTTTATTTTGTAAAATATTTTTTTTATAAAAAAAAAAAAAATACTTTTGGCCTCTAAAAAGTTTGGCCAAACAGGCTCTTAATCATCTGTTTGAAAGGTAAATTTTAAATTTACACTAACTTAACATTTGACAGGATTTTACTCTTGGACTTCAAAAGGCAATTCACCCTTCACCTGACCTCCAAAAAGTTTGGCCAAACATGCTCTTAATTCATCTGTTTGAAAGGTAAATTTTTTCAATAACTTGACATTCTACAGGATTTTACTCTTGAACTTCAAAAGGCAACTCATCCTTCACCTTCCATTTGTCCTTGTCAGAGTTCTTTTCATCTACTATTGAACCTTGTTTTCCTATAATGATATAACAGGTTGAGTTATTTTATACTATTGCTCAGAAATTAAAGAATATTTTTGACATATATGCTAAGTATATGCAAAGTATCAAAATTATTTTTTTAAAATGAGTGATTTTGAAAGTTTCACATGTAATATCAGTTTCTCGCCCTTATAGAAGTATGAATTTTAATATCAAGTGAATCCTAATTCAAATCATGTCATTAGAGAGTAAAGCAAAAATGTCGAGTTTAATTTTATATATATAAGCATGTCCATTAAAAAACTCTCTTGTGCTTAATTCGTGCACTTATAATTGAACTTTCTGTGAGTTTTCATCCGACTTTGTTTATTTGCAACTATATAAATGTGTATTTTTACCACTTTTTATTAGCATGCACTAGTTTTTTAGAGTTTTATTCTAGTGCTAATATTTGGCAGGTTATATGAATCTTAACTCCATAAGTAAAACTATTAACAAACTGTCAGAAAACATTGGTTACAATATTATTTTTCATGTAAAGTAATGCTTAATGGTGTTTGTGAAAGAACGTTCTTTTTATTTCTTTGGGTTTTTTATGGTTGTTTCTCCTCAATCATTGATCTCCTCTATTTGCAATAGGTTTGTACTCTACCACTCGACTGCCTTTATTTGTTTTGAAATATGCACACGAATTTTTTTACAAAGCCAACTGTCAACTATATTGATAAGACTGAATTTAGTTACAATCCAAACAGTCAACTTAAAAACACAAAGTGCAGAACTACAATGGAAACTTAAGATATATACGAAGTAACTAAGGATAGAGGGGGAAAGGAGATGAGAAGCTATAAGAAAGGGGATGAGGAGCTAGACAGAATTGGGGGTGAGAAGCATAGACTTTGTCTTAGGCATTTTCACAATTTGCATAATCCCTTGTTGAAATGTCTGGTCTCTTTTTAACTCATAGCTAGATGGGCCTGGATCCCAAATATAGACACTTAAACTGATTTTGGGTTGATGCTGGCACATGCTGCTATCAACAAGCCCATTAGCTAGTACTCCTTCAAGCCCATTCATAACAAATTTCCAAGGCTAGAAGAACGTTGGCTTCATATTACATCATTTCATGGCGTTCATGGTAATATTGGCTTGTGAGTTTTTAAATTAACAGTTGAGTTGGCAAAGATGACATTTAACAAAGACTGACTTTGGTTTGAAAATTGTAATCAGGTTAGATTACCCACACACACTTCTTATAAAAAGATAAAAATATTATTTTATTTGGAACAAACTAAATGAAAAACATGTCACATAAGTTAGTTAAGTTAGTAAATCTTTTTATTTGGAATACATATTTGTTATGTATATATCAAAACAACATCATATTGTATTAAGTACTAGTTTAGTAGTTTATACTCAACTTATATTTGATCGAATGCTTTAATTTGATCTATCACGTCTGTATACGACCCTATAGAGTTCAACTAACATGGTACACTACCCGAAAATGGAATATCTAACGCTTATATATAAATTACTTTAATCCACAGAGATATATGTCAAGATGCATGTACGTTTTTCATCTATTATTTGCAATTTTCAATCAACTCTCATTTTATGCAATGATATTGTTTGGAGTAGAGAAACAATTGAAAATAAAAAAACAGAAAGTTCGACTAGAGGCTATATGTATTACGGTGAGTGGCCTGACTGGTGGACAAGATGTGAGAAGCGAGACTGAGATGGTTCAGATATATGATGAGGAGTACAATTGCCGTAATGAAGAGGTGCTAGATTCTTGTGATGTTGGATCTACCGAAAGGTGAAGGTAGACCAAGGAAGAATTTAGATGAGGTGCTTAGGCAAGACATGACACATCTTTAGCTCACCGAGAACAATGACCCTAACTAGAAAAACATAGAGATTGAAGATTAGGGCAGACGATTAAAAGGTAAGCGAGCGACTTTCCTCAATTTCCATGCGAGTAGGGTTCTAGCTAGTAAGGGATTTGTAGAGCACCATATTTGTTCCGTCCTCTTATTATCAGCTATTGTTAGTATTCTATTAGTATATTTGCTTTTATTTATATTGTTGTTTCCTTTACTTTGGATATCTTTATTATGGATGACATTACTTTTCATTATTTTGGTATTTTCACCCTAACTAATTCACTACTAAAAAAACCTGAAATTCCGACCACCCAATCGGTCGCACATCGGTCGCCAAGTCGACCGATCGGCGACCGATACGGGTGGTCCGAGAATTAATGGTAGCAAATAGCCCTGCGACCGAAAAACGGTCGATATTTCGACCACTATGCGACCGAATTTCGGTCGAACAATAGCTCACATACAGTGACCAAGTATGCGACCGATTTTCGGTCGCACATCCTATGCGACCGAAAATCGGTCGCATACTTGGTCTCATTTGTGGGAATTAATGGTGACCAAGTATGCGACCGAAAATCGGTCGCATAGGATGTGCGACCGAAAATCGGTCGCATACTTGGTCTCAGTTGTGGGCATTAATGGTGACCGCTATGCGACCGAAAATCGGTCGCCAAACCTGAAAAAACCTGCAATAAAAATCCTGCAATCAGGCAGTAGCAACAGCAAAAACCAGCAATTTAAAAACCTGGAATCCAACACCAATACACCGCAATAACCCAAACATTTCAAAAACAGTAATTCACCAATACAACGCAATAAACCAAACATTTCAAAAACATCCAACACCATTAGTTATATCCTAAAATTGTTAACAATACAACTTCACAAACATTCAAAAGACTACTCGGGCGAGGCTGTGCTAGACCCGGACTCGGAAGAGGAAGAGGAGCCGCGTCGATGCTTGCTCTTATGCTTTCTTCTCGCTTTCTTCTTCTCCTTTTTGGCAAGGAGCTTTTTGATCATGTCCTGCGTTTCTTGATTTACTCTCGACAGCTGTGCGATCTGCTCTCTCATTTGAGCCATCTCAGCAGGATCAACGGAGCTCGACGGAGAAGAAGTAGCTGAAGAGCCCAAAAAGCGAGCATTATGCTTATCCGGAGCAAATAGCGATCCAAGACCATAAGCATACCCCTTCTTAACCCCTCCAACAGTATCGACCCATATTTGCTTTTCTTTCTCGAACGTCAAGGGAACCGGGGTGCTGCTTCCGGCGTCCGATGCTTGGGTCGATGTCCAGTCTTCCACAGCCTTTGTAGCCTTTTCCTGAATAACATAAATATATTAATGATGTTAACAGAAAGACTAAACATTGAAGGATTGGAGCGACTAAAGATCGAATTTTACAAACTTACCCATGCCTCTTTTGCGCGGGGCTCGACCCACTCTCCACCGTCCTTCTTGGCACCCTTTGTATGCCTGATCTTGTGCAGCTCGAGCACGGGAATAGTGCGCTTTTCTTTCTTTTCCTACAAATTAAAAATCATAATATGTTAGACAAAAAAGCAACTGTTCAAGTAAATAATCAATCAATTAAATAACTGTACCAAGCGCATCTTTTGTGTAGCCGCGCTAATTGAGCCACCGGTATGGAGCGATCCACCCTTTTCCGACGCTCGCGCAGCCTTTCCTTGTTCGCTCTTCGCCTCGAACTCGGGCGACTGCCAATATTCATCCAGCTCCGCCCACTGAGGGGCTTGGAGGAAGCCGGGCCTTATACCTTTATGCCGCGCATTGTAAAGGGTTTGCTTGAATAGCGCATCACATTTCTTTGGGAAGATGCTACGAGTGTTATAATCCAGACCCTGATGCCAGATACATTTGCCCTGAAAGAGTATCAAAATATTTTCTTTAAACATGTTCATGGTTTAAAAAACTGCAATTAGTTTTAAACCAAATGCATATGTATCACCTCAAAATCTACCAATATCTGCTTCTTTACTTGCTGGGGCACATCGCTCCATTTTCGCCAAGGCTGGTTCCAGTGCGCTCTCATGCACGCAGTCAGTACTTTAGTGGACTCATCGCTTGGGCAAAAGCTACAAAAAAAATTAACAAGAGTTATTCATAATACTAGCAATTAAAGTAGGAACTAATTATTTAATAGACAAGAACTTAAGAAATTAGGTAGCTTACCCTTTATCCGCCTCGGGGTAAATAATCATCATGCCTTCTACCCGAGTGCCAGGCTCACCAATGTAATAAGGCGAATGGGGATCATACAGCATGAGCTCCTGCTGACTCGGTGGGTCGTCACAACTATCTAAGGGGAATTCAGGGGGCTGAGTTGGGCTGTCATCAGCCTGGGAGGGATCGCCCTGTGTGGGAGGGACCTGTGTCTCAGTACAATCAACGGTAGGGAATGTCCATTGCCAATCAGGAGGCAACTGAGACGGGGTAATAAGTGGTACCTGATATGGGCCAGGGGGCCTGAAAAAAGCTGGATCATAACTAGATGGGGCATCAGTAGGCAGCGAATGCGGGACCTGTGAGGTCTGACTGTCACCACCCGCAGAAGCTGAACTCTCGCCCACAGGTCTCTTGCCCGGCCTTCTTCTAAAAACATTAGGGCATAACTTGTCCATACCTGTTGAAACATTCAAATTAGTTCTGCTTCATTAATTATGAGAATACATAAATGTAAAGTGCTGAGATTGAATAAATTTATCAACTAAGTAAGCACATCACAATCAGAAAATGATATTAGCAATAAACTACAAAGTACAAATTTATCAACTAAGTAAGCACATCACAATCAGAAAATGATATTACATAAATCATATTATGTTCATATGTACATTACAGTAGGTAATTAATAATAAACTACAAAGTACAAATTGGTTCAATCAACTTCATCATCCGATTCATAGTCACTAGCAATTTCATCCTCGGACGGCTCGTCACTATCTATGTTTTCATCAACCTCGTATGCCCTTGAAGTTCCTTCTCCAAAACTAGCCAAGTATAGCAATCCAAACTAACATGTAAACAACAATACCAAAACCCTAACTTTAAATGCATAGCAAGTATCCCAAACACCACAACCCATGACAAGGCATCAACACATTGCAAACAACTCTACCAAACAATTCCACCATATCACAACAATTACCATAATTAATCCCAATAATCACAACCCTATATTTAAAGTTCATCAACCCAAAACAACTTACTAGACATCATATTATATATAATAAACCAATTATAACTAAAAACTAACATGTAAACAACATATATATGCTCTCCATTATTTAAAAATATATATATAATTAAATTCGGATTATTAAACCAAAAAAAAAAATTACCTCAACTTTGTATTGGATCCAATGGCATGTAACTATGAGTTACCAATGTGCTATCCACCCAATAACTACAAAAAAAGTGAATTAAAAAGTCATTATATGAGTTTTTAAAAAAATAACAAAACTTACTAAAAAATGAAATTTACCTTGAATTAGTAGGTGTAGATTGTGTTAGATGTTATGTTGGAGGGTATAGAGTAGTAATTTAAAGTTATATGGAGTTTATAATGATGGATAGTTGATTATGGGGTGGGGGGGGGGGGTTCGGTTTTTAGGGATTGGGTGGGTTTTGGGTATTTTGAAATGGGGGAGAAAGGGGTTCTGCCCCGTTTTTAGTTACAGTTATGCGACCGACATGCGACCGATTGTCGGTCGCATAGCTGTGACTAAAAAAAATACTATTTTCAGCGACTCACAAGCGGTCGAAGTGGCGACCGATTTTTAGTTTTAATTTTTCAGTGGTTTGTGCGACCGAAAATCGGTCGCATAACTTGGCAGACCGATTTTCGATCGCCTGCTGGTGGTCGCAGATCCAGGTTTTTTTAGTAGTGATTATACTTCTCTATTTTATTTCTTCCAATGTCAAAGATTTCAGCATCATCCTAAGTAGTCCCAGTCTAGTAGACACACTAACTCACACGAGTTAGACACACTTCAGACTTTAAAGAATATACTAAAACTTTTCTTAATTAAACCAATATAATCCAGTTGTTCCATAAAACAGCTGAGCTAATTAAGTTTTTATTTTTAACACGTTTGAAAATCCAGCGTGTCTGCTTAGCCTCAATGCTTCGCGACATGCCTTTATGGAGTTATTCTTTCTAACTATTTTAGTTATGGGCCTTATGGCTATTGTAATCAGGTTAGGTTATCCACACACACTTCTTATAAAAAGATAAAAATATTATTTTATTTGGAACAAACTAAATGAAAAACATGTCACATAAGTTAGTTAAGTTAGTAAATCTTTTTATTTGGAATACATATTTGTTATGTATATATCAAAACAACATCATATTGTATTAAGTACTAGTTTAGTACACTCAACTTATATTTGATCGAATGCTTTAATTTGATCTATCACGTCTGTATACGACCCTATAGAGTTCAACTAACATGGTACACTACCCGAAAATGGAATATCGATATCTAACGCTTATATATAAATTACTTTAATCCACAGAGATATATGTCAAGATGCATGTACTTTTTTCATCTATTATTTGCAATTTTCAATCAACTCTCATTTTATGCAATGATATTGTTTGGAGTAGAGAAACAATTGAAAATAAAAAAACAGTAAGTTCAACTAGAGGCTATATGTATTACGGTGAGTGGCCTGGTGGACAAGATGTGAGAAGCGAGACTAAGATGGTTCAGATATATGATGAGGAGTACAATTGCCCTAATGAAGAGGTGCTAGATTCTTGCGATGTTGGATCTACGGAAAGGTGAAGGTAGACCAAGGAAGAATTTAGATGAGGTGCTTAGGCAAGACATGACAAATCTTTAGCTCACCGAGAACAATGACCCTAACTAGAAAAACATAGAGATTGAAGATTAGGACAGACGATTACAAGGTAAGCGAGCGACTTTCCTCAATTTCCATGCGAGTAGGGTTCTAGCAAGGGATTTGTAGAGCACCATATCTGTTCCATCCTCTTATTATCAGCTATTGTTAGTATTCTATTAGTATATTTGCTTTTATTTATATTGTTGTTTCCTTTACTTTGGATATCTTTATTATTGATGACATTACCTTTCATTATTTTGGTATTTTCATCCTAACTAATTATACTTCGCTATTTTATTTCTTCCAATGTCAAAGATTTCAGCGTCATCCTAAGTAGTCCCAGTCTAGTAGACACACTAACTCACACGAGTTAGACACACTTCAGACTTTAAAGAATATACTAAAACTTTTCTTAATTAAACCAATATAATCCAGTTGTTCCATAAAACAGCTGAGCTAACTATTTTATGGAGTTATTCTTTTCTAACTATTTTAGTTATGGGCCTTATGGCTACTCTTTTTGACATTCTACACACACACACATATATTAATTAGTATTTCGGAGACGTTTCGTACCCAATATTTGGATGGTACGTACAATGTACTCCCTCCGGTCCATTTTAAATATTATTTTTAATTTTATAAAATAATTCAATATAAATTGTCATTATACAAAATTAAGAAAGCATTAATTAGATTTTTTTTCAACTTACGCTTGCTCGTCCAAATATGTACTATTTATTTCAATTTACAACCAATAGAAGAAAGATAAAGGGCAACATAGTCAAATAATTTATTTATTTAATATAATTATCTAAATTTACTATAATTTTTAAGAATTGCCACAAGCTAAATATGACACTTAAAGTGGACGGAAGGAAAAGATGTATTAGTACGCTCGATTATACTAGCTCTAGTGATACAACCCTGGACACGACATCAAATGTAGAAGTTGGACTATCAAATAGACCGTGGATGCGTTCAAAGACAAGAGTTTTAAATCTCGAGTTATATACTATATACAAGTGTTATGACAAGTGTTGGAATGAATGGAGTAGCTTATTAAGGTTAATAAATTAAACACTTCCCAAAATAGACAAACATGTCAAAAATAGGAAAATTTCTACAATGTATGAGGCATCCACGTCATACGTGTCCAAGGATGTTTCTCAACATTTAAATATAAGTGGGACTACGCTCTTTAGTTATCCCACAATTTTATATTTCTACTGTCACACCCACCCGCTTATTTCTTTCAAATGTGTCTTCCAAATATTTTCTCTAGCCGAGAGTCAATTGAAAACAGTCTCTCCACTTTGGTGATGTAAGGTCTGCGTACATTCTACCTCCCCAGACCCTATTTGCGGAAATATACTGAATATGTTATTGTTGTTCTTCAACCCCACCAAAACCCTACAATCCCATCTCTCAAAAATTACCAGCCTTCGTCTTAACTCCCTTTCTTTTGTCTCCAAAATATAAGGATAATACAAAATGAGATAAATCAGTCCATTATTGGCCAACACAACCCCAACAATCAGTAACCTTCAAAACACTAGAATTAATAGTTTTGGCCATATCTACATGAAGCTACATCAATGAGCAAAACTAAATCATATGAAGTCACGAGAAAACACCCTCACATAAGTGTGACGCGGAATACCTCATACATTGTAGAATTTTTAAATCGAATCATCTATCTAGTACTCCCTCCGTCAGATTGAGCGTCTTACTTTCCTTTTTGGTTTGTTCCAAAATTGAGTGTCTTTTTCTATATTTAATAAGTTGACAATTCAAACATCCTACATAGCAGATTTAAAACTACAAATTCAATGGACATATTAGTACATTATACTCATCTTTCATTTAAAATCACAAAATTAAAAAATCTTCCTATATTTCTTAAATTCCGTGTCCAGTCAAACTAAAACACTCAATTTGGGACGGATGGAGTAAGAACTTTATGAAACCAATAAAGTAACAAATAATATGCACATTTCCTAGGAAAGGAACATGGTCTGATGTCTTAAGTAAGGTAGTACTATTCCAAGATTCCTTGTGGAACCACATTAATATCCTGGAAAAATGTCATCCTTGTGGAACCACAATAATATCCTGGAGAAATGTCCTTGTCCAACCACAACAATATCCTGGAGAATGTCCTCCTTGTGGAACCACTATAATATCCTGGAGAAATGTCATCCTTGTGGAACCACAATAATATCCTAGAGAAATGTCCTTGTCCAACCACAACAATATCCTGGAGTTGGAATTCATTTCTTGCAAGGGGAATCCAAAATTGTAAGTTCCAGTTTTGAGTCGTTATCTTCCTTATTTATTGGGTTCTAGACAGATGATTTATATAAATTAAGCGAACTTTTAACATAAATGTAAGATTCTGCGTCGACATTATTGAATTTGTGTCGAATTCATAGACGGAATCCTATGTCCGCCCCTAAATGGCAACTGTAGCTGATACCTATAGCCTGTTTGGCCAAGCTTTTGGGAAGTTAAAAGCATTTTATTTCAAAAAAAAAAAAATACTTTTGAAGAAATTTGAGATGTTTGGCCAAAAAAAAAAAAAAAAAAAAATCAGAAGAGGCAGAAGCAGTTTTTTTACCGTGCGGGAGAAGTTACAAATTTCTTTTTCTGGGAAGAAGCAGAAGTAGAAGTAGCTTATTAATTATTCAAGTCGAAAATATCCTTACCAAATATTTTTTATTTATCATACTATTTCTAACTAATTTAACCAATATATCTCTCATATATAAGTAAATTTTGTTCTCCGCTTTGCTCTTTTGGTTTAACTTTATCTCTATTGATTAAAAAATTTAATATATACTTTTATTTTATATTTTAAATTTAATCTAAATGAAAATAAAATAATGTTAAGTCTTATAATAAAAAATTTAGAATCTTTTCTATGTTTTAAATAATATTAGTCATAAAGTGAATTTTAATACTGTGCTATTTTGTAATTTGACACCCAGAAACATTTTTCATAAAAATTATTCAAGCACAATTTATTTATAAAAGCGTTTCTTAAATGAGTTTGTCAAAACACAAACTGCTTATTTTTCAAAAGTACTTTATTCAAAAATACTTCTCAAAATAAATAATTTTTTGCATCTTGGCCAAACAGGCTCTTAGAATTATTAACTGTCAAAACCGTGTGTTGGTACAAGCCAGGAGAAAATGAGTGAGCTTAGTTTGTAACAGCCCAAGCCCGCTAGTGATATTGTCCGCTTTGGGCCTAGGCCCGCACGGGTTTAAAACGCGTCACTAGAGTCTAAGGCTAGTTAACTTATATACCCAAGATCACTCCTGTGTTATGCCGATGTGGGACACTTAACCCTTAGCTGGGGTGTTACATACACCCCCTCTTACGGACTCAGCGTCCTCGCTGAGGTTTGCCCCGCGCACCGGAATTCGCCTAGACTCACCACGGAGGTTTGCCCCGCGTACCGGGATTTGCCTAGACTCAGCCCTGAACTTTGTCCCGTATCGACAAGGCTGACACGGAGTGGCTCTGATACCATCTGTAACAGCCCAAACCCGCTAGTGATATTATCCGCTTTGGGCCTAGGCCCGCACGGGTTTAAAACGCGTCACTAGGGTCTAAGGCATGTGTACTTAAATACCCAGGATCACTCCCTTGTTATGCCGATGTGGGACATTTATTAGCTGGGGTGTCATATACACCTCCTCTTACGGACTCAGCGTCCTCGCTGAGGTTTGCCCCGCGTACTCGGGATTCGCCTAGACTCAGCAATGTACTCTGTCCCGCAACGACAAGGCTGACACGGAGTGGCTCTGATACCATCTGTAACAGCCCAAGCCCCCTAGTGATACTGTCCGCTTTGGGCCTAGGCCCGCACGGGTTTAAAACGCGTCACTAGAGTCTAAGGCTAGTTAACTTATATACCCAAGATCACTCATGTGTTATGCCGATGTGGGACACTTAACCCTTAGCTGGGGTGTTACATACACCCCCTCTTATGGACTCAGCGTCCTCGCTGAGGTCTCAGCGTCCTCGCTGAGGTTTGCCCCGCGCACCGGGATTCGCCTAGACTCACCACGGAGGTTTGCCCCGCGTACCGGGATTTGCCTAGACTCAGCCCTGAACTTTGTCCCGCATCGACAAGGCTGACACGGAGTGGCTCTGATACCATCTGTAACAGCCCAAGCCCGCTAGTGATATTATCCGCTTTGGGCCTAGGCCCGCACGGGTTTAAAACGCGTCACTAGGGTCTAAGGCATGTGTACTTAAATACCCAGGATCACTCCCGTGTTATGCCGATGTGGGACATTTATTAGCTGGGGTGTCATATAGTTCATGTATTTGAATGGTCATTTTTTCACTAACTTATCATTCAACATGATTTACTTTTGGATTTTAAAGGCAACTCACCCTTCATCTCCTTCTCAGTGATTCTGAATGTCTATTTTCCCACTGTCCTAATTGATCTTGACCTTCAATTGTCAATTCCTTCTCCAAACATGATAGAATTCTTTTCCTTTACTATTAAACCTTTTCTTTTCCTATAAAGAAATAGTAGTAATTGGTTAAGTTTAATACTATTGCTTAGAAATTAAAGAATATTTTTGACATGTATGGTAAGTAGAAGTAATGTATCAAAGTTATTCTTTTAAATGAGTGATTGTGAGAGTTTCACATGTATTTTCGATTTTTCTCCCCTTAGAAAAGTACGAATTTTAATATTAAGTGAATCTTAACAAATTATGTCATTAAGAGTAAAAAATATTTTGAGCTAATATATAATTCTAAAAAGATAAAATAATTTTTTTGGGGACAAACTAATAAACGAAACCATGTCACAGAAAATAAGTAAAGTTAGTTAATATTTTTGTTTAGAATATATATATTTGTTATGTATGTATAAAAATAACATCATGTTGTTTCAAGTACTAGTTTAGTGGTTTATACTCAACTTATATTTAATCAAACGCTTTAGTTTGATCTATCACGTGTATATATGACCCTAAAGAGTTCAACTAATTGTTACTCTGTACCTAAAAAATTGAATATGTAACGCTTATAAATTACTTTAATCCATAAAGATTGTTACGCGACGCCTTCCTGAGTTTGCAGAAAAGGGCAATATAACGTCGGCCAATGGTTCCTTCCGCATGCTAGACTTAATTGTTTGTGTCGTGCAGAAAAACAGATGCCACTACAGTGCGTATTGAGAGAGCATATTGAAGAGTGTCGTTGCAACTTGCTTGTATTAAGAAAATCAGCGATTATAAGAAAGCTAATGTGGTATCGAGGAGGCGAGACAACTAAGTAGAAATATGAAAGCAGCTTGCATAGATTCCAATACCTGATCCCCAAATATATGCTCTTAAAAAATAAACTGAAGTCCTAAGAGTTGATATTAAAAGACAACATATTCAAACTGAAAAATACAGAACGGAAATCTATCTATATGTACAATGGTGTGCGACACTTGGAGCGGTCACATCATTGCATGCGTTTTAAAGGAGTGCGTGCAGAGCATCGGCGTGCGATGGTGCGGGAAACATAGCTTTGGGGTGCGCATGCGCATGGCGCATGACAGTGATACACTCAAGTGTGGGGCGTTGCAGGCAGACAGGCTTTGAGGCGCTGTCTGCTTGCTATGCACGAGCACGCTCAATTGGTGGTGCAACATACGCAGATGCACATAGCTATGTCGGCGAGGGCAAAACCACGGGGCAATGCATGGGACAATGTGCTTGGAGGCTCTCTAGGGTGCACCCAATAAGTCATGGGGCACGAATGAGAGGCCGCCCATGACATTTTCCAACACCTGAATTAGCGAAGTCCTCGACACCTTCCTTGTAAGATAATCAACAATTAGGTCCTTGAAAGCTTTGAAGTATGTTCCCCTCTCCTATGTATTCTCCTATGCATTACATCCACTCTATTTCACCAAAAGTTCTCAGTGATTTTTCCTTGAGGCATGAACAACTTGGTGATCAAGTAGCTTCAGCCACTATCTTCTCATGCCATTTTTTCTTACGGATGCCTGACATTGTGAGCCGATTTTTGGAAGGATCATCCTTGTCTTCCTTAAAAGGCTTTAGCAAGCTGACATGGAAAACATAGTGAATCTTCCACCAAGGTGATACCTCCACACGATAGGCAACTTTTTCAATCCGCTTTGCTCTGGACAGAGGTCCAATATATCTCTGCAAGAGACAAGGGCCATGAGCCCCCACAAATAGATATCTTTTTGTAATTTTACCATTACTTTGTCCCCAGCTTTATATTCCACAAAGCGACGATTTTGATCATCATATTTCTTCATTTGTCTTTGTCCTTTTTCAGTCTAAAAGTTGTAAGTGAAGCGAGAATTGCAATCACTAACAATGTCTTTGAGCAGCCCCCAATATTTCACAACATGTGCAAAGAAGAGTCGAGTCGTCTCTTCAGCTGATATATATTTTGGGGCCGCTATAAAGTTGTGTGTTTGGAGAACCGATCAACCACTACCAAAATAGTGGTGAGATCTCCAACATTGGGCAAGCCGGTGATGAAATCTAGCGAGACGCTCTCCCAGTCAATATTGTCTTTCCTTCGTAATCCAATTTGATCGGAAATCTTTTTGCCACACCTCCAACAGGTTAGACTGGGGAGTTGATTGCCTTCACCCGGCCAAGACCTATCTCCATGACAAGACCAAGTCGCTCCACTTATGTTGCAGCCAAACAATTATGGGTAGCGCCAGTGTCGACCATAGCTCGAACTAGTTTGCTATTAACCGGAACATCGACATACTAAGCTCTTTTTTTTCCCGCCTAGGGTTTGGCGTCCCCTTCTGAACCTTTCCCCTTACCACAAAATCAGCTTCCCTTTTCAATTGAATACTAGCACTTGATTCACATACTTCTTGATAAATAGTATAGAGAGTGTAAGAAAACACACTAATTGGAGGTTCCTCCTCATCCTCGACTTCACCTCCTCAAGAGTTCCATGGACATTCATTTTCCTTCTTTCTAGGCAATCGGCCACCCTGTGAGGACCACCAGATTCATAACAACCACATATAGGAAAAAAGGCTCCCTACAATTTGTTTTGAAACATTGTGTTGCTACTTCTTGAGGAGGAGACCTTGGAGTAATTAGTACTCCGCTCTCCCTTATCTTTGCTTGGACCACTCCGATTGGTCTGGCCCCATTTATAGTAGTTACTTGTTGGACGTGGAGTCGATGGCGTCTTGTCATTTCAAGGTCCACTTAATCATCGACAATACACTCTGCTCTTGCCAACGTATCGAACCTTTTCCCGCGGTAGCTCTGCGCGAGCATAGGGTTCAGTCCTTCATGAAGGTAAAAAATTTGTCCTTCTAGTCCATGTCGCGAATACTTAGCTTAAGTTCAGTGAACTGACGCATGTATTCCCATATGAACTCTGTTTGTCTCAACTCCTTGAGTCTTCGTCGAGTATTATACTTGACATTCTGAAGAAAGAATTGAACACAGATGGCTGCATTCAACTCATCACAGGTAGCTAGTTCTAGTTCACCATTCCTAATAGCCTCAACCTTTCCATTCCACCATAGTTTGGCGTCACCATGAAGATACATAATAGTAGAGCTGTCAATTTGGGCTGGGTCGAAGCCTCGCGTGCTTTGAAGTTTGACGGGCTGGGGCGGGCCGGCCGGGCATTTTGACGGGTCACTAAATGATAAGCCCAACCCAGCCCAACTAGGGCCGCGGGCTGGGTCGGGCTGGCCCAACGTTTAAAAATATTTTTTTTATAGTTCTTTTTTACTTCAAACTTTTAACTAACAATGCAAAAAATATAAAGTTATATAAATCTTATATAGTAATCAAGTCTAAAGTTCACAATTAAAGTATTCAACCATATATATGTAAGATTCTTGATGTATTATCGCGGGATAGGGCGCGATATTCTACTGTAGATTCTATTTTTAAGATTTTTGGATGTATTATCATAACTTTTGAGTTGTAGAGTTGTGTCTTGTAAAGTAGTTGTGCAAGTTAAGGAATATTTGCGCATAAAAACTTAAGTGTAGTGGGGTTGACTTCTTTCCTCCTATGTAGTTTCTTGTTATTTCTTTAGATATTTATAATTTTGAATTATATAATTTATTTTAATTTTTATCATAAAGCCTGCGGGCCGGCCCAGCCCAGGCTCGATCAAGCCTCACGGGCTAGCGGGCCTATTTGGGTCGGGCTAAAAAACCTCGGTCCTCTTTGGGCTTGATAAAACTAAGCCCAGCCCTACAAAATCTAGGGCTAGGTCGGCCCAAATTGACAACTCTACATAGTAGCAATCTTTATCAAGAAAGAATTGAACACGGATGACCGCATTCAACTTATCCCACGTAGCTAGTTCTAGTTCACCATTCTTGATATCTAATACTATGCTCTTTAAGGGGTCATTTGGTAGGTATACATAGTTATCCTGAGATTATAATCCAATAATCACAGGATTAATAATTCCTGGATTATTTGGTAGTAGTGCTTTGTTTGGTTTATAGGATAAAAAATGGGATATGTGATGTATTATCCAATATATATGCTTGGTTTCCAAATTTTAACCCTTGGTAATTTTAGTTATTACACATAGGGAAAGGGTTTGAGGGGTAAGATTGTCATTTGGAACTTTATTCAGGTATTAGCAATCGTCGGATTATTAAATTCACCTCCTAGGTGGGATAAGTTACCCCAAGATTGTGGTACTGAATTTATCATAATTTTAGCTAATACCATCAATCAAATATAGGATAGGTTTAAACCCAAATTTTACCCCGAGATAACCTTTTAATCCCCCTACCTAATGCCCTCTAAAAGATCAAGAAGATATAAATGTTAGATTTAAGAAAACAGTTTCTACCAATTTTAGGTTTGTTAAGATAGTATTCAATATCAAAGCAAGCCTTTTCCTTGACAGCTACCGCTACATTAATTGAGTCTCTCACCTAGTAAAATTGGTGGTACAAATTGATTCGACACAAATAAATTATACTTATTTTATTTCTTGCAAAAGACAAAGATTGGTCACTAAGGGGTCGTTCGGTTGTTGGTATAGTGGGTTGGTTCTGGGAGGGTCTTTACTCCTGGTAATTAGTACAACGTTCGGTTTCTATTTTTTGTTTTCCTCATTATTATTACTCGCATAAGTTATGCAGGCATCTACGTATTATTTTATGCGGGATAGAAGGTGAAATTAATAATATGGGTATTAGCGATACATGTATTAAGAAAATGATAAATCCAACCCTCATAATGATTCAAGAAATAATGCCTACATTATAGTCTCCGCATAACTAATACCCGCATTACTATATTACTAATACCCGCATTACTAATACATACATTACTAATATCCGCATTACTAATACATACATTATTAATACACGCAAAAGCACAGTTTCAAGCGAACGATTTTTATTCAAGAAAGGAGTAAGATATTATTCAAGAAAGGAAGTAGTACGATTCAACAAGTTGCTGCATCAGCTGACATCCACACGACTTACACACACACTTCAGAATATTAAACCAATCATCCAGTAGTCCCATAATACAGCTAGGCTAAGTTTTTATCACCCTCCAGTTAAGTCACGCGTGTCCTTTTTAGCTTCAACGCCTCACTTATTCATGCTTTCATAGTCCTATAAATATAACCTACTTCCACATTAAACCAAAGTAAGAACAAAAACCTCAAACTGAAACACCCCCATACTAGTACTATACACTTACTATTACTCTCAAAATATGAGTGATCAAGAAATGGATATTTTTGGACGATATTATTCGGACCTACTTCCTATAGCATCAGCTGCTACATTTTGGCCTTTAGAAGTGGCTGAATATTCTGATAATAGCAGCAGCAGCAGTAATAATAGAGCTAATGTTTCAGATGAAGAAGTGATGTTAGCTTCAAATAACCCAAAGAAGCGAGCTGGGAGGAAGAAGTTTCAAGAAACTCGACATCCAGTATATAGGGGAGTGAGGAAGAGGAATTCAGGCAAGTGGGTTTGTGAAGTGAGAGAGCCCAATAAGAAATCAAGAATATGGCTTGGAACATATTCAACTGCAGAAATGGCAGCTAGAGCTCATGATGTTGCGGCTATTGCATTAAGGGGTCGTGCTGCTTGTCTAAACTTTGCTGACTCTACTTGGAAGTTACCTATCCCGGCTTCCTCCAAAGCCGAGGATATCCAGAAGGCGGCCACAGAGGCCGCCGCCGCGGCTTTTCTGGAACCAGAAAAGCCTGAAACGCGAAAAAAAAATATGTTGTTTATGGATGAAGAGGCACTTTTTTGCATGCCTGGATTACTTGCAAATATGGCTGAAGGACTAATGTTAACTCCACCTCAATGTTATGGAGAACATTTTATGGAAGCTGATGCTGAAGTTCCTTTATGGAGTTATTAGATCTCCCTAATTAGACAATCTATGATCTTCATACACAATATTTGGGCGGTACGTCTGTACATGAGTGTGGTAAATATAGTATTTCCTGTCCCAAAATGAGTGTCCGAGTTTGAATGGTGCAGAGATTAAGATAATAGAGAAGACTTTTGAATTCTATGGTTTAAAATTAAAGTTGTATGTAATGTGGGCCACTTATTTTTAAATCATGTGGTCCAAAACAAATCTTGGAATTAAAGAGTTACCAAATATGAAAAGAGACAATCTTTTTAGACAAATTAAAGAAAAAGGTGGCCATACAAGAAAAAGTACACCATTTATTTAATTTGATAGAGTTAGGTAATCATAGAATGTTCTACTTGATTCCCCTGCTTAATACTAGTAACTAGCAATGTGAATTTTATTAAAATAAGCCAAATGAAATATAGTAAAACAAGAAAAGAAGATCAAACAACAGAAAGAGAGAAAAGTTGTATCAAATTATCTGAATGTCTCATAATCAGGTAGAATTTTGCTGTTAACAAACAATGGAACAAGGATAGAGGCTGATAATAACTAGCTGAGGTTAAAACTTAGCTATGGATGATCTCTTCAATCGTCTTAGAAGACTGCCTCATTCTTCACCTTCTAAATCAGGACACTGGAAGTATGAACAAAGCCACTTGTCTTGATGATATTCAGGAGAATGCTTCTATGCAATTGAAATAGATATGTTTTTCATAACGTTGATGTGTGGACTAACTTGCACGCATCTTAACTATTCCATCGGTTACCTATTATCTTACACCAACATCAGACATCAAGTATAAATCACCTTATATTGCTGCACCAACATCAAATTCTTTCTCACTTGCTAATTAATCCTCCATGCTCTGAATACAGATATGTCTAGAAACATAGGCACATGAAAAGCTGCAATTTGTTTGCACATAGCCAAATTGCATGCACAAGTATGAAGAAATTATCTTCAGCCAGTTTACCACTTTCAAGTATATTAAGTCCAGCTTATTCCATCACTGGAGTCGAAATACATAAATTTGACGTACTATAAAAATGTACATTACACAACTTATTTGAATCCACACATGTTTTAGACAGTCAAAAATTTGCTCTATATATGCCAAACAAGTTCCAACACAAAAGTTAGTGATTAAAAAGAACTTTGTTTTTACTAAATCTCCTAGTCAAGTCTTTACTGCTAAGGAACTTATCAAAAAGTCTATACTGCTAAGGCTTGCATATGCAGCAAACAATCAAATGCAGTTCCTAAGTATTACTTTAGCCAGTGGAGGAAACATATGTTCCAATGCACTAATTTACAAGAGCAGCAGTACTTTCAAAGGCAATCATATTATATACATTCAAGAATGCACAGAGCTGCCACTAACACAATCTCCTGTAATCTATCAAGAAGCATAAATTGCCACCTCTTGTTAGATGATCACCTGATTCTTCACCTTCTAAACCAGAACACTGGAAAAATAAACAATGTCAATTTTCTTCAACATTTTTCAGGGGAATGGTTTAGCGCAGAGGAAATAGATTCACTCCACCACTTGCATTTTTATTGGATAGGTGGATCATATGAAGCACATTTCTTGTGGAGAGTGCATAAAGTGTTGGCATCCACCTGCTTTACCACAACCAATCAACACCCCAATGTCTTCCTTTAAGCTCTCACACGTTTGGCAGAAAGTTGCGACACCATTTCATAAGACACACAGAAACTAGTAGTAATCAATTGTGAAGTTTCCAAAGGATTTTCAAAAAGATACTACCTGGCCTTGCCAAATGCTTTAGAGCAGCTTTTAGCAACACAAGCTTCGGCAAAGTAGGTTACACAATACCAGACTGGAAAGACACATGAAGAGCTGCAACACATTTGCTCATTTTCAAGGCAAATTGCATGCACAAGTGAGAAGATATTACCTTCAGCCCGTATAACACTTTCAGCTACATTAAGTCAAGTACTCCGGCTTTATCCCGTCACTGGAGTCAACAACATAAGGTATACAGTACATAAATACCACTGACACAGAGATTCTGTTTCAAAGTGTACATTACACAATCTATATGAATCCAAACATGTATTGGACAATTTAAAATTTTCTCTATGCCAAACAAGTTCAACAGATGGAAGTTAGTAATCGAAAAAATAAAGTCCATTTTTACTAAATCCGTCGTCACCAAAGTTGGTGACTAAGCATCCACGTAGGACGACGTATAGACGACACGTGGCTATGAATGGGCATAAAGGCAACGGATAGAATCGAAGATAGACAACTATAACGGACAGATGAACAGTCACCACGGCCAGAATAGTCGCAACTCGTCATCAAGCCAATTCAAAATATAAGCCTTATCTTTAAGCAACGTAACTGCTCGATTAAGGAGTTACAACTGCTCGTGAACGGACGCTTAGTTATCTATATATTGTGATTTAAGTCACAAGCATTGTATTCAATTCTTCTCTGAACATACATCTGTATTCCAACTATTAATTAATGCTCGATTCTTTACCTTCTGTCAATACTTACTACTACTACTGATAATCAAGTGATCTCATTTATTGTTCCGCTGCTTAAATATCATAAGGAGTACGAGGAAGGGAGTTTGATCAAGTCTATACAGCCTGAGCACGGTTCCTTTCATTTAAATCTTCATTTATTATATCGTATTAATTGTGTCTTTACTTCTTTACATTTACTACAGTCATTTATATCTTTTCACATTAGGCATTTGCTCTTGATTATTAATCGTGACTCCGCTTTACAAATTTAATTGTGACTTAACCCAATAAACGAAATTACGGTTAAACAATTTGGCGACCACAGTGGGAGCCGGTCAATAACTTCCGTAGGTTAATTGCTTATCGTATTTTACTCTTTGTTTGCTTTCTTCTTCCTCGTTGGCTCTCCTCGTTTTCTTTTTGTCAAAATGGCGGATAACAACTCACACAACAACGCTCCCATTGACGGGCAACAAGACCTTAACGCTGCGGAGCAAGTAGACTTGAATCTGGTCGGGGACGAGCAGCAAGATGTTATTCCTGCAGACGACGACGTAATCCCCATTGCAGAAGACGAGAACGTGCTCCCGAAAGAACAGCAAAATGAGCACAGCCAGCAGAGTAGCAGACATAGCCGCCCTCCTGGCCAAGGAAACTTCGATCAAGGGCCTGGAGGATCGAGGAGACCCAATGGCCCTGGGAATTTGAGGAATTCTCGAGACGCTGTCCTTGAATTCATACGGCAACAGGCTGAAGTCAACAGGCAAATACGGGAAGCTATCGACAGCCTGCGAGGACAAAACCTGCCAAACGCAGGAAATCCAAGGGATGCTTCACCGTCCCATGCCTCGAGGCGCGCTGAAAATCAGAATGCAGGATCAGCGGTGCCAACAGAAATGAGCGAGGTCATGGAAGCCCTCACCAGGCAGTTCAAAGAGAGCCAGGAGGCCCTACAGCGCTCTCTACATGAGAGGATTGATCAGATCCCTGGCGCACCACCCACTTTGAAGAAAGTTGACGTTCAACGGTATACTCAAAGGCCTTGGAAGAAAGAAGCAGCACCAAAGGCAATACCCAAAACATTCAAAATGCCAAACATACCAAGATACCGGGGAACAACTGACCCAAACGACCACTTGATGATGTTTAGCAACTTCATAAAGGCAAGCGATCTCACCGACGAGGAGATCGAGTCAGTACAATTGAAGAAGTTCGTAGAAACTTTGGCAGATGGCGCTCTACGATGGTATTCAATGCTGCCACCAAATTCAATAGGATCTTTTGCCGAGATGGCGGAGTTATTTGTCAAAGCACACACAGGCACTCAAAAAACAGAAACAAGAGTTGAAGATATCTTTGAAATCAAACAACTGCCCGGGGAGTCTCTCCGGAAGTACGTGGATCGCTTTCAACGTGAACGTATGTTACTACCCAAAGTTCCAGATCGATGGGCGGCTATTGCATTCACTAACAGCTTGGACGTCAAAAGTTCTGAAGCGACCAGACGATTGTATGAATCCCTGCGAGAATATCCTGCAGCAAACTGGTCGGATGTCTACAATCGTTATAATTCAAAGGTACGTATAGACGAAGATAAATTGATTGGCACAGGTGCCCGGGGACGGAGCCAAACTCGCACCAATGGCGCTGGGGGAAAGATCGAGACGGACAAACCAGACGCACGGCACGAGCCATATCCCAATCGGTCGCGTAACAACTCAAATGGACGCGGTCGTAACAACAAAGGCCTTGCAAGGGACAATGATTCCGCTTCAACTTCTAGTGGACTTCCAACCCTGCCCGTTTTCAATATCGGAGCAGTTGAACTTGTAGCAGTGCTTGAGGGGATGAGCGAAAAGGTCAAATGGCCTAAGGATATGAAGGGTGACCCCAGCAAGCGCAACAAAAACTTGTGGTGCGAATTCCATCGCGATCACGGCCACACAACGGATGACTGCAAGGCTCTAAGGTACGAGGTCGCTAACTTATTGAAACAGGGCTATCTCAAGGAGTACTTGACGGAAAAAGGAAAACAAACTCACGCAAAGGCCCAGCAAAATAAATCAGAACCTCCCCGAGCATCATCTCCAAAAATGACAGTCAATGTCATCTCTGGTGGTATTGAGGTTGATGCAATCACATACACAGCAAAGAAATACGCCAAAGTATCTATTACGAAGACCAAACGGCCACGACTTGAGGATACAATAACTTTTGAAGAAACAGATGCAGATGGCTTGCAATTTCCTCATATGGACGCTTTAGTGATAACATTACGAGTAGAAGAGTTTGATGTCAAAAGAGTACTCGTTGATCCAGGCAGTTCAGCGAACATCATATTATCTCGGGTCGTGCAGGAGTTGAAACTATACAATGAGATTATACCAATTTCTCGCGTTCTCTCAGGATTTAACAATTCCAGCGAGAAAACGTTATGAGAAATTACTTTGACGACCCTGGTCGAAGGCGTTATGCGACGAACGACGTTTCATGTCGTTGATGGGGATATGGCTTACAACATAATCCTTGGGAGGCCATGGATACACGATATGCAAGCAGTCCCGTCAACATATCATCAAGTAATGAAATTCCCTTCAGAGTGGGGAATACGGGAAGTTCGGGGAGAGCAGCGTTGCGCAAGAGATTGCTACTCAGTTGCAGTCAAGCTCCCCGAGGAGGCGAAATAGCAATTAAAGAATCCAGGGTCAGAGTCAAACAATGAAGCATCAGACTACCAAGTCCCGAAATTCATATCAAAGTTGGATGCACGGGAAGAGTACGCGCCAACTATTGAAGCTCTAGAACCAGAAGAACTTTTCGATAACATGCCTGAAAGAAAAGTATATTTGGGAGCAGAGTTAAACAAAGACTTGCGCAAAGATATCTTGCACTTCCTCAAGGAGCAACACACCACCTTTGCGTGGTCACATGCAGATATGACTGGAATCTCCCCGGAGATTATTTCTCATAAGTTGAACGTGGATCCATACCATCGCCCGGTAAAGCAAAAGAAGCGCCAACAAGGAGCATTCAGGAACCAGATCATAAATGACGAAGTTGACCGCTTGCTCAAGATTGGCTCCGTCCGAGAAGTCAAGTATCCAGATTGGCTGGCCAATGTGGTCGTAGTGGCAAAGAAAAATAGCAAGTGGAGGGTCTGCATCGACTTCACTGATCTGAACAAAGCCTGCCCGAAAGATTCTTATCCACTACCTCAGATTGACCAACTAATCGATGCGACGGCCGGGCACGAAGTACTTACATTCCTTGATGTATATTCAGGCTATAACCAAATCTTAATGGATCCCGACGACCAGGAGAAAACTTCTTTCATTACTTGCCGAGGTACGTATTGCTATAAAGTAATGCCTTTTGGACTTAAAAATGCAGGTGCGACTTACCAACGATTAGTCAACCGGATGTTTCACGACCACATTGGCAAAACCATGGAGGTCTACATCGACGACATGCTGATCAAGTCCAAACGGGCAGAAGATCACTTAGCACATTTGAAGGAGGCCTTTCGAATCCTTGATCAATACAACATGAAACTCAACCCGGAGAAATGCGCATTTGGAGTGGGTTCAGGGAAATTTCTTGGTTTCATCGTTTCCCAGCGAGGGATCGAGGTAAACCCCGCCCAGATAAAAGTAATAGAAGCCATCCCCGACGTACTTCATACCAAAAAAGACGTAATGCGGCTAACCGGGAGAGTAGCAGCGCTAAGGAGATTCATTTCTCGCTCATCTGATCGATGCAAAAGCTTCTTCGACGTGCTGAAACAGAACAAGGAGTTCGACTGGACCCCTGAATGTCAGCAAGCACTTAAGGATTTGAAGCGATACCTGTCAAACCCGCCTTTGCTTTCAACACCCCAACCAGGTGAACAACTATTACTTTACCTGGCCGTGTCTGAGTCTGCGGTAAGTGCAGTTCTGGTTCGAGAAGACAAAGGTAAGCAACTTCCAATTTATTACATTAGCAAATCCTTATTAGATGCTGAAACTCGCTATCAACCTTTGGAGAAATTAGCGCTAGCCTTGGTAATCGCTGCCCGTAAATTAAGACCTTATTTTCAAAGTCACTCAATAGCTGTAGTTACTACCTTCCCCTTACGCAATATCTTGCATAAACCTGAATTCTCGGGCAGGTTAGTAAAATGGGCAGTAGAATTAAGTGAGTTTGATATATCTTATCAACCCCGGGTAGCCATAAAATCACAGGCTCTAGCAGATTTTATTGCAGATTTTAGTGCTACTATGTACCCTGATGCTCAACGTGAGGCGGTTCTTTTCGCCGGATCGGAGTCGAGGATGTGGACCTTACACACTGACGGGTCCTCGAGTGTAAAAGGATCAGGATTAGGTTTAGTTCTTACCACTCCCTCGGGGGATTAGGCCGTAATTGCAGGATTAAAATTGGCTCGAGATTATGGAGCAGACAGAATTCACCTTAAGAGTGACTCTGCCCTGGTTATCAATCAAATAACTGGTGGCTTCGTAGCAATGGAGTCTCGTATGCAGAGGTATCTTGCCCGAGTCACTGGTTTGCTAGCACAATTCGACAATTGGGAAGCCATACAGATTCCACGAGAAGAGAATCACGAGGCTGATGCCTTGGCAAATTTGGGTTCAGTTGCAGAGATTGGAGCAACAGGTTCAGTGGCCGTGACTCATCTTCTATGTACAACAATCGATAAAGATGCAATGGAGGTCAACACGACCAGTCTGACTTGGGATTGGAGGAATGAGATAATCAAGTATATATTACATGGAACCCTACCATCAGACGTTAAGGCTGCTCGAAAACTGAGGATAAAAGCTGCCAGGTATACAATTATAGATGGTATCCTTTATCATAAGACTTTTGCAGGCCCACTCGCCAAGTGTCTAGGTCCCAGCCAAACTGAGTATGTGATGAGGGAAGTTCACGAGGGTTGTTGTGGAAATCACTTGGGAGGAAAGGCGCTTGCACGAAAGCTTATACGAGCAGGCTATTATTGGGACAAAATGGAAAAAGATACTAACGAGTTCGTCAAAAAATGTGACAAGTGCCAAAGGTTTGCACATCTCCTCCATCAACCAGCAGAACCCGGGAATGGATATCGTTGGGCCACTACCCACTGCACCTAGAGGGGTACGTTTCTTGTTAATTATTACTGACTATTTTACAAAGTGGGTTGAAGCTGCAGCATATTCAAAGATACGTCAAACAGAAGTAATTGATTTCCTTTGGCGTTATGTCATTTGTCGCTTCGGAGCACCCAAAGAGATTGTCATGGATAATGGTCCTCAATTCGTTGGTCGGAAGGTTACAAAGTTCCTTGAGGATCTGCATATTAAAAGGATCACTTCTTCCCCATATCACCCAGTGGCAAACGGGCAGGCAGAATCGACCAACAAGATAATAGTAGATTCTCTCAAAAAACGTCTCGAGCAGGCCAAAGGGTGCTGGGTGGAAGAACTCCCCGGAGTTCTTTGGGCATATAGAACAACCACAAAAATGAGCACCGGGGAGACGCCTTATTCCTTAGTGTATGGTTCTGATGCATTAATTCCAGTCGAAATCGGTGAGCCAAGTCTACGATATGCCCATGCAACTGAAGAATCTAATTCAGTCAACCTCTCCGAGGAATTGGATTTTCTAGAGGAACGTAGAGAATTAGCGCTTATACGAGTAGTAGCTCAGAAAGAAAGGATAGAACAATATTATAATCGGGGGCTTAGGCTGCGTAACTTTGAAGTCGGGGACTTTGTATTGCGTAAAGTCTCCCAGAATACGCAAGAAGCAAACGTCGGCAAACTTGGTCCAAACTGGGAAGGTCCCTACAAGGTGGTTGCATCCGTTGGTAAGGGTTCATATCGTTTGGCACGACCAGATAGATCGCTTCTACCTAGCAGTTGGAACGTGATTCACCTAAAGAGGTACTACTTCTAAGTAGTACGTGGGTTAGTGTTTCTATCCATTCTCTGTTGCTTACTTGTTATTGTTTCCTTTTAAGTTATTCTGTTTTCTTATTTTTGTCTAAATGGTACTAACGGTCTTCAAAAGGCCAGATCCGTTTAGCTCAACTGGTAGAGCTCGAAGTCCTCGTGCTTCGCGGCTGTGGGTTCAAACCCCACAACGGACACACTCCTCTTTTGGTTATATGTGTTCCTTGATTCAGCGTTTCACCCATTTTCTTTTTATGTCTGAAATTACGAAATTTCAACATAAAAACAGGGGGGTGGCGAGGGCCCCAGTAGGCCAAAGTCCCGGCTAATATGAGTGATCTTCGAGCAGAGCAAGGTCATGATCATTCGCCAAGTCCACGACTAAGCAGAATCAAGTAAGTTCAATAGAACTATTTTACTTGTGCTACGTTATCTTTACATTTTGCGGCCAGTATTCGCCCAAATTCTATAACTTTACGACCAAACAATCTTGTATTTTGGTCATTGGGTTACCTATTCTTTTCAATAGAAATGATAGGGTAAAACCTCAACCTTAACAAATTTTCTCTGCGAAAACTTTCAATTGTCAAAAATGATAAGCAAAGTTTATCGCAAGGCCATCTTATACGGCCAGACTTCAGTCAGCCTAAACGGCCTGGTTTCGTCCAGCCCAGAAGGCCTGATTTCATTCATCTTAACTAAGGGCAACTTAACTTGGTTATGATCAAATTTTATTTCAAACATCTGCGCAGATTAACACCAAAAAGGGAACTCAGACACTAGAATTTGAAACATAATTCTGACTTTTGAAAACCTCATTAAACAACAAATATCCACATCATTCATATAAGCAAGACTTGAGACCAAAAACGGTCATCAAGCCTCGCCAGTCAGACAAAAAAAAGAAACAATCAAAATATACATTCGTTCACGAGTTAACAATATTCAAAGTTAGCGACATCCGATAAATTTATAAGAAGGACTAGACGAGGCATCAATCATCATTTTGGCCAGGTTCTCGACCTGATGCACTAGCTCCATCAGTCGGATCCCACCCAAATCTTCATCTTCATTGTCCTCACTGCCTTCATCGTCCTCTTCATCATCATCATTGTCGGCTCCTACTTCCATGCCCAAGGCCTGCTTGACACTGATGATAGCCGCTATGGTCTGATCGAGGACTGAGTCGACATTAACCTGGCCGCGCTGCATTTGGATGAGCAACTTCTTCTTGGCTTCGAGAGCTTCCAGTTTGGAGTCGATTGTATAACGATCCCTCAAATTCGCCAATTCCATCGTCAGCAGCTCTTGGACCTTCGCAGATTCCTCAGCCCGATTCTTGGCTTCTTGTAGTTCTCCTCGAGCAGCCTGAGATTCAGCTTCAGCTTTGTTCATATTTCTCAGCATCAGGTCGGAAGCGTTACGAATGCTTTCCAAAGCAACTTCTTTCACATTAAGCTCATTGGCAAGTTGGGAAATCTGGCTACCTTGTTCATCCATCCTGGCTTTCAGACCTTCGAAGGATTGTGCGAACCTTTCTTTCTCATCCAAAAGGCGGTCTCTCTCCTCGAGGAGGGTGTTTATCTTGTCATTAGCCTCAGTGTTGGATTTCTCCAACCTGTCCATCTTATCCTCAAAGAAGCCACGCCTCCCTTCCAGGACTCGCTTCTCCCCGATCAGAGCTTGTTTTTCCTCTTCTAAGGCCTGCTTATCCTGAAGAGCCTTCAAAAGATCTTTCTTTAAGCCAAGGACTTGTTCCTGATTGTTCAACCTGGAACGGAACATGACCTCGGCAGCCATCATACTTGCCTGTCAACAAGTGAAAATACGCAGGTAGTCAGAACTAAGGTCTTAATAAAAATAAAAGAGTAAAGAGGGAAACATTACCCGAGCAGTATCTTCAGCGATTGCGTAAGCTAGCTGCTCGTCGCTCATGCTGCGCATATTCCACTCCTCGCGAGGACCGATCAGGTTGGACATCACTTTAACCAAGTGGCCAGGCTTCGTCAGAAAATCTGTGTCCGGGAGAATGGTGAAGTCGCATTCCCTCATACACGGCCTGGGCTCCCTCGCTTGTTCAGAAGGATATTGGGGACCAAATTTGTGTCGAATACCCTTAACGGAATACGCCCCAATCCTTCCTCCTAGAGATACTCGCTTAGTAAGCTTTGTGCGAGAGATCTCGATGTCACCTGTCTCATCAGGGTCCAGAGTGTCGCACTCTTGCAGATAAAATGGTGCCGTCTCATCACCAGCTAAGTTCATCATATCCTTGTAGTGAAAGATCTGAGGTTCAGCCTCCCCCTCAGTCTTCCTCCGCTCATCAACCTTCTCATCTTTCTCTTCATCCTCCTCTCTCATCGGCTCTTTGCCAGGTCGCCTGTGGCTGACTTGTTCAGGCTCACCCTGTTGACCACCAACCCGTTCAGGCTCATTTGGCTTTGTGTCCCCGGGGAAGAAGGCAAAATCTTCATGCACTCTCTCTTCCCCTACCTCCCCGGCTCTATCTCCTTCATTATCACCAACTCGGGGACTCTCCTCGAAAGCGTAAGAAGAAGTCTCTACATCCTTCCTCTTATCACCCCGAAGAGATGCCCTCTTCCTCTGAGTCAGGCTCACATCGGGAGCCTCTGAATCTGAAATGTCAACTATCATAGGCTCAGCAGATTCAGGGGCAGCCGCCGAGCTTTTAACACTCTCTTGCCCAGCCTTGGGAGTATCAGCGGCAGCAACATTGGTTTCAACTATTTTTTCAGAGGGTTGAGGAGTTTTACGGGCTGTCCTCGTCTTCTTCTTGGGTTTACTCTTTTCAGAGTCAGATTTCTTCCTCTTCAAATTTGCGAGGACCTCCTCACCACCCTCCCTGGCCTTGATAGCTGCAGCAGTTTGGAGAATGGCAGCTGCCTCCTCGTTGATCTCAGCCACGGGGTCAACGGTCACCTCCACAGGAGGAGGAGCAGGAAAATAACTACCACCAGCGCCTAAACGTGGAATAAAGTCATATTAATACCATGATGAGTTCTGCATAAATTAGCAGGAATTTGGGTAATCAGCTTACCATGGGTGCTAGGGTTCGATAATTTCTTTTTAGAAGCATAGTAAGGCCACTGCCTCTGCTCGTGAGTAAAAGCTGCCAAAATAGGTTCAACCCAAGCAGACAATTCCTCCTCGGAAATCAAACCGTCGTAAGGAATCTTGTCAGCTAACCAATAAAGAGTAAAAATTAGAGGGTGCAAATACGTAACTCAGAGAAGTATTCAATACAAAGACTCGGGGACTTACGAGTTTTGTTCCACACCTCGCGGAGATTAGTTTTGCTGCCACGTGTGAGGAGTTTAGACTGCACATAAACATACCTATGCATCCAACCCCTATCCCCTGTATCTTCAGATTTGCTCACTAAAGCTTTTCTTCCTCTCATACGGGCATTAATATATCCGTCTCTCGCGACCTGAAGGCTATACAAAGAGACAAAATGCTTAAATTCAAAGTCCTGCTCAGTCTCATCGGCAAACCATTGTAGCAGGAAAACGATTCTATAAATGCTCGGACACAGCTGCCCCGGGCAGATAAGATAGTATTTACAAATATCCTCTATAACAGGATGCAACGGGAGCGTACAACCTATCGTGAATGGATACGTAGATATGGCTGTCCATCCAGTTCTTGTAGAAGTAATATTCTCCGTCGGATAGGGGCAAGAAACTATAACATCGTCATCCCAGCCACAGTCTGCCTTAACCCTAGGCAAGAGGTCAGGAGTAATTGAACTCTTAAACCGGCTTGAAGGCCACGACCTTATATTGCCATAGTGACTAAACGAGCCAATTGAACAATCATTTTCAAGGCTTCCCCAAAGTTTCGGAATCACATCAGCAACTGAAGTTGGGGAACTCGTGGATTGACCACCTGCTGCTGAAGAACTACTAGCCGCAGCATCCATATTCAAACTTTTCTTGGCTTTTGGAGACATTTGGATTAGAAGATTGGAAGAATTTTTTGCGTTTTAGATTTTCAGAAAGGTGTTTTGAAGCTTTGAAGGTTTGAATGAAATTTGGAATGAAGTAAAAAGGTTTCAAGCTGGTGGAAATCATATTTATAGGGTTAGCAAAACCCGACCCGCCCCTACACGTGGCAAGCATCCGCGCAAGAGGTAAATAAATCCAGCCGTTAAAAGAGTAAAAATCGAAATGACAGTTTTTGCCTTGGGACGTGCAAGACGTGAGTAGGCGCAGTTCAATCATCACACCTGCAGTCTCGGAACACGCAACAGTCACTTTTTCAGTAAAAAGTGGAGTGAAATTGACAACTTGCACGTTTTGTCTTTAGCGGAGCATTTAATGCTTGTATTGATAGAATGTCAATCAATCGAAAGCCTTTAAGGAGTTCAACGGGCAGCATCCAAATATGAATACAAGGACTCAAATGTGTTACTTGAGAAAAATTCAAAAGAGTTCTTTCCCGCTCAAAATTCGTTTTCCACTCCTCGACCAGATTCTCTGCCCGAGTAGTGCGGGGACTATCTGTATTGGGTTAAATCCGTCGTCACCAAAGTTGGTGACTAAGCATCCACGTAGGACGACGTATAGACGACACGTGGCTATGAATGGGCATAAAGGCAACGGATAGAATCGAAGATAGACAACTATAACGGACAGATGAACAGTCACCACGGCCAGAATAGTCGCAACTCGTCATCAAGCCAATTCAAAATATAAGCCTTATCTTTAATCAACGTAACTGCTCGATTAAGGAGTTACAACTGCTCGTGAACGGACGCTTAGTTATCTATATATTGTGATTTAAGTCACAAGCATTGTATTCAATTCTTCTCTGAACATACATCTGTATTCCAACTATTAATTAATGCTCGATTCTTTACCTTCTGTCAATACTTACTACTACTACTGATAATCAAGTGATCTCATTTATTGTTCCGCTGCTTAAATATCATAAGGAGTACGAGGAAGGGAGTTTGATCAAGTCTATACGGCCTGAGCACGGTTCCTTTCATTTAAATCTTCATTTATTATATCGCATTAATTGTGTCTTTACTTCTTTACATTTACTACAGTCATTTATATCTTTTCACATTAGGCATTTAATCTTGATTATTGATCGTGACTCCGCTTTACAAATTTAATTGTGACTTAACCCAATAAACGAAATTACGGTTAAACACCTGTATCATATACAAAAATCTCCCACCAACTAATGAGATGTGAAAATTGGATCTGATGAGGTATCTGTACTAAAGACTAACTTAGAATAAATTTCACCCTTAGCTTGTGCCAGATCAAATGAAACCGCAAACAAGTATCAATGAGCTAGAACTATAGGAATGGCTCCATCAATGGCATGTTTTGAAACTGCTGGATTCCGAGTGCCCGGTCATTAATCATACTGCTCAGCTCTTCAGTCACCAGTGCCTCCAGGTTAAGAAGACTTTCCTTTTGTTCAACTTCAGATTTGAGTTTCTCCAATTCAGCTTCCATTGCATCCAGATCCTTTTTCTCATTTCTGATCTTCTCTACACGCCTATTCTTCTCATCGTTCAGTTTTTTGGTCTCAACTATTGATTTTACTATAGAGAATACTTTTGAATTCTGTGGTTTAAAATTAAAGTTGTATGTAATGTGGATCACTTACTTTTAAATCATGTGGTCCAAAATAAATCTTGGAATTAAAGAGTTACCAAATATGAAAAGAGACAATCTTTTTAGACAAATTAAAGAAAAAGGTGGCCATACAAGAAAAAGTACACCATTTATTTAATTTGATAGAGTTAGGTAATCATAGAATGTTCTACTTGATTCCCCTGCTTAATACTAGTAACTAGCAATGTGAATTTTATTAAAATAAGCCAAATGAAATACAGTAAAACAAGAAAAGAAGATCAAACAACAGAAAGAGAGAAAAGTTGTATCAAATTATCTGAATGTCTCATAATCAGGTAGAATTTTGCTGTTAACAAACAATGGAACAAGGATAGAGGCTGATAATAACTAGCTGAGGTTAAAACTTAGTTATGGATGATCTCTTCAATCGTCTTAGAAGACTGCCTCATTCTTCACCTTCTAAATCAGGACACTGGAAGTATGAACAAAGCCACTTGTCTTGATGATATTCAGGAGAATGCTTCTATGCAATTGAAATGGATATGTTTTTCATAACGTTGATGTGTGGACTAGCTTGCGTGCATCTTAACTATTCTATCCGTTACCTGTTATCTTACACCAACATCAGACATCAAGTATAAATCACCTTATATTGCTGCACCAACATCAAATTCTTTCTCACTTGCTAATCCTCCATGCTCTGAATACAGATATGTCTAGAAACATAGGCACATGAAAAGCTGCAATTTGTTTGCACATAGCCAAATTGCATGCACAAGTATGAAGAAATTATCTTAAGCCAGTTTACCACTTTCAAGTTCATTAAGTCCAGCTTTATTCCATCAGTGGAGTCGAAATACATAAATTAGACGTACTATAAAAATGTACATTACACAACTTATTTGAATCCACACATGTTTTAGACAGTAAAAAATTTGCTCTATATATGCCAAACAAGTTCCAACACAAAAGTTAGTGATTAAAAAGAACTTTGTTTTTACTAAATCTCCTCGTCAAGTCTTTACTGCTAAGGAACTTATCAAAAAGTCTATACTGCTAAGGCTTGCATATGCAGCAAACAATCACAAATGCAGTTCCTAAGTATTACTTTAGCCAGTGGAGGAAACATATGTTCCAATGCACTAATTTACAAGAGCAGCAGTACTTTCAAAGGGAATCATATTATATACATTCAAGAATGCACAGAGCTGCCACTAACACATTCTCCTGTAATCTATCAACAAGCATAAATTGCCACCTCTTGTTAGATGATCACCTGATTCTTCACCTTCTAAACCAGAACACTGGAAAAATAAACAATGTCAATTTTCTTCAACATTTTTCACGGGAATGGTTTAGCGCAGACGAAATAGATTCACTCTATCACTTGCATTCTTATTGGATAGGTGGATCATATGAAGCACATTTCATGTGGAGAGTGCATAAAGTGTTGGCATCCTCCTGTTTTACCACAACCAATCAACACCCCAATGTCTTCCTTTAAGCTCTCACACGTTTGGCAGAAAGTTGCGACACCATTTCATAAGACGCACAGAAACCAGTAGTAATCAGTTGTGAAGTTTCCAAAGGATTTTCAAAAAGATACTACCTGGCCTTGCCAAATGCTTCAGTGCAGCTTTTAACAACACAAGCTTCGGCAAAGTAGGTTACACATACCAGACTGGAAAAAACACATGAAGAGCTGCCACAAATTTGCGCATTTTCAAGGCAAATAGTATGCACAAGTGAGAAGATATTACCTTCAGCCAGTATAACACTTTCAGCTACATTAAGTCAAGTACTCCGGCTTTATCCCGTCACTGGAGTCAACAACATAAGGTGTACAGTACATACATACCACTGCAACAGAGATTCAGTTTCAAAGTGTACATTACACAATCTATATGAATCCGAACATGTATTGGACAGTTTAAAATTTTCTCTATGCCAAACAAGTTCAACAGATGGAAGTTAGTAATCGAAAAAATAAAGTCCATTTTTACTAAATCTCCTTATCAAGTCTTTAGTACTGCTAAGGAACAATCAAAAAGTCATTGCTGCATGTGCTAGCCTTAGCAGTAATGACTTCCAATTGCAAGCATGTAGCAACAGAAATTTTTATAGTTCCCATTGAACATGCTCCTGTATCATATACAAAAATCTCCCACCAACTAATGAGATGTGAAAATTGGATCTGATGAGGTATCTGTACTAAGACTAACTTAGAATAATTTTCTCCCTTAGCTTGTGCCAGATCAAATGAAACTGCGAACAAGTATCAATGAGCTAGAACTATAGGAATGGCTCCATCAATGGCATGTTTTGAAACTGCTGGATCCTGAGTGCCCGGTCATTAATCATATTGCTCAGCTCTTCAGTCACCAGTGCCTCCAGGTTAAGAAGAACTTCCTTTTGTTCAACTTCAGATTTGAGTTTCTCCAATTCAGCTTTCATTGCATCCAGATCCTTTTTCTCATTTCTGATCTTCTCTACACGACTATTCTTCTCATCGTTCAGTTTTTTGGTCTCAACTATTGATTTTACTGCATCTTTAATCTCATCAAGTCGAGTTCTTAACCAGCCGACATTCAACTTCAATTTCTCAGCATCTTTGACTACCAAGTAATAGGAGTCCAAGAGATTACAATTGACTTCAGTCAAATGTTTCTTTTGAAGTTCTTGGACAACCTTACATATAACTTCTAGAACAGATTTCAGCATGTAACCTGACTCCATCGGACAATCCTTTGTGATGCCCCCATATTTTTTTAGGATGGATAAGAGTGTTGGGTTCATGCTAATTGATTCTTTTGCCAATCTTTCTCTTTCTTCTTGGCTTTCTTTTGTTTCATCAAAAGCAACCTCTACTTGTTGGAGGAAATTTGCATCAATGCTACAAGGTGGTTGGTCACTTAGATCATCAGCAATTTCTCTGTGTGGTGATCACACCAAGCTGTACCATTAGTTTTGTCAGGTTCTTCTTTTACCAATGGACTAACCCGTGTCCCTTGACCTTCACTAGTACTTGCTTGAATATGATCGTGTACAGCATCTTCAGGTTCCGTCTTCAATGCTGAAGCTTATCCTGACGGACTTTTTTCCACCACACTTGTCTGGCATCCATTAGTTAATTTGGTTGCTTCAGATTGCTGACTTGATGATCTTAACGACGCCATACGATCTTGAGGACCAGCTGCAGACAAAAAGTGGAGCCGTTGATTTTCCGCAAGTAAATAAACATAATCTACAACAATGTATCCTTAGAACTCTACTATTAGAGTAGGTGATTAGGACATAAAAGTGTGAAAATTTCTCTATCAAACTAATTTTTCAACCACTAATTTTTTCTTGTTAACGGTGGTGTTAAGGCCAGCTTGTGTGCCTCGACTATTCCTCCGAGTATCTCCTACTTCTTACTAGCACAGGTACCGGGCAACTCTACCTAGTGAGTTTTCTTCTATACTAATAATAATATACTAGCACATGAGGCCTACAGGGTGCTGAAAGGATGATCTCCACATTTTATAACAATTCCAAATTCCACAATTAGTTGCACTATTTAACTATTACTAATACTAATTGAAAGGGGTATTACTCTTCTCCTCCACATTCTATAACTCACATAAAAAGCAGGCTATCCAGATCTAACTTTTTATGTCATTACTCTAATATTTTTTCCATAATATATAAACTGAATCTACTCCAACAATGTATCCTTAGAATTCTAATATTAGAGTGAGTGATTAGGAGATAAAATTGATTGAAAATTTCTCTATCAAACTAACTTTTCAACCACAAACTTTTTCTTGATAACAGTGCTGTTTAGGTAGCTTGTGCGCCTCGACTATTCCACCCGTTACCTCCTACTTCTTACTAGCACAAGTATCGAGCAACTCTACCTAGTGAGTTTTCTTTTATACTAATAATATACTAGCACATAAGGCCTACAGGGTCGACTCCTATCTTTAGTTGCACTATGAAACTATTAGTAGTACTAATTAAAAGGAGTATTGCTCTTCTCCTCCACATACTACAACTCACATGAAAAGCAGGCTATCCAGATCTAATTTTTATGCCATTTCTCTAATATTTTTTACATTACTAGTTCACTACTGAAAAGGAATTATCCAGCCTCCATACCCTTTGAACCTTCCAACCCCATCAAAAAATGTCAAAAAAATGAGACCATGATCAAACTTTTCACAAAAACAACTGTCACTTCAAAAATAAAACCTTTTTTATAGGGATTTTTTTGCAAATAGCTGATCAAAATCACTGTTTTTTTTCTAGCCGGTATACATAGATTACACGGGGAGGAGCAATGTACTAGCAAGGGGGTCTTCCTTGAAATATTACACTATGCAAGTTAGATAAAATTAAACTAGCTTTCCTTTGGTTTTATAAAAACTAATGAACCCTCTCGACACAAGAAAATATACTCGTGTAATGGTAAAGGGGTTCAAGAAATGCTTTAACACACAAGTCAAATCCTAAGTGTGATATTTTGATAGTTTTTGAACCTCATTCAGTTAATTTCTGGCTACGCCCACTATTATACATGTATTCAACTAAGTTTTGAAAAGTGGTCAAGTGGGAGATTATAAACAACGACAACATACTTAGTGTTATAACACAAGTGGTGTCTGCCGGTCTGGAAAGTGACCTCTAAGGTGGGTAGGGTAGAAAGGCTATTTCCGATAGACCCTCGGCTCAAATGAAAAAAGAATAAAAACCATTTTCATACATAAGGGACCATTATTTCATTAGACATTTAGTACTAGAAGGTTGGGGGGGGGGGGGGGGGGGTTGCTCACCTAAGGCTGAAGCAGGTTTCTTGTTGGGTAAAGAAGCAGGTTGATGGACATGGGTCGGGTCAGAAGCTCTTTTTCTTGACCCACAACTAACAAGTGCAGCTGAACCAGGACCAGAAGAAGACATGATTTGGCCTTCTTCTTGATCACGATCAATGCATGATGACGTGGCATTCACCATGTTTCTTTTTGGAACAAAATGAGAGAGGCATGTAGCAGCTAGCTAGCTGTGGCAACATAGAAAAAGACAAAACATATATATGCTGAAGAATAGGAAACATGTCATATGTTTTTGGGACAAAAATAACCTTAAACTATTCAAAATAAAATAAAATTTGTTATCCATTTCAATTTTGGCACAAAATGTTCTCGATGTTAGCTAGTAATTGGCTTAAAATGCCCTTGTCATTAGTCAAACAGCTTAAATAAAGGTTATTTCAGAACCATCAAAGGTTGTGGTGTGAGATGAATATGATCTCACCATCCTTAACTAGATGTTTCGGGTTCGAGCTCTAGGAATCGAAAAAATCCTAATAGAAAACTTACCTCGGAAACAAGCCTTACGCGGCGCGAATTTGGATTGGTCCGATGATCAGATTAGACATCAGTTGAAAAAAAAAAATTGTTCTAGAACAAGGGAAAAACTATCAGTTATGCCCTTGAATTATTTAAAATTAGACTATTTTGACTGTTATTTAAAGTTTTGGATAAAATCTCAAATGGTCACTCAACTGTACTAAATTTATCACCAAAGTCACTTTGCTTTGGTTGGTCCCAAAAAGCTCACTCAACTTAGGAAAAATATCTCCAAAAATAATTCTTGCCGGTTTTTGGATCGTTACCCACCGAAAATCTGACGTGGCTTTTAAAAATCCATAGGTCCCACTTTCTTTGCCATGTAGGATTTTTTTATTAGTTACTAGTTTTCTAACATGTGCAATGCACATGAATGCCTAATAATTAGTACAAAAATTATAAATATTTTGTAATAAGTGTGTATGTTATATTCGTTCTTTTTAAGATGTTGAAGAAAAAAAATATTCCATTTATGTTTAGAAATAATTTAGCTTTAAACTTCTTACTCAACCTATAAGATAATTTATAACTACATAACTTTCTATGATGTATTTAAATCAAAGTTTCAATATTTTTATTTCTTAAATTAGGTGCTTTATCAAAAAGAAACATGTCAAAGCTGCAGCATTACTGTACACAGAATAAAAGCATAGCTCGAATTGGAAAATGTTCAATGGCTGTGATCATAACAAGCTGTCAAGATTTTCATATTTCCTAAGCTGAGCTCTGTATAAAGCTGTAAGGAGTTTTGTACTGAAACTAAAAAGGGTAGCTAATAATTTGCTAGTATATACTCCCTCCGTCCCAATTTATGTGGCACTATTTGACCGGGCACGGAGTTTAAGAAAATAGAGGTTGACCTTGTTAAGTATTAATTTTACCCTTGAAAAAGTAAGAGAGAGAAGATTTGAGTAATAAAAAAGTTGTTGGTAGGTTTAAAAGTATGTAGGGCCCAACAAAGATAAAATAGAGATGATGCATTAAATAGTTGTCAAATAAGGAAAGGTGCCACTTATTTTGGGACAAACAAAAAAGGAAATGGTGCCACATAAATTGGGACGGAGGGAGTATTATTCTAAATTTGGTAATAATTTAACTACATGATATATTGTTGGAGATTGTTTCGGTGTTTAATTAGTTGGTTAGTGAAAAATAATTTTTGCAAATAAGTATATTTCAAATTGTAACGATAATATTTGCGAACTAGTGTTGAGATGAAATTTTTCAGTAGTAAAATCTTAAAAGTTCTAGTCGGAGCAAATAATATGAAGTTAAAAGTCAAAATAGTTCTATGAAAAATAACTTTAAGTTGCCCACACAGTGATGGAAGTAATTTTCCACATTTTTCTGACAAATATTTTTCGTGGATTTTCCTCAAAAATGACTTTCGTCGTATCAGAAGACACACCAATATAGACTAAATCTCATACAATCACTGAAATATGGAAGGTATTAAACATAAATTGCTGCATTCAAATGGGAAATATTAACACGAATTTATACACTAATATCATAGGAAATGAGCTCAAGATTTACAGAAGCAGACCTGAACTAATATCAAACACTAAATATCACACAAGCAAAAAGTATTCCTCTATAAGCTATTCAACTTTTTGAACATTTCAGTATGCTAAGCAGTTTTCAAGATGAACACCATACATACACTACACAGCTAAAGATCTGTATCCAAAAGTTAAGACTGAATGGACTTCAAGCGACGAGTAGTGGACTCAATGCCATCCAGAGCTACATTTTCGCGGTGATCAATTTCTCTAAGTACATCATTAGCTGCCTCCACCTGAATACGAAGTTTTTGTACCTCATGTTGTGCATTCTCATGGGCTGCAATTGATTTTTGTTTCTTATGTTTTAGAGCATCTTCACCCTCTTCAAGATAAGCAACAAACTGTTTCAGCCTTCCAATCAGTATCACTGCCTCGGCTATTTGTCGTTCCAAATGTTCCTTCTTTTTTCTGGCCATTTCAAGATGGCCTTGAGTATGAAAGATGTCATGTTTAAGATCATTAGCACAAGTTATAGCATCTTCATATCTTGTCTTTAGTTCCGGAAAAGACTGCATCTCTCTCTGTCTCTTTGTTGTGAGCAGATCATACTGATATGTGATGAAATCCTTGACATCCTTATAGAAAGATGTATAATCAGTTTCAAGCAAATCCAAGTTGAAGAAGGCGTTATTGGCGCACTTAACCATGGCTTCCAAGGTTTTGGTGCTCCCAGAGGTGAGCTGGAACACCAACACAGACTTGACATGAGATATTATGGTCTTTGATTCTTCATTAATGTGGGAAGAACATTCTTTCCAAAGACGTGGATTTGGTGGTGGACTCAGTTCGGACAAGGGATTCAGCTTTATCTTTTTGTCAATTTGTTCTTCATCTGCATCACATGGAATTAGTAGAGGCGCATCTATGCTCGATCCAAATGGTGGCAGAGGAGGGAATGGAACTGCTGGAGTTTCTTTCGTTGCTATAGATGGCGCTTCAACATCAACAACATAAAAAGAGTTAGCTTAAGAAATCAGAAAAAAGTAATGTAAAATATGCAAATGTTGAACTTATTCAAAACATACTAAATTTCTAGTTCAAAATGATATATGCTTTAACACTAGACTAATTTATGGAAAACTTACTAGAACTTTAGTGACAAATGTATGCATTAAACTTAAAATTTAACAGAACTTACAAAGGTTTTAGTTTATACTGTAATAGTTACTGTGTTTTAAGGTGAGAACTTCCACAACTTACTGTGTGTTTAAGAAGATGTTTGCTTCAAAACTAGAACTCACTGAAAACTTGCTAAAGAAATAGTAGTACTAATTAGTTCTACTAATTATTAAAGCTAACATTGGAACTTACTCTTTTATGGTTTCAAATATCTCTGTTATATTTGATTCTGTATAATCCCATACGTGGGGTTTGAGGAGGGTGGGTGTACGCAGTCCTTACCCCTACCACAAGTGCGGTAAAGAAGCTATTTCTGAAAGACTCTCGGCTCAAGAAATTTGATTCCATATTTTCCTTTTCCATAAAGTTGGAAAACTTAGTAAAGAAGATACTCCACTTTTATACCATTTATGTAATGATTAAGAAAAGAGTCTTAAGTTCTACAAAATAATATTTACACTATAAGGTCATCTTTTACCTATTATATTAGAAAACAGATCTCACATTTCAAGAAAGGTTACCTACACTTTTTCTTCGATGACGTGATAGTGTAAAAAGTTATTACATGACAATACACGAAACTTAAACTCTTAGCAATATTTGAATAGAAACAAAAAGTAAGTTAATAGTACTAAATACTAGTTATGAGCCAAAAATATAGGCAATGGGGGAAGAGTAAGCTTCACCTTCTACTGAAACTGATGGTCTTTGTTTCGGAGGGCGACCTCGGCCACGTTTAACAGAGCCAGAAAATGTAGTTTCTTTAACTTGGCCCTGATGATCACCTTGGCTAGAACTTGCATTTCTAACCATAGCAAAACCAGGTGGTATTTCTATACTACAGTTTTGCCCCACCATTACTGAGAATGATGGTGGAAAAGTGAAAACAATGGCAAGAATAGTGGGATTTTCTTTCAATGTGCATAACAACAAGAAATAGGGAGTAAAAGTGTTGGAAATGAAATAGGACAAACAGATCATCAGAAGAGGGGTAGGACAGAAAAAACAAGAAAAGGTGTAAGGGAAGTATATTCAGAATTTGGAAAGTTTTCTGTTCTTTTGGTACTAGCTCCGACCCAATTTATGTGGCATTTTTTGTTTCTCGAGATTTAAATTGCATAAATTTTGACCAACATTTTAAGATGTATTTTTTCATCAAAATGATACGAAAAAAGTTGCAACTTAAAATATGTTTCAAGTAGTTTTCAAATATATAAATTTTAAATATTGAGTTAGTCTAATCCAATTTAACTTCAAAATTTAGTCAATTTGACCATCGAAAAACGAAAAGTGCCACATAAATTGGGAGGAATAGAGTTTTTTTTTTTTTGGGCAAAATACATAATTAACGTTTCAACTTGTTACTGTTCTTTCTGGCCAAATACATAGCTAGCGTTTAGACATAGATTTGGTTGAAACTTGAATATTTTAGTTTTTGAAATTGAGTTGAAAAATAATTTTTGGAGCTTGAAGTGTGTTTGGATATACATTTCACTTGAACTTTTGTGATTGGGAAAAAGTTCTTTCCCCAAATGAATTTGAGAATTTGAAGTCTTGGTTTTCAAATTTTGTACAAATCCTTTGAACAAACAAACATTTGAAGTAATATTTCAAATACTACTCCAAAATTCTATCAACAAACACAGAATACCCTTGAACTTGACACCAAATTTCATTTTGGTACTTCAACTAATCATTGTACCTATTAAGAACTTTAATTTAATAGTACCTACCAAGGTGTGCCAATTGAGCACCTGAGTGGTGACATTCAAAGTTAAAAATGAAGCATTTTCAAGCACATTGAACTGGAAAAGGGGCCACTTAATATGACCCTTCCTTTATTCCTTTCAAAGGAAAGAAATCATACATTCAAGAAAGCACAGAGCTGCCATAAAACATTCTCCAGTAATCGATTTCACAATCATAAGGTATCATCAAGAGTATAACCACTGACCGAACTTTTCTCATTACTGGAATGAATGGTCAATAATAGCATAGTATTGCAAGAAGCACAGCAAAACATTTTACTGTATCATGTATAAAAATCTCCCACCACTACCTGAACCAAAAAAACTAAGAGTAAACTTCATCCTCGGCCTTGTGCCAGATAACACGAACCGGTGGGTAAGTACTAATGAGCTAGAGGGAAATCTAGCATGTACTAAGAGGACAAAAAGTTTAGACACAGAAAAACTATTGAAATGCCTATATCAATGGCCTTTTTTGATATTTGAGTGCCCGAGCCTTAATCATACTGTTAACATCTTCAGCCATCAGTGTATGCAAGTCGAGTGTACTTTTCTTTGCTGCTATTTGAAACTTGAGTTTCTCAAATTCAACTTCCATTGCTTCCAGATCCTTTTTCTCATTTTCAATCAGTTCCATAATTTCATTCTTTTCATCATTGAGCTCTTTTGTCACAACAATTGATTCTGCTGCCTCTTTAATCTCATCGAGGTGAGCTCGTAACCAGTTGACATTCACCTTCATTTTCTCAGCATCCTCGACAACCAAGTAATAAAAGTTCAAGAGTTTACAGTTAACTTCGTCCAAATCTTTATTGTGGAGTTCTTGGACAACCTTACATATAACTTCTAGAACTGAAGTCAGCATGCCACCCGATTCCAGACAACAATCACTTGTAATGTCTCCGTGTTTTTTAATGATGGCTAGAAAGGTTGGTTCAAGATCTGGGTTTATGCTAACACCTTTCCCTTGAGAGCCAGTAATATGAGGAGGAGGAGGAACTTCACCAGTAATTGCTTGAACATTATCAGGTGCAACATCTTCAATTTCTGTCGTCACTTCAGACTGATGAAATGATGCTACATTTTCTTGAATACCAGCTGCAGGGGTTAACGCATGTAAAGGACAAATTAAGAGTAATCGAATCACCAAACGAACAAGTTGAAACAAAACACCAGATTCATCAAAGGAGGAGAAGGTCTACTATCATCATGTGGCATATTAAGTACCCATGAACATTTATCAGGGATTTAAAAGAGTAGCATATATTGATTGAAAAATTTCTCAATCAAACTAAGCGCTCAAATTCCTTAATCGTTATGTTACTCGGACTCGGGTGCGGGTGTCGGATACGGGTGCGGATCTAGAGGTCGGATCCTTCATGATCTATATTTTAAGGTTCGCGGATACGGATCCAGTTATGGATACGGGCATGGGGATTCGACTTAAAAAAATCAATAATCTAAAATAGTAGAGTTATAAAACCTAAATTATGAGATAATATGTGGAAAACTTGAGAAAAAATATCGATCAGGACATACAAATTTCTATATACAATAATACAAGGTGTTCTATTTCCTTCAATTCCCCCCTACTTTTGTTTTCATTAAAGAAATCATTGAATCTGTTCAGAACTTCTCCGTTGATTTTGGTCAAAGTACCCAAAATCAGTTGACCAAATTGGGTACGGATCCCACACCCACACCCACACGGGTACGGATCCGACACGGGTGCGTCACCAAAATGAAGAGTCCGAGTAACTTAGATCGTTATTGCCCAGGCTCCAATGATCAACCCCTGGCACATTTAGGTTTTGATCTTCGGCCATCCTGATTTTTCAACCACTAATATAATATTTTCTACATATATACTACTCGTACGCAGTGGCCAGTGGCCGACCCAAGAAATTTAGTAAGTGTGTTCAACAAAATTTTAAAAAATAAACAAAAATAAATTGAAGATCACAGGGCTTGATCCAGCACATTTTAGGTAATCTGAGTAGTACATAAGGCAACCATAATACTCCATTTGACACTTCATCCGTGCTAGCGTACAAATTAATATTTTTGAAGATCGTTTGGTATGTGAGTGAGTTATACCGGAATTATAATCCCGGGGATAATAATTTGGGGATTTAATAATGACGAGATTATTTAGCGGATACACTTTAATTGGTAGATGTTTGGTTCATTGGACTAGAAAAGAGATATACCGGATATAATATAAAACATGTGTTTAGTGTAAAGTAGATAAACTTGGACAAACTATTATTTTTAATTTTGACCTTTAACTTACTCAAAAGCTTTGGAAGAAGAGCTTTGGAAAAGGGGGCAAATAAGTCATTTTGATGTTAATCCCGGATTAGTAATCCCCGGATTGTAATCGCACATGGAGTGCGGGATAAAAATAGTATCACCATTGTGGGGTAAGTAATCTTGGGATCGGTAATCCCGAAATAAAAAATCCTACCAAATATGAGATAATATAATCCCGGATTTAATTTCAGAATTATAGCTTTTTAACATTACTACCGATATACCCTTCATTCCAACCAAATCAAATGATATCAAACGAAATGAAACCTTGTCAAACCTCAAACCTTAACTAAAACATTTTAACACACTTTGAAAACAAAACAATTTACATGCATGGGAAAATAGTTTGTCTCACCTAATCTTGAAGAGGCTCTCCTTATCCGGGAAGAACGCCTACACTGAACACGGGTTGGATCAGATAACTGTGTTAGAGGCCTTTTTCTTGAACAAGAACCTGAAGGTTCAGCAGAGCCAGAAGAAGACTTTGGAGGTATCATGATCATGGACAATGGCTGTAATAGACCATGTAGCAACATATATATAAGACAACCATCTTTTCCATTTTGGAAGGTTCTAACATATGTATATGGTAACTACTTCAATTTTTTTCACTATAATTAGATTGCTAGTTTGACGCACACGCTTTGCACGTGTACCCATATCAATGGCCTCATCTTTAAGTCATATGGTTTATATTATAAACAAATTCTTTTCTTCCTGGCAAAAACAAATAAAGCATTAATTAAGTTCCACAATATAACAAAGATGCAATGCAATAGAAACATCTTAAAGACGAAATTTTCCTCTTCGATTTCTTCTTCACTACCTCCTCCTTCACTATTATATGTAGAGGTACTCCAGAATATAGCATGGCACTAAGCAGATTAAGATGTCTACGTAAAATGGGATGATATATAAAACATTTAAAGGAAAAAAAATGAATGTAAATAAGCATTATGATATATACTCACAGCGAACATTCACATAATTTTCATTATTCGGTAACTATGGGCTGACCAGCATGTTGTAAAAATTAAAATCTCTAAAGTGTTGAATATCTGCAAGTACGTAGATGAAATGAATCACATAATTCATATATCAATATCGACATAAATTAAGCAACCGTAAAAAAAAATATAGTATCAGTATAACAATTTAAACAATTAATAAAGAGGTAAATTTTTCATATACTGTAAAATTTATATTAATAATGCAATTCTACATTTAGTTTCAATATGTACATAGACAACCTATTCGAATCTACAGATGTTTTAGACAATTGAAAATTTGCTATTTGCAAAGGCACTTATCAAAAAGTCTATAATGCTAAGGCTTGCATTTGTAGCAAACAATCACAATTGCAGTTAGTCAAGAGAAAGGTGATTCTAGCAGTTCCTAAGTACTTACTTTAGCCAGTGGAGGAAACATATGTTCCAATGTACTTATTTACAAGAGCGGCAGTACTTTCAAGGGATGAAATCATATATACTCAAGAATGCACAGAGATGCCCTTAACACATTCTCCTGTAATCTATCCAACAAGCATAAATTGTCACCTCTTGTTAGATGATCACCTCATTCTTCACCTTCAACATCAGAACACTGGAAAAATAAACAATGTTAATTTTCTTCAACATATTCAGGGGAATGGTTTTGCGCAGACGAAATAGATAAACTCTGGCATCCTCCTGTTTTACCACATCCAACCAACACCACAATGTCTTCCTTTAATCTCTCACACGTTTGGCAGAAAGTAGCGACACCATTTCATAAGACACACGGAAAGCAACAACAAAAACAACATCCCCAGTATTATCCCACAAAGTGTAGTCTGGGGAGGATGAGATGTACGAGGACACACAGAAAGCAGTAATAATCAATTGTGAAGTTTCCAAAGGATTTTCAAAAAGATACTAACCGACCTTGACAAATGCTTCAGTGCAGCTTTTAAATACACAATCTTAGGCAAAGTAGGTTACACCTTACTGGAGTGGACAAAACACATGAAGAGCTGCAAAACATTTGCACATTTTCAAGGCAAATTGTATGCACAAGTGAGAAGATATTACCTTCAGCCAGAATATCACTTTCAGCTACATTAAGTCAATTACTCCGGCTTTATCCTGTCACTGGAGTCAATAACATGAGGTATACATCCATACTACTGAAACAGAGATTCAGTTTCAAAGTGTACATTACACAATCTATATGAATCCAAACATGTATTGGACAAATTAAATTTTGCAGATGGAAGTTAGTGATCGAAAAAATAAAGTCCGTTTTTACTAAATCTCCTTATCAAGTCATTACAGCTAAGGAACATATAAAAAAGCCATTACTGCTAAGGCTTGCACATGCAGCATAATAGTCACAAATGCAGTTACTTTAAGAAAAAGAGGGGATCAATTTCCAATTGCAAGCATGTAGCAACAGAAATTCTTATAATTCCCTTGAACATTCTCCTGTATCATATACAAAAATCTCCCACCAACTGATGAGATGTGAGAATTGGATCTAATGAGGTATCTGTACTAAGACAAACTAACAATAAATTTCAACTCAGCTTGTACCAGATCAAATAAAATTGCGGGTAAGTATCACTGAGCTAGAACTACAGGAATGGCTCCATCAATGGCTTGATTTGAAACTGCTGGATTCTAAGTGCCCGGTCATTAATCGTATTGCTCAGCTCTTCAGTCACCAGTGCCTCCAGGTTGAGAAGACTTTCCTTTTGTTCAACTTCAGATTTGAGTTTTGCCAATTCAGCTTTCATTGAATCCAGATCTTTTTTCTCATTTCTAATATGCTCTACACGCCTATTCTTCTCATCGTTCATTTTTTTAGTCTCAACAATTAATTTTGCTGCATCTTTAATCTCATCAAGCTGAGTTCTTAACCAGCCGACGTTCAACTTCAAAATTTCAGCATCCTTGACTACCAAGTAATAGGAATCCAAGAGATTACAATTGACATCAGCCAAATGTTTCTTTTGAAGTTCTTGAACAACCTTACATATAACTTCTAGAACAGATTTCAGCATGTAACCTGACTTCATAGGACAACCCTCTGTGATGTTCCCGTATCTTCTTCGGATGGCAAGAAGGGTTGATTGAAGACTTGGGTTCATGCTAATTGATTCTTTCGCCAATCTTGCTCTTTCTTCTTGGCTTTCGTTTGTTTCATCAAAAGCGACCTCTACTTGTTGGAGGAAATTTGCATCGATGCTACAAGGTGGTTGATCACTTAGATCATCAGCAACTTTCTCTGTGTTGTGATCACACCAAGCTGCACCATTAGTTTTGTCAGGTTCTTCTTTTATCAAGGGACTATCCCGTGTCCCTTGACCTTCACTAATACTTGCCACAGTCAACTCACCAAACATGTCTAATTCACTGTCAATTCGTTCATGTATTTGTCTAGGCGTTTCGCTAACTAACACACCTTGCGACGCTCCATGCAATTGTCTAGCTGAATTTAGACCTGCACCACTACCACTAACTTCTTTTCTTACATCTGAACAGCTTTTTGATTTCCTAACTACACTGTTTCTTACATCTAGAGGAGACTTTCTCTTCCTTCCAACACTAGCATTGCCTCCACATGAATACAAGTTTAAGGAGTTAAGAAAGCTGCCAGATTGTTCCTTGCCCCTTCTTCCACTAACATCTTTCCTCCAACTTCCTTCCTTTTCCTCAAAATTTTTTGCAAACTTCTTCATAAAATCAAGAACAGAGTCAACCTTGTTATCTACACCACGAATATACTCCCTTATGCGCCGTCGGTGACTACGCAACCTTTTCCGAAATTTCATATTCACCTTCTGCTGCTGAAAAAAAAAATCGATAGAACAGATAAAAATATTCAATTAAAATAAAAACACAAAAAGATGAATGCACATGATACTTGAAAACTCACTTTAACAATTGCATTAACTAAATCTTGATCAAGCTCTACACCATGAGGAGCATCCTGCCTATCATCACCAGTATCCTGACCCACATGATCATCATCCTCAGTCTCAGCACCATCATCCTGACTCTCATCACCACCATCATCAGTCTCAGCACCACCATCCTCACTCTCAGCACCACCATCATCAGTATCAGCAGCACCGTCCTCACTCTCATCACAGGTATCCTCACTCTCTTCAACAACTTCTTTTCCTTTTAAATGTTTAAATGCAACAACAGGACCTGTTTCTGTCACATTCAATTCCACCGACATTTTTTCTTCCTCAGACAGTACAATTGGAACCATTTTAAATTTGTCAAACCTCTATAAAAAAAGAAACCATGAGAAATATATTAGCACCTCAGTAAAATAAGAATAAAACTTTTATATGCAGAGATAGAAGTTCAATGCCATAAAAGGATGAAGTTCAATCCTTATAAATAGGACTTCAATCCATGAAGGGAGAGCTTCATGGATAGAAGTTCAGGGAGATACACACACAGAGGCTAAAAGAAGTTCAGTCCATGAGGGTAGAACTTCAATACATGAAGGTAATGAAGTTCAGTCCATGAGGACAGAACTTCAATCAGTACTATTTTAGAACTGCCCTGCACTTTAACACACACATACATGGCATACAGAACTTAAGTACACATATCCACACACGCGCGCGCGCACACAGAACCACACACACAGACACATAGAGGGGTAAAGAAGTTCAGTCCAACTTCAGTAAGGCTCAAGAAGTTCATTCCATTAGGATAGAACTTCAGTCCATGAGGGGAAAGAACTTAAGTACACACAGGGTAAAAGAAGTTCAGTCCATGAAGATAGAACTTCAATAAAGGTGATTTGAACTTCAATACAGATAGAAACTTCAATCCATAAAGCTCAGTAAAAATGATGTGCAGAGATACAAGTTCAAGGCCATAAAAAGGTTCAAGTTCAATCCTTATGAATAGAAGATAGAACTTCAGGGCAATACAGATAGAACTTCAACCCATAAAGCTCAGTAAAAAGATTGAACTTCAAAAACTTATTCACTTACAGATATAGAAACTTACATTTACATTATGAAAATACTGCTCAACCAAAGTGTTATACTGAGGATTTTTGAAACTAATAAACCTAACCATCCTTGGGAAGCCATCACTATTAAATGTACAAAAGTTAGAACGAGCTGCTGGAAATAAATCAAGAAACCAAGCGCATAACACAAATGGGAATCCCAGCACATAATAATTTACACCACTTTTAAGAGGTCTCATTGCAGAGTTAACTAGTGCTTCAAAACCCGCACTCCCCCAAGGATAAACTCTACAAAGATCCTCGTTGTCAATGATATCCAAGTAATGCACTTCAACCAAGCTTGTTTTTTTGTTAGAACACAAAATGATTGACTGAAAAATATAAAACTCTGCAATCTTCACTGCATCATCTTCATTGACCAGAGATGCTGGGGTCATTAATACTAAAAATTTACGAACTTCTGACAACTGAAGATTGCTTTTACCACCAAAGTACTGCTTCAGAAGCCTCTGATCCATATTTATAGCAGGTCCATCAAACAATTCCTCACGGTTTGCAGAAAACCTCAAACCAGTGTAAAGATGATATTCTTCAGGACCAAAATGGATGAGATGACCAAAAATATTAAAACTTAATCTATTCGGATCACTGCTCTCAATACGTGACAATAATAAACAATGCAGTAACCTCATAGAAGTTTTGTACGACTGCAACTTCAGAAAGCTTCCAAACACACCATCTGAAAGCTTCTTATACTGTGCTTTACTGAACTTTGAAATGATATTATCCAAATTGTGCTCCCCTTGCCAATATGCATTCATGTTGAACCAACGGTCAAATGGATACACTAAATTCCCTTCCATTCCAGCATCCATATTGCAAAAAGCTAACAATAAAAAAAAAACTATTAGTCACACATACAAAATAAACAAATACAGGTTTGAGAATACACACAGACACACACACACACAGAAGTTCATTCTCTAGTCATAACACACACAGTCACACACATGTGGGGGGATGGACTTCAGTCCACTAGGGATGAAGTTCCATCCTTGAAGACAGAAGTTGTGTCCTAGTGGACTGAGAACACAGACACAGTCATACACACATGTAGGGGATAGATTTTAGTCCACTAGGAATGAAGTTGTGTCCTAATGGACTGAGAACACAGACACAGTCATACACATGTAGGGGATAGACTTCAGTCCACTAGGAATGAAGTTCCATCCTTGGAGACAGAAGTTGTGTCCTATTGGACTGAGAACACATACACAGTCACACACATGTGGGGGGATGGACTTCAGTCCACTAGGAATGCAGTTCCATCCTTGGAGACAAAAGTTGTGTCCTAGTGGACTGAGAACACACACAGTCGCACACATGTGGGGGGATAGACTTCAGTCCACTAGGAATGAAGTTGTGTCCTAGTGGACTGAGAACACACACAGTCATACACATGTAGGGGATAGACTTCAGTCCACAAAGAATGAACTTCCATCCTTGGAGACAGAAGTTCAATCCTAGTGGACTGAGAACACACACATAAGTTCAGTCCATCACACACACAAACACACACACACACAGAGAGACACACACACACAAACACACACAGGGGGGAGTGAACTTCAGTCCACTAGGAATGAACTTCCATCATTGGAGACAGAAGTTCAATCCTAGTGGACTGAGAACACACACAACGTGTGGGGATGGAACTTCAGTGCACTAGGATGAACTTCCATCCTTGGAGACAACACACACACACAAGTTTACTACACACTTGAACTTCAATAAAAAGTAACTACTAAATACGGAAAAAACATACAAATTTAAACCTAAATACTATTACTTAACTTAACAACCACATATTTCACAAAAAAATACAAAAAAAAATACAAAAAAGTCGTATATGAAAAGAGAGAAACGTTATACCTGCCAAAATACAAATTTCAGACTGCAAAGGTGAAGAGAGAAATGTAATTCAACGTACGTAATGCAACTGAGCAAACTGAGCAATTTTTTGCATGAAGATACAGTGAAGAAAAGGTAAAAATACATGAAGAAGAATGGTTAAAATGAAGAAGAAGAGTTTTAAAAAACCCTGTCAATTCAGAAAAGATGAGGGGTAATTTGGTCTTTTACATATACCCGTATTTAGTGTAGTGGCACAAAAGTAGCCTCTAGTATAATGCCACTAAAAATAGTGGCCTCAAACTAAATGCCGGTATTAAAAGTGGCCTCTGGGCGAAATTTTTACGACTTATAAGCTTATAAGCCCATTAATATATGTTTGGTAACTTAAAAAGCTACTTTTTGAAAAACCCACTTTTTTTACTTATAAGCCACTTAAAATAAGCTGCTTATAAGCCCAGCCGAACAGGCTATTAAACACAACATCAACTTTTAAATACCATTTTTCACCATAATTTTTTTTTTTCAAATTTCAACCAAATTTATATCCGAAGGCCAATTAAAAACTAAACATTTTTTTTATAAGCATAGGACGCCGATCCACTATCATTTATCAATCGAGTTTTGAACCGTGTGCGACAAGCCCACAACTCAACGATTTTAAAGAAAAAAAAACCATTTTTATATAAAGGGTCCATTATTACACTACAAGGTGGGGGTGTGGGGTGGGAGGTGGGGGGTGGTTTGCTCACCTAAGGCTGAAGCAGGTCTCTTTTTGGGTAAAGAACCGGGTTGGTGGACATGGGTCGGGTCAGAAAACTGTGATGGAGCTCTTTTTCTTGACCCTTCTTGATTATGAATGCATGATGACGTGGAATTCACCGGAGATAATGGTGAGGTGGTGGAGGCAGCGGTGGCGCGTGGCATGTTTTTTGGAGTCTTTTTTATGACAATCTTCATGGACAAAGTAGATGTTAAGTAAATGCAACTACACCAACATAAAGACCACCCAGTTACTGACAAGTTTTAAAAGTATAATCTTCTTTATTTCTTAAATTCCGTGACTGATTAAATTGTACCATATAAATATAGCTTTTGAATTAATTTTGAATTCGGTTACCAATTAGATTGGTTTACAAGAGTAATTTTGAACGGGTTGAACTTGAAGTGTCTAAATGAAACTCTGTGGAGCTAGGAATCGGAATAACAAAATGAATAACTAGAGGTGTCTAATTAGCCACTAGGCATAATATAAACAACTTGTTTTCTCGATGTCACTTATACAGATAATGTAAAGAAATACTCCCTCCGGTTCATATTATTTGATTTTTTTGGTGTTTTCATGCATATTAAGAAAATCATTTTTTTATCATTAATTAGCAATATAATTGACTATATTAGCCCTTATTCAAGCTATTATTACTTATCATTTTGTTTAAAATTATTTATTAGCAAAGGATGACATTGTAAAATTGTGTCTTGATTTTCGAAAAGATCAAATATTGTAGACCAAAAAAATAGGCTAAAAAATCAAATAAAATGGACCGGAGGGAGTAGTATTCTAACGGTACCCGAAAAAACTCTGAAAGTTTTAAAATTCCTATAGAAAATTTCTATATTAGATTGACTTTATAATTATAACTATTATTGTACTAAGTACTACTCTTTCCGTCCATTATTAAGTATTTATCTTTTTTATTTGTTCTAAAATAAGTGTCACTCTAAAAAATCAATGCAAATTTAATTATTTTTTTCTAATCTCTAGTGATTAATGAAGTAAGAAATAATTAATCTACTTAATTTAGTAATCGAGATTAATAATAAGTAAAAGGGTGAAAATCATTTACACCCCCGAATTTTGCTTCAAAAATCAAACTCCCTCCTCAACTATGAATAATAGTCATTCTCCCCCCTTTTTCTCAAATAATCATTCAAAATGCCTACTTTACCCTCTAGATTATAAATTATTATCTTTTTTCTTGTTTAATATAATGATAATTTTTTATTATATATTATGGACTAACCTATAAAATAAATAAATATTATTTTTATATAATAAAAAAAGAGTAAGGAACAATAATCGCACGTATATGTTATTGACGTCAGTAATGAAATAATGAACTAAACATAAAAAAAAGTTCAAAATAATTTTTTTTATATCGGTAATTTTTAATAAAATTAAAACTCAAAATTAGTCTATCTTACAATTGAAAATAAAAAGGTCATAATCATATACTTAATGCATGCAATACATGAAAAAAGATAGTAAAATTGAGGTAGATTTTACATTAAATTCAAACTATCATATATTTATACTTAAACAAATTTGAAATTATAATTTCACTTATGAAACTATCATGTTGTTGTTGTCGTATAATTTCATTTATGATAATTAAAACTGATAAACTTCTATACAAACTAGAGAATAAGATAGAAAATAAAATTTAAACAAATATACATACGAACATAAACAAAGAAAAAGAGACAACAAGAGATACATTATGTACACATATACACATATAGCGCACTTAATACTAAAATGCTACTATTAAGAAAATGACATTATATTTTGTAATTAATTCATGAAAATTTATACTCTTTATAATATTAGTGAACTTAAATTACTATAACAAGATATAAAATATTTAAATTATTGGTCAAACTTTTTGGTTAAAAAGTTATATCATAATATAAAAATATATTACATAAATGGAGAATGAAAATTCAAGGGCAAAATAGATATTATATATGATGAAGGGGGGAGAATGACTATTGTTCAAAGCTGAGGAGGGAGTTTGATTTTTAGAATGAAGTTGGGGGGTGTAAATGATTTTCACCCATAAGTAAAATCTAATTAATCTACTTAATTTAGTAATCGAGATTAATAATAAGTAAAATCTTAAGCAAAATACACGTAGTAATTAGTATATTCTTAATGAACATGAAAAAAGGAAAATTGAGTTATAATGAGATGGAGTGAGTATATATTATGTTTTAAATATTATTACTTATTAATTTAATTATATAAATTAACATCTTAAGTTTCATATCAAAAATGAATACTATAAGATGCAATTAGAGCAAATTGCACTAATTGGAATTGGCATTCCAAAACATTTGAAGAAAAAAGAAATTTAACTTTGGAAACCGTTAAAGGAACTAGATTTTATATTACAAAAAACGTTGACTTTGAATGACGCTTCCAATTTTTAATGAAATTCTCATATTAAATAGAAGTTCACTTTCCAATTAAGTTCGTAGTTTCCCTAGATATACTTGCAAAGTCCTAGTATTATAATTTATACACGATCAAAGCATGCTTAACTTCATATTATAATTACTATTATCAAATCCAGTGTGTTATTCTACGATGACACATGAAAAGAATCATACTTCAAACATAATAAAAATGCAAAGATATACATTGAGTTACAAGCTAACATATTCTTTTTGGGATAAGAGATATATAAATATTGATCGAAATGAAAAGTGAACATACCTTGTATGTATGATCCTCCAACAATCTTAACAATCTATAATCTCTACATAATAAGATATGCGGAGGGCGGCAGAGGCGGATCTAGATTTTTTAAATTTCTGGGTTCAGGGTTCTAATCTTTTCAAGTTATTGGGTTCTAAATTAATAATTTGTGCATATTATATGAATTTTTAAAGATAAATACAGATTATGGACCAAAGTCATTGAGTTCCGCCGAACCATGGAACCATGGCTAGATCCGCCGCCAAGTAGGATGGCCAGTCGAACACCATTTCTCGAAAATTATATTGTACACTTCTTGTAAATCATATCAAATGAGTACAAGATTTCAAGAATCAGAATTAAATAAACCTCAAACTCCTGGATTTCCACTTAAGTAACTTCTTCACATAAATCAGAAGATAAGGGCCATATATAAGGCACATTCATATAAGCCAAAAACAACTACTCCATTAGAGTATTCTCAATAAGCTATTCAATCTCTTCAGAAATTTGTACTCTAAGAAGTTCTCAAGATAAACACCATAAACCATTAAACACTAGAATGTACACTAGTATAAGAGTGTACACACACCTTCTAAAAATTAAGTTAACAATGTATGAACTTCAGGCGACGGGTAGTGAACTCAATGGCTTTGAGAACTGCATTTTCACATTGAACAATTTCTCTAAGTACATCTTCAGCTGCCTCCATTTGGGTACCAAGTTTTTGCACCTCATGTAGTGCAATCTCATGGGCTGTGATTTGTTTCTGCTTCTTATGTTTCAAAGCATATTCACCCTCTTCATAAAAAGAAACCAATTGTTTCAGCCTACCAATCATTTCAATTGCGTTCGTTATTCGTCTTTCTAAAGGTTCCTTCTTCTTCATAACCTCATCCAAATGGTCTTGAGTACGAACAATCTCATCTTTAAGATCATTAGCACAAGTTATAGCATCTTCATATCTTGTCTTAAGCTCCAGATAAGATTGCATCTCTCTCTGTCTCTTTGTTGTGAGCAAATCATAGTGATAAGTGATGAAGTCCTTGACATCCTTGTAGAAACAAGTATAATCCGCTTCAAGCATATCCAAGTTGAAGAAGGCGTTATTCGCGCACTCAACCATTGCTTCCACAGTTTTGGTGCTCCCAGAAGTGAGCTGATACACCAACAGAGACCTGACAGACTTGACATGAGATATTATGGTCTTTGATTCTTCATTATTGTGGGAAGAACATTCATCCCGAAGACGTGGTTTTGGTGGTGATTTCAGCTTGAACAAGGGATTCAGCTTCATCTTATTGTCACTATGTTCTTCATCTGTATCACATGAAATCAGTAGAGGCACATCTATACTCGATCCCAATGGTGGCACAGGTGCAGGAGGCAGAGGAACCGCTGGAGCTTCTTTCGTTGCTATAGGTGGCGCTTCAACATCAACATCATCGAAAAATTCATTAGTTTAAGAAATCAGAAACAATAACGAAAAATGCCGGATGTTTCAAAGGACTTACTGAAAACTTACTAAATTTACTTTCACTATGGTTGGAACTCATTGAAAACTTACACAGCAACAACAATGTACATAGTATAATCCAACAAGTGGGATCTGAGAGGATGAGATGTACGGAGACCTTACTCCTGTCTCCGATATATCCTCGGCTCAAGAACATTAATGAGTTCAAAATGATTTATGCTTTAAACTTATAACTCATAGAAGACTTACTAGAGCTTATGTGACAGATACTAAGTTTTTCATTCAGAATAGGCATGTTTTAAAGTAACAACAGTACTTGAAAACATACTAAATCTTTGGTTTTGGTTTTAAAACATGTATGCTTCAAAGTTGGAACTCATGACTGAAAACTAAGCTAAACCAATAAATGGAGCTAACAATGGAAATCACTCTTTGTTATTTCAACAACGTCATTCTCTCTTGTTTCCCTTTTTTCCTTTTCATATCAGAACTTTATAACATGGCAAACTAGTAAGAAGATCAGCAACAACATATCAGTATGATCCCGCAAGTGGGATCTGGGGTGGGTGCGGTGTACACAGACCTTACTCTTACCTCGAGTGACGTAGATAGGTTGTTTTCGATAGACCATTAGCTCGAGATAAATAGTTTTGAAAACGAGTCGGAAAAATAAATGGATAAAAATACAAGACTAACACGCAAAGATAGAGAAGCAATGACAAACTAGTAAGAAGATATTGGACTTACAAAAATTACTGTAAACTAATATTAACCCCTACAAGAAAAGAAACTTTGAACCATAATGTAAAGTATTAGTCATGAAACTCACCCTCTGCTAAAACTGATCTTTGTTTAGGGGGGCGACCTCGGCCACGTTTGACAGTCTGAATAATGCTACTAGGCACAGTCTTTGTTTTGTGATCACCATCAGTTGTGCAATGTTCTTCTTGTATCGATGATGCTATATGTTCTTGAATAAATGCTGCAGGGGTTAATCTTATGTATAAGTAAAAGTTACTTATTCATTCCAAACAAAACTCAAACCAATTTCAATTTATATCACACTTTTGTTTACGAGACGCTTAACAACATTCCAATAGTAATATTATATTATACTACATGCAAACATTTAATAATTCAAATTATAGTAATCTAAAAATTATAGGTTCACATATAATTACTTGTACGGAGTGGTGGACCCAGTAACTTTTTTTTTTTTTTTTTTGACAAATGGGTTCAAGTGAACTCACTTGGCACCACGTAGGTCCGCCACTGCTCAAACGTTTTTGATAACCAAGAAAATCATGAGGGCCAACGGTGAAGAATGTGCTTGTACCCTTTAAATATCTACATTTGTCAATGACGGGGTTCGAACATGCGATATGCGCATAGCCTACACATCACAAGTTGAGCTCTTACCACTAGACCAAAGCTCTGGAGTTTTACATATTATTCATATACTAGTACATAAGGCAGCCATCTTTGACATTACATCCGTGCTAGCGTACAAATTAATACTTTTAGGAAAATACCACTAGAACAATAACTACTAAGCAAGTAGTATTAAACAAATGGATTTTTACATCAAGAAGAAAGGAACAGATAAAATTTATTAATATGAACCCTTATTTTCAAACTTTTTCTGAAATGGCCCATTTGTGCCAAATTTTTTTTTTCTTTTACAAAATTACTATCCTAACACCCTCACCACAAAAAACGTTAGCCTCTTCTCTTCTCCTTCCCATTCTCCTTCAAAGAAAATGTGCTAGCACCCTATTCCCCCTTTGCCACTTCCGCTTTCTCCCCAACCCCTTCCACCGTTTTTGAAGAATAAGACGATTTTTCAAAACAAATTCCGGCCAAAGCTCTAGTGAGGGTTGTTTATCATGTTCCTTTTTTAAAAAAAATAGATCGACGAGATCTACTAGTTTTTTTGTTGAAATTTTTTTAAAAATGTGTAGATCTAGTATTTTTCTTGTAATAATTTATATAGATCTGGTATTTTTAGGAAAATACCACTAGAACAATAACTACTAAGCAAGTAGTATTAAACAAATTGAATTTTACATCAAGAAGAAAGGAACACATAAAAATTATTAATATGAACCCTTATTTTTCTGAAATGGCTCATTTGTGCCAATTTTTTTTTTTTTTTACAAAATTACTACCCTAACACCCTCACCACAAAAAAACGTTAGCCTCTTCTCTTCTCCTTCCCATTCTCCTTCAAAGAAAATGTGCTAGCACCCTATTCCCCCTTTGCCACTGCCGCTTTCTCCCGAACCCCTTCCACCGTTTTTGAAGAATAAGACGATTTTTCAAAGCAAATTCCGGCCAAAACTCTAGTGAGGGTTGTTTATCATGTTCCTTTTTTTTTTCAAATAGACCGACGAGATCTACTAGGTTTTTTGTTGAAATTTTTTTAAAATGTGTTGATCTAGTATTTTTCTTGTAGTAATTTATATAAATCTGGTATTTTTGTTATGTTTTTTTATGTAAAGCTGCTCAAAACACTATATAAGGCTTTTTGTACGTGCTTATAAAAATTTCAACATGTTTTATACAAGTTCATATATTTATGTCTAACATGTTTAACTTGTATTAATATGTATATTTGTGAATGTACATAAATTTTCAGATTTGTGCATTATTATGGATGTCTATATGAAGTTTAAGCTTTTTTTGTGTATATTTTTGTATTTCTCTTCTTGTATACGCATTTATTGATGTATATTCATGTATAATTTATTTTTTTAGTAGATTTGTATGTATAAACTTGTCCAAAGTAATGATACAGACAAAATCGATAAAAAATAACTTCGGTGAAAAGTAATTCCAGTGAAAAATAAAAGGTTTCAATAGAAATTTGACGATTTAAAATTTTCCGGCCACCGAACATCACCGGTGGGAGGGTGACCATCGGCGAATCGGTGGCGCGGGAGGGGGAAGTGACTGCTAGGATTTTTTTTTTTTCTTTGAAGAAAGAGAGCCTTTATTTCAAAAATTGGCAATGTGCTATGCCAATATAATAAAAATTAATATGGCCATTCCTTTATAATTTTCTTGTTTGAAGTGCTATTTTTTTAAAAAAAAAATTAACTAAAATATCTAATACTAATGAAAAATAGACTATTTATATAAACTAACTTTTCGCTCATTACTTTAAGAACTGTTTAACATTACTACTAATATACCCTCCATTCCAACCCAGTCAAATGATGTCAAATAAGATGAGACCTTAAAGTCAAACCTTAGCTAAAATATTTTTACACACTTTGGAAACAAAACATTTACATGCATGTGAAAATAGTACTTGTCTCACCTAATCTTGTAAAGGGTCTCCTTCTTCGGAAAGAACGCCTACGTTGAATACAGGTTGAATCAGATAACTGTGTTAAAGACCTTTTTCTTGACGAAGAATCTGGAGAAGAAGAAGACTTCTTCCTCTCAACTTTGCCTTCTTCATGCACAATATTTGTATCTCTCGCCGGAAAACCTGGAGGAGGTGATAACGAGGCGGCGGAAGCAATGACGCCTGAGAAACTTTTCTTTGAAGGTAACATCATCAACTAATGATTGTAATAAAACATGTGGCAACATATTTATAGGACAATCTTGGGAGGTTCTAACTTTCTTATATGGAAACTACTTTAATATCTTACACTATAACTAGATTTATTTCCAAGTAAATTTGGCTACGCGCGAAGCGCGTGTAACTAATATCAATGAGTAAGTTGCTGAAATCATACTTAGCATAAGTCCTCTTATGCAAGGTTCACACACTAAAAGAGAAGCATAAATTAAATGTATATCTATTTTGTACATTAACAAAATGAAAATTATGTAGAGACAAGGAAAAATGAGTTTAAAAAAAAAAAGTAAAAGTAGAGAGGAAAAGAACCCGAATGGATGAATGTGAAGTGCTTGAATCGGTAAAGATGAGCAACCAACTTTAGTCATTCACATGATCAAATATAATTACATTATTAAAGATAAAAAGATATCGACAAAAATCTGTTGCGCCTATAGAACAAAATCAACCCAGATGTTGCAAAGAGAGCAGCCAACCAAGCAAATACAACACCAATGATGGTTAATTTTTTAAGGAGAAGAGTTTATAGTTACTAAAGTGATTGTTGGTCTTCTTATATACGGTATAAAAATCCTCAAATACATGGTACATTAGAAACATTTCAATTTCCATGAAGAACTATTGAGTTTATGTCTCCAATTATCATTTGCATACATCTTACAATGTGTAATTATCGAGGGAGCTTGTAATTGTCTCCTTTTTTTATATATCGTAGCTTGCATTTCTCTTACTTATTTTGTTCAGAGAATATAGAAATTAGGTAGGGAAAAGAGTTTAATTGATGGGTCAAAATTCACATCATATCCTTATTCTCTACGCGACAATCAAGCAAACAAGCGAGTTACCTAAAAACTAACTCAGATTTGCTTGAAGTAAATTTCACCATAAAAATTACCATGAAAAGGGAAAAATGAAAGAACACAAAGTAGAATACGATTCAACTCATTAACGACATACTTGGAACACAAAGTAGAATACATACATGCCACGAAGTTTTTTTTTTTTTTTTGCCATAAACTTTGGTTTAAACCGAAACACCAAAGTACCGAACCGAAGTACCGAACTAAAAAACCGAACCGAATTATAAAAATTACAGGTTTTTCTACACTTCAAACCGAACCGAAAACCGAAATACCGAACCGAAGTTTCAGAAAATCGAACCGAAGTACCGAACGCCCACCCCTAGGTCAAATTGCATTTCAATTTTTTATAAGGATATTTTAATATTTGAATTTTTGCCTTGGAAGTTCTCACTTTTACTATACTAATTGTATTTGGACAAATCATTCGAAAAGCACTTTTTTCAATAGTTAAGTAAGTATCAATTTGTGTCTGGTCAAACTTTTTAAAAAATATTTTTCAATATCAAATTACGAGTAAGGGAAAGGCTAAAAAGAATAAGGAATTATTTATAAATGATAATCATTAGTCTTAATAAATTATGGTAATTGGGCATATAGATACTTTTGGTGTTACGGCTTCTGTTTCTGCTTTTGGAGAGAAAATACTTTTTCAGTTTCTTTTTAACAGTAAGAAATAAAATAGCTTTTGATGCTACTTAAAAGTACTTATTTTTCTCTTAGAAACTTGACCAAACACTTAAATTATTCAAAATAAGCACTTTTTTTAATAAAAATGAACAGTTTTGACTTTCCAGAAGCTTGACCAAACAGGCTAATAATACTTTCTAAAGTTATAAAATTCAGCATGAGATTACACGTCAATCTAAACTGATGATGTAAAGAATTTTTTGGAGTAATTAAGCAACGTAAGGAGAACTTAATTGGTATCAAATTCATTTTCTCATTTCACATCTATTGATAAAATATCACTTTCCTCCGGTATTTTCTCATTAGTCTGTTCCAAAAAGAATGACAACATTCTAAATTTGGTAACAATTTAACTTCAAAATTATAATTTTATCATTTTTGAAATGATTTACAAGCACAGCTTATAAAATCATATCAAAGAGTTCAAGATTTATATAATCAGACTTGAGCTAATATTAAACTAATGCATTTCCATTGGAATAGTAATTTGTTCATTCATATAAGCAAAAAACTACAGCTACCCGGCCTTGTGGATACTTCAGTATGTTAACGAACTAGAGGGAAATCTAGCATGTAGTAAGAGGAGGACAAAAAATTTTGACACAGTAAAACTATTGAAATGCCTCCATCAATGGCATTTTTTGAAGCTTCTGAATTTCGAGTGCCCGAGTATTAATTATACAGTTCATCCTTTCAGCCACCAGTGTATCCAAGTCAAGTATACTTTCCTTTGCTGCTATTTGAAACTTGAGTTTCTCCAATTCAACTTTCATTGATTCCAGATCAGTTTTCTCATTTTCAATCTGTTCCAAAAGCTTATTCTTCTCATCATTGAGCTTTTTTGTCACAATAATTGATTCTACTGCTTTTTTAATCTCATCCAGGCGAGTTCGTAACCAGTTGACATTCACCTTCATTTTCTCAGCATCCCTGACTACCATGTAATAGGAGTTCAAGAGATTACAGTCGACTTCATTCAAATGTTTCTTTTGGAGTTCTTGGACAACGTTGCATATAACTTCTAGAATTGAAGTCAACATGTAACCCGACTCCAGACAACAATCATTTGTAATGTCTCCGTGTTTTTTGAGGATGCCTAGAAAGGTTGCTTCAAGATTTGGGTTTATGCTAAATGATTTCTTTACCAATCTCGCGCTTTCCTCTTTGTTTGTTTTTGCTTCCTCAAATGCAACCACTACTTGTTGAAGGAAGTCGGCATCAATGCTACAAGTTTGCTGACTATCTACATCAGCATTTTTCTTTGTTTTGTGATCACACCGAGCGCCATCAGTTGTGCAAGATCCTTCTTGTATTGAAGGACTAACCGCTCTCCCTTGAATTCCAGTAGATTGAGGAGGACCTTCACCAGTAATTACTTGAATATTATCAGGTCCAACATCTTCCATTTCTGTCTTCACTTCTGAAATTAATCCCGACTCTGGTTGCATAGGTGGTGAAGTATTGACTTGGCCTAAATGACTTTGTGCCACAGGACTTCTCTCATATCCTTTAGCTTTTACTGATGCTTCGGGCTGATGAAATGACAATATCAATGATGCTACAGGTTCTCGAAAATCACCTGCAGGGGTTAACACAGGTGAAGGACCAATATAATCACCAAACCGACGAGTTGAAATAGAACATTTGAGTCATCAAAGGCGGAGAAGGTCCTCATATGTAGTCCTACTTGACCAAACATAGAGGAACACAAGCCAGTACACTAGACATTGAGGCCAGCATATTACATACCCATGGCAACATATCTTAAATTTATGCCCATCAAGTAAATGTAGACCTACTTCTTATGAAGACTTCAAAGAATTTAAATATAAACATACCATTACATGTACATGCTTGATTGTGTTTGGGGATGACAAATTGCAACAGAACTCGGAGCCCTGAATTTAGTGAAGGCCAATGATTGGGAACCAAATCCATACTATAGTTTAGCTGACAAGTTGATTGATTGGTGAACGGTGATGCAGAGTTCCAGAACTGTGACAACAAATGTTGCTTCTTTTATTCTTCTTTTTTCTACACCAAATGTTAGTTGACAAGAAGCCGTAGAAGATACTGCCAAATTTCACGCACTATGACAAACGAAAAGCTTGACTGATCGATACTTAAAATTACTGCAATGAACTGAAGCAACATTTGTTGTTACTCAAAGCTCTTTACTTTCAAATTCTGTTTTTCTTTCCCTCACTAGCTAGGTTACAAACAGTGGACAACTCAGAATCCGGAGGTAAAAGGTGCACCATTTCCTTTGCCACTCACCGAAAAGTTTGAGTAGCCAGGTCAATTCAGGTCTATACGGTTCAATTTGCAATTAATAAAAAGGCAAAATGAACTCCAACGAAGTATCCTTAAACATTCATTATTAGAGTAAGTGAATAAGACAGTTTCAGTGCTTAAATCATACTATTAAACAACACAAACAATTAATCAAACATAACGAACTAAATTTGGAAGGAGACAGAAGAACAAAAGCTACCTTGGGTTCAAGTTATTCATTAATGTGGTCTTGGGTGCACACTATAATTTTCTATATGGTTTCAAAACATCAATGTAAAATAGGGACTTATTGTTCACAATTGTTGTTACTGGGACAAATACAATTAGTCCCTTGCCAACAGTAACCCCAGTCACCATGCATGCCAAAAGACTCACGATCGAGAGCCTAAAAAAATAAAACTTTACATGTATGTCAACGATAAATTTGACAGGCTCTCCATTTTTGAGCTTCAAGTTAAAAGTGCTCCCCATGATGCCAAATGTTAAAATATAAATTGAGCTAATAGTGGAAATAACATCTGCTCTTGTGATTTCACATACAATCTCTTCCTCTTCTCATCTCATTTTGTTCTGTCGATGTTATTTCACAGATTCTAACAACAAAGCTTCATATTTACAGTACAACAACAACAAACCCTCAATCTCAATTCGGAGGGTATCTTATGTATAAGAAGTTACTAATTCATTCCAATCAAGTACTCATACCAGTTGACATAGCACCGGTTCAAAGCTCAGAGGACGATGGGCATGGGCTCGGCCCTCTATCCTTCCCCACTTAAATACCAGACTTTCGTCAGTGGTGACGTTCGAACATATAACATGCACTCAGCCCACACATCACAAGCTGAGCTCTTAGCCTCTTACAACTACACCAAAGCCTTAGGGCTTCATACACTACTTATATGAATGTAGTACATAAGGCAACTATAATCTTCGACATTTCATCCGTGCTTGCGTACAAATTACTAATTCTTTTAGGAAGATACCACTAGAATAACTACTAAGTAAGTACTCTATTAAACTAGCTAGTATTAATGAAAAACAGGGAATTTCTACAAACTAACTTTTCACTAATTACTTAAATAACTTTTTAATATTACTACTAATATACCCTTCATTTCAACCCAATCAAATGATGTCAAACAAAATGAGACCTTAAAGTAGGCCTGGGCATCGAGCGAGCGAGTCGAGCCCGAGCATAGCCTAATCGGGCCCGAACCAAACCGAGCTTTATACATAGCGAGCCGAGCTCAACCGAGCTTTATTAAAGTTTGACCGAGCCCGAGCTGAATTTTTCTTTTTTTGTGTTCCCATACTTAATAATATAAAAAATAATATTTAAATTTTTCTTTTGATCATAATCATAGATAATGATAAAAGTACTAGTTTATCAATTGTTAACTATTGCATTAAAATATTAAACAACACGTAGACTTCTAATATTTTTTGGTAATTAAGCCTAATGAATGGAAATTATATTTTAAAGATAAAGTTACACAATCAATCGAGCCGAGCTTTGACCGAGCCAAGCTTGATCGAACTTTAACCGAGCCGAGCTGAGCCAAATTTTAAATGAGACCGAGCCGAGCCGTGCCGAGCTAAAAGACAACCGAGCCGAGCTCCGAGCCGGCTCAGCTCTATGCCCAGGCCAATCTTAAAGTCAAACCTTAACTAAAACATTTTTACACACTTTGGAAACGAAACCTTTACATGCATGGGAAAATAGTACCTGTCTCACTTAATCTTGGAAAGTGTCTCCTTCTCCGGGAATAACGCCTAATCTGAACAAGGGTTGGATCAGATAACTGTGTTAGAGGACTTTTTCTTGACCAAGAACCTGAAGAAGAATACTTCATCCCCACAACTTCACCTTCTTTATGCACAATGCATGTATCTCTCGCCGGAAAACCTGGCGGAGGTGACAACGGGGTGGTGGAAGTGGTGGCGCGTGAGAAACTTTGAGGAGTCTTTGGAAGTATCTTCATGAACAATGGCTGTAATAAACCATGTGGAAACATATATAAAGTATAAGTAAATCATTTTGAGAGGTTCCAACATATTTACTCGAGCCGTCTAACTTTTGCATGTCATATTTTAGCTTTTCACAGGTATCAAGAAGATCATAAATAAATCATTTATTTTACTAATTTATCTTCATTAATTATACTTTGGAAATTGATATTTGATTATGATTTAAGAAATACTCCATTGATTCAATTTTAGTTGTTTTTTTCAGCTTTTTCCCACTCATTAAAAAATATATTAAATAGAGTATATATTTTATTATATTATTCCTATTTAATGTTTGACTATTAATATATTTTTAGATTGTTTTAGTTATTAAGAATATATTTGTAAATAATTAATTAATTTATTCTTGAAATTCTAAAGGGACAACTAATAATTTGGACAGACATATTTTGTTAAAGAGATAACTAATTTGGAACGGTGAGAGTATTATTGAAATTTTGTTCATAAAAAGTGACAAGTAACAGTGGATAGAGGAAGTATATGGTAACTAGTTTAATATCTTACACTATAATTAGATTATTTTACAACTCATGTCAATGAATAAATTAAATAATTTATGAATACCATTAAAAATTAAAAATATGTATAAGTCCTTGAATTGATGAATGTTGATTCTATTCAACACTAGTGTCGAGAGCCTCTGCTAAGCACAAGCTCAAGAATTTTTCTTTTAACCATTGGATTTACGAATTGTTTTAGTTATTTTCATGGGCTATTTCTTTATTTGTTCATGCCACCTTGCACAGATTCTCTCGATTCTAATTTATGTGTTGTGTTGAATTCTTTTTGGAATTTATGGTCTTAAATCAGTTTTAAAAAAATTTTTGGTTACAGATCATCTTATTAAATATAGTATTAAAAATTATAGTTGAAGAGATGTCCGCACAAGCATAGGTCAAGTACATATTGAACGTTTTGAAGTTTATAAATACTCCATCGTCTCATTTTAAGTACTCTTTCGGCTTCAAGCACTTGTCATGTTTTTATTTGCACACCCTTAAAAAATATTAATAATGCGAGCTTTTCGACTATTTTACCTTTATTTATATCTATCCTCAGTAAATGTTCATTCTAGTTTGTACTTTCAAGATCGATTTATACTTAGGACAAAGTGAGAAAACTAATTGATTATATCTTGATATTCTAAAATGATAAATATTTTGAGTCAAATAATTTTATTCTCCATGACTATAAAAAGATAGTAAATAACATTTCATCTGTCTAAATTTATGTGGCACTTTTTCTTAAATAGTAGAGCAACAAATAATGATACATTTCTATAGTTAATAACAATTCAGCTATAAATATTATTTTGTTTATCTTAGTGAAATGATTTCAAGCCATGCAAAATATATACTTATTTTAGACCATAAATTTAAATATCTTCATATATTAATTTCATGAACTTCACATCCAGTCTAATACGATCATCACTAGATTGAGATGAAAAATATATCACATTTCAATAGTAGCACTTAATATTTAGGATGTAATTTAATATTAAACAATGTTCAATGTATGAAATTTTGTAATGTACACGTCTCCACTCCTAATATATCAGTACTTTAAACTTACAATTTTTTTCTTTAATTTACGAGCAACTATACATGCTTATTACAAAATTTTATAAATTTGGTACTAATTATTAGAAATACAAGTGCATTGCACATGGCAGAAAACTAGTAACTAGTAAAAAAGTCCTACATGGCAAAGAAAGTGGGACCTGCGGGTATATAAAAAATATTTTAAAAAGCCAGTCAGATTTCCGAAGGGTGACGGTGCAAAAATCGGCCAGAATTACTTTTGAAGATATTTTTCCTAAGTTGACTGACCATTTTGGGACCATCCAAAACAAAGTGACTTTAATAGTTAATTTCTCAAAGTTAAGTAACCATTTCAGATTTTAACTCTGAAAAGTGAACATACCTTGTATGTATGATCTTCCTAAAAATCTTAACAATCTTTAATCTCTTCTTAAGATAATAAGATATTAGATATGTAGTGGCGGAGCAAGTACGGTGGTCAGTCGAACATTATTTCTCGAAAATTATATCATGTACACATGTCAAGTTCTATTAATTTTTAAATATTTACTAAACGTGGAGTACCTTGACGAAACAAAGGGTTCTAGTATAGCAATCAAGGGTGTTCAAGAGAACCTTGAAGTGGCCTGTCAGGTTCAAAACTCACTAGTGACAAGTTTTATATACCTGTCCTAGCAGTTTAATTACAACCAATGAAGACTGTAAGGATCAGGCAAATAATTGAAAAGCACACAACTTGTAATTTGTAGATCATATCAAATGAGTACAAGATTTCAAGAATCAGAGTTAAATAAACCTCAAACTTCAGGATTTCCACTGAAGTAACTTCTTCATATAAATCAGAAGATAAGGGCCATATATAAGGCACAATTCATATAAGCAAAAAACAACTATTAGAGTATTCTCAATAAGCTATTCAACCTCTTCAGAAATTTGTACTCTAAGAAGTTCTCAAGATAAACACCATAAATCATTAAACACTAAAATGTATAAGAGAGTACACACACTTTCTAAAAATTAAGTTAAGAATGTATGAACTTCAGGCGACGGGTAGTGAACTCAATGGCTTTGAGAACTGCATTTTCACATTGAACAATTTCTCTAAGTACATCTTCAGCTGCCTCCACTTGGGTACGAAGTTTTTGCACCTCCTGTACTGCAATCTCATGGGCTGTGATTTGTTTTTGTTTCTTATGTTTCAAAGCATATTCACCCTCTTCAAGAAAAGAAACCAATTGTTTCACCCTACCAATCATTTCAATTGCATTCGTTATTCGTCTTTCTAAAGGTTCCTTCTTCTTCATAACCTCATCCAAATAGTCTTGAGTACGAACAATCTCATCTTTAAGATCATTTGCCCAAGTTATAGCATCTTCATATCTTGTCTTAAGCTCCAGATAACATTGCATCTCTCTCTGTCTCTTTGTTGTTTGCAACTCATAGTGATAAGTGATGAAGTCCTTGACATCCTTGTAGAAACAAGTATAATCTGCTTCAAGCATATCCAAGTTGAAGAAGGCGATATTCGCGCACTCAACCATTGCTTCCACAGTTTTGGTGCTCCCAGAAGTGAGCTGGTACACCAACAGAGACTTGACAGACTTGACATGAGATATTATTGTCTTTGATTCTTCATTAATGTGGGAAGAACATTCATCCTGAAGACGTGGTTTTGGTGGCGATTTCAGCTTGAACAAGGGATTTAGCTTTATCTTTTTGTCTATATGTTCTTCATCTGCATCACATGGAATTAGTACAGGCGCATCTATACTCGATCCCAATGGTGGCGCAGGTGCAGGAGGCAGCACAACCGCTGGAGTTTCTTTCGTTGCTATCGGTGGAGCTTCAACATCAACAACATCGAAAAATTCATTAGTTTAAAAAGTCAGAAACAATAACGAAAAAATGCCGGATGTTTCAAAATGGGACTTACTGAAAACTTACTAAACTGTACTTTCACTATAGTTGGAACTCATTGAAAACTTACACAACAACAAGAATGTACTCAGTATAATCCTACAAGTGGGGTCTGGGAGGATGAGATGTACGCAAACTCTACCCCTACCTTGATGAAGTAGAAAGGCTGTCTCCGATATATCCTTGGCTCAAGAACCTTAATGAGTTCAAAATGATTTATGCTTTAAACTTATAACTCATAGAAGACTTACTAGAGCTTATGTGACAGATACTAAGGTTTTCATTCAGAATAGGTTTGTTTTAAAGTAACAACTAATTGAAAACATACTAAATCTTTGGTTTTGGTTTTAAAACGTGTATGCTTCAAAGTCTGAAAACTAAGCTAAACCAAGAAGTGGAGCTAACAATGGAACTCACTCTTTGTGATTTCAACAACGTCATTCTCTCTTGTTTCCCTTTTTTCCTTTTCATATCAGAACTTTATAACATGGCAAACTAGTAAGAAGATCAGCAACAACATATCAGTATGATCCCGCAAGTGGGATCTGGGGTGGGTGCGGTGTACACAGACCTTACTCTTACCTCGAGTGACGTAGATAGGTTGTTTTCGATAGACCATTAGCTCGAGATAAATAGTTTTGAAAACGAGTCGGAAAAATAAATGGATAAAAATACAAGACTAACACGCAAAGATAGAGAAGCAATGACAAACTAGTAAGAAGATATTGGACTTACAAAAATTACTGTAAACTAATATTAACCCCTACAAGAAAAGAAACTTTGAACCATAATGTAAAGTATTAGTCATGAAACTCACCCTCTGCTAAAACTGATCTTTGTTTAGGGGGGCGACCTCGGCCACGTTTGACAGTCTGAATAATGCTACTAGGCACAGTCTTTGTTTTGTGATCACCATCAGTTGTGCAATGTTCTTCTTGTATCGATGATGCTATATGTTCTCGTATAGCACCTGCAGGGGTTTACGCATGTAAAGGAGAAATTAAGAGCAATTGAATCACCATGTGGTTACGAATAGGCTCACCCTTCTACCCTTTTCCATTTAAATACCTACAATTTGTCAACAACGGGGTTCGAACATGCGACATGCGCTTAATCTAAGCATCACAAGTTGAGCTTTTATCACTAAACCAAAGTCCCGGAATTTCACATATTATTCATATACTAGTACATAAGGCAGCCATCTTTGACATTTCATCCGTGCTAGTGTACAAATTAATACTTTTAGGAAAATATCACTACTAAGCAAGTAGTATTAAACAAATGGATTTTTACATCAAGAAGCAAGGAACACACAAAAATTATTAAGGATTTTTTACATTATATATCCATTAAATTCAAAATATTTATAAGTTATACTCATTAAAAATTACACTAACCATAAAATTAAAAGTATTTACCAACCTACCCATTTATTACTGTATACATTTATTATACCTTATCGGTGTCTACCTTTAAGGTATTCTTAAATAGTTTATGGGTAGGACTTCTAAATATAAATATATGGACAGAGATGCATAAATATTTTGATTTTAATGGATATTTTCGTAAACCTCCGAATTATTAATATGAGCCCTTATTCCCAAACTTTTTTTAAAATGGCCCATAATTTGTGCCAAAAAAATTTAAAATTACTACCCTAACCCCCTCTCCACAAAAAACGTTAGCCTCTTCTCTTCTCCTTCAAAGAAAATGTCCTAGCACCCTATTCCCCCTTGCCATTGTCGCTTCCTCCCCAACCCCTTCCACCGTTTGTGAAGAATAAGACGATTTTCCAAAACAAATTCCGGTCAAAGCTGAGGGTTGTTTATCGTGTTCTTTTTTTTAAAAAAATAAACCGACGAGATCTACTAGATTTTTTGTTGAAATTTTTTTAAAATGTGTAGATCTAGTATTTTTCTTTTAGTATTTTATATAGATCTGGTATTTTTGTTATGTTTTTTATGTAAAGCTGCTCAAAATACTATATAAAACTTTTTGTACGTGTTTATACAAATTTCAACATGTTTTATACAAGTTCATATATTTATGTAAACATGTTTAACTTGTATAAATAGGTATAGGATTTTTTACCTTATATACTCATGTAATTCAAAGTATTTACAAGTCATACCCATTAAAAATTACACTACCCATGAAACTAAAAATATTTACCCAACCTACCCATTATGGGTGTATATCTTTAAAGTATACTACATAAATAATATTAATATACAAGTCGAGATATGGGTGTATACCTTTAGTGTCTACAGTACATAAATAATACAAGTCTAGATGGGTAGAACATGTAAATAGTTTATGGGTAAGGCTTGTAAATATGAAACTTATGGGTAGAGGTGAGTAAATATTTTGATTTTGATGGGTATTTTCGTAAACCTCTCATAGGTATATCTGTGTATGTACATAAATTTTCAGATTTGTGCATTATTCTAGATGTCTGTATGAAGGTTAAGCATTTTTGTATATATTTTTGTATTTCTCTCCTTGTATACGCATTCATCAATGTATATTCATGTATGATTTATTTTTTCGTAGATTTGTATGTATAAACTTGTCCAAATTAATGATATAGACAAAATCGATAAAAAATAACTTCGATAAAACAAAAAAGTAATTTCAGTGATGAAACAAAAGGTTTCATTAGAATTTTGACTATTTAAAATTTTTCGGCCACCGATCATTGCCGGCGGGAGGGTGACCATCGGCGAATCAATGGCACCGGTAGGGGGATGTGACTGCTAGAATTTTTTTCCTTTGAAGAAAGAGAGCCTTTATTTTGAAAATTGGCAATGTGCTATGCCAATATAATAAAAATTAATGTGGCCATTCCTTTATAATTTCCTTCTTTGAAATGCTATTTTTTTTAAAGAAAAAATTAACTAAAATATCAAGTACTAATGAAAAATAGACTATTTATTTAAACTAAATTTTCGCTCATTACTTTAAGAACTGTTTAACATTACTACTAATATACCCTCCATTCCAACCCAGTCAAATGATGTCAAATAGAATGAGACCTTCAAGTCAAACCTTAGCTAAAATATTTTTACACACTTTGGAAACAAAACATTTAAATGCATGTGAAAAGAGTACTTGTCTCACCTAATCTTGTAAAGGGTCTCCTTCTTCGGAAAGAACGCCTACGTTGAATACAGGTTGAATCAGATAACTGTGTTAAAGACCTTTTTCTTGACGAAGAATCTGGAGAAGAAGAAGACTTCTTCCTCTCAACTTTTCCTTCTTCATGCACAATATTTGTATCTCTTGCCGGAAAACCTGGAGGAGGTGATAACGAGGCGGCGGAAGCAATGACGCCTGAGAAACTTTTCTTTGAAGGTAACATCATCAACTAATGATTGTAATAAAACATGTGGCAACATATTTATAGGACAATCTTGGGAGGTTCTAACTTTCTTATATGGAAACTACTTTAATATCTTACACTATAACTAGATTTATTTCCAAGTAAATTTGGCTACGCGCGAAGCGCGTGTAACTAATATCAATAAGTAAATTGCTGAAATCATACTTAGCATAAGTCCTCTTATGCAAGGTTCACACACTAAAAGAGAAGCATAAATTAAATGTATATCTATTTTGTTGACATTAACAAATATAGTGAGTTAAAAAAAGAAGGAAAATTATATAGAGACAGGAAAAATGAGTAAAAAAAAGTAAAAGTAGAGAGGAAAAGAACCCGAACAAATAAATGTAAAGTGCTTGAATCGGTAAAGATGAGCAATCAATTTTAGTCATTCACATGATCAAATATAATTACATTATTAAAGAGTCTTATTAGTTCAAGATGATCTACTTCTCACAACAAATTAAAGATAAAAAGATATTGACAAAAACCTGTTGTGCTTGCAGAACAAAATCAGTCCAGATGTTGCAAAGAGAGCAGCTAACCAAGCAAATACAACACCAATGATGGTTAATTTTTTCAGTGGAGAAGAGTTTATAGTTACTAAAGTGATTGTTGGTCTTCTTATATACGGTATAAAAAGGGTTAATTACACTGTATGTCATTCTAGGGCACTTTTTTTAAAAACATAGCAATACTTTGTCACTTTACCAAACGTAGCAATATTTTTACAAATGCTACCAAACATGTCATAACCAAAAAAAACCCTAATCCCTTTTTCTCTCTTCTCTCCATTCTCTTTCCCCGCCGCCCCCCACCCCCACCCCCACTGTTTTTCCGGCCAGCCTTGGCACCACCCATCCCGTCGTCTTCTCGCCTCCCCCATCCCCAACTTTTCCCTGTCCGAGCCGCTACGGCGTCGCAGCTGCGTCGCTCGTTTTTTTTTAAAGTTTTCCGGCGATCTATGTTGTTGCGCCGTCGTCGATTTGCTTTTCCGGTGGGTGTGGATCTATGGATCTGCTATGTTTCTTTTCCGGTGGTGTGGAACCGTCGTCGATTTGTTGGATCTGTGGATATGGTATGTTGCTTTTCCGGTGGATGGTGCCGTGTAGATTTGCTATGTTTTTCGGCTCGGATCCGGCGGAAAACAGTGTTTTTGTCTTTTTTTTTTTTTTGTTTTTTGAGTTTTCCGGTGGGACACGGCGGAACCACGGTGGTTGTGGTGTATATTTGGTGTTTTGGGACTGTATGGAATGTATGCCGTGTGTATTTTCATTGTATGCCCGGTGTATGCACTGTATATACAGTGAATATACACCGGACATACAATGAATATATACTTGTCATACAATAAATATACAACCAGATTCGATTTTGTTGTTTGTGTGTATGTACGGTGAATGAACGTGCATACAATGATCATACAGTGTCTATACAGAGAATATACACACATACAATAAGTGTATGTGTGTGTATCCACCGTATTTTCACTATATATACAATGTATACATTTTCCATACACTGTTCATACAGTGAAATTACAAAAATATACATTGTCCATACACTGTCCATACATTGCGGGCGGTGGTTGATGGGCGGCGGTGGTGGCAGTGATGGGGCTGGGGGCAGGGGGTGGTAGGAGGTGGATCTAGGCTTTTATCCTCCTTTTGTTTGTGTTTTGCTATGTTTTGAAAAAAAATGTTGCTATGTTTTGAAAATGGGAAAATGTTGACATTTTAGTGTAAGAAAAAATGTTAGTTTGTATAGTTTTGTGAATTGCCCTAAAAAAATCCTCAAATACATGGTACATTAGAAACATTTCAATTTCCATGAAGAACTATTAAGTTTATGTCTCCAATTATCGTTTGCATACATCTTACAATATGTAATTATCGAGGGAGCTTGTAACTGTCTCCTCCTTTTATATATCGTAGCTTGCATTTCTCTTACTTATTTTGGTTCAGAGAATATTGAAATTAGATAGGGAAAAGAGTTTAATTGGTGGGTAAAATCGTATTTCAATTTTATATAGGGGTATTTTAATATTTGAATTTTTGCCTTGGAAGTTCTCACTTTTAATATATTAATTGTGTTTGGCCAAATTATTCGAGAAGTACTTTTGTCATAGTTAAGTAGCAATTTGTGTCTAGTCAAACTTTTCAAAAAGTACTTTTGAATATCAAATTACGAATAAGGACAAGGAGAAAAAAATGATGAATTATTTATAAATGAAAATCATTAGTCTTAATAAATTATGGTAATTGGCATATAGATATTTTTGGTAAGGTTACGGCTTCTGTTTCTGCTTTTGGAGAGAATAGTTTTTCAAGTTTCTTCCTAACAGTAAAAAAAATAGCTTCTGATGCTATTTAAAGGGAAATACACACTGTGTACCTCACTTTTGATACTCCCTCCGTTTAAAAATGATGAATATTTTCACTTTTTGAAAGTCAATTTGACTAATCTTTGAACCTAAATTAAACTATATTAAATTAATATTTTCAAATAAAAATTTGCATATTCAAGAACTATACTAAAAGTACTATAACATGTAACTATTCGCATATCAATATGATTAAAAAAATCATCTTAAATTGTTGGTCAAAGTTCATCCAGCTTGACTCTCGAAAAGCGAAAAGGTTCATCCATTCTTAAACAGAGAGAGTAGTAATTACAGAGTATACCCACCTGGATTTTTTCTATCCACCCATTGAAAAATAATTACAGCTCATACCTATTCCCTCGAATCCCTATCCCATTAGCCCAAAACTCCCATCAAATTCCTATCCCATTCGCGCCCAAAACACCTCTCAAATCCCTATCCCATTCACTCCCAAAATTTCACTCAAAACCCTACATGAATTTACTTGAATCGATAATTCCAAACAATAAATTTTTGAAATTGAGCTTAAGCTCGTTTATAAACGTTAAAAAAAATCTCCCCATCTTGTTCCTAGTCCGGGTCCGTCACCAATCGAAGATAGTCATTCAAATATGTTGGTCGTTGTTCCTTTTAGTATTAAAGGAACATATATTGTTTCAGAATTTGGAAATGAGGTCGCATCGAAATTCATGTGTTTGGATCTTTTTTGTTAGTATGAAATTGTTTCGAGTTAGCTCTTATTCGCATAAAGTTTTAATCTTTCAGTGTTGTTTTCGCATAAAATTTTTCTTTGATCGTTTGAACCTATGTTTAACGTTAAAACTAGTTAAGAATCCCTATTTGATTTGAATGAAAATGTAAAGCTAAGAGTTAAGTGTACGTTTAGTAGTGAAAGATGTAAAAATTCAGTTTGAAGTGAAAGCTCGAATTTTGTTAAGAAGTGTTCTACCCTTCATTTGCTTGTTTTTGAGTCTAAAGTTATCCTGAAAGTCTTGATTGTTTTTCTTTTGTTGAAATGGTTTTATTTCTCTGGTTGTCTGTGAGTTTTTTGGAGTTAGAGTAGGTGTGAGAGCTTGGAATCTAGATGGTTTGAATGCCGTGTGAGGAAATACAGGGAGTTCAAGAAGTTTGTTTTTGGTTCCTGTTTGTTTGAAGCTGATTCTGGTTATTTAAGGATCCAGGATAAGTGTGTGGATGCTGAGAAGAGTGTACCAGGTATAGCAGGTGTAGGGAGTTAGTTCCGTGATGTGAAGGTGGGTTGTAGAGCAGTTATAATGTATGTAGGGATGTTTGTTGGCTTGCAGGTGTAGCAAAAAATGTTCAGGTACTGTGAGGGATTCTGGGGGAGTGTTTCAGTCCTATTCTATTTGTTGCAGGGTTGTAAAAGAGAAGTCTAGATGTGTTCATAGGCAGTGAGGGAGTTGGTATGTGAGTAAAGGTCTGATAGTTTGAGTGTTGTTCATGTGATGCTTGTAGGTAATAGGAGTTAGTTATTGGTTGGTCCAAAAGTGTTCTCTTATTGTTTGGTATGTAGAGGTTTGAGAGTGTGTGTGGATCTTTTTTGTGTTTGGATTTTTTATTGTATTTCATATACTATTTTGGAATATTTTTTTGTGTTTGTGTTGAAGAGTGTGAGTTACATTAACGTGAGGAGGAGGCACTTGGACAGGGTCGATAGCGAGGAGGAAGCGATGATAGCTACATTGAGGCAACAATGTTAATTGTTTGTGTGGGGTTGGAGAGATAGTAGCAGTCGTGATGTAGTGTCACGCTTGTGGTGGTGTGATTATGAAGCTGTGGTGATGAAGTTGAGTGATGGAAATGGCACATTGGAGCTGAAAATCAAAGAAAAAAATTGCATAAACTGTATACTACAATAGTATACTACTGCAGAAATTGTACCGTGAGAAGCAAATTTGCGGGCAAAATTTAATGTGGGTGATACCCAGGATCTTTCTTATGCCATATTAAACTTTTTCCATCAAATAAGGTTCTTACCAAAATTAAAATATGCAACCTCAACCATTGAAATTCATAAGTCCACTTGTTATTAATCTAAGTCTATATTGATGTTCAATGGAGCAAATTTCAATGGAGCAAATCCGGACTCAAATAAAAGATGAAAATGGTCACTTATTAAGGGATGAAGTAATAGATTTTGCTAGATCCATTCTCAATAAGTGTATTTTGTTCTTTTAATTTGTTCCAAATTACATATCTTTTAGGAAATTAATGCAAAATTAATTATATTTTTTTAATCTTATCCTTATAATTAAAGAGTTAAAGATGATTAGTTATATTTAAGTTCAATTATCAAGAATAATAAATAAGGATAATTAGATGAAATAAGTATAACAGACATGAATTTTCTTAATAAACGTGAAAAATGAAAATAAACTTATTGAGGTATTGAGGTGGTAAATTATGAACATTGCCTTTAAAAGCAGTAATAAACAATAAGTAAAATGTAGGAAATCGAAAGGACACAATGATTTTTATACTGGTTCAGAACCAATGTGGTTCCTAATCCAGTCCTCTTGGGTCACAAGGGAGTTATCTCTTTGGCTCAGAGAATTCTTTCACGATACAACTTTGAATGGTTTTTCCTTCGCTCACCACCATCGAATCTAGCTTGTGGTTTTGATACTGCGCTCACCACTAACGACTCACAGTTGGATACACACCAATTCACACACGACACTAACCTTACTTTCACTCAGTCTTCTCTTTTCTTTTTCTTGTACAATAGTAAACTCTCAAAAATACAATATTTCAAGGCTAGAAAGAGATTGCTAGAAAGTAAAAGGTTGCATAAGTCTCAGAGTGAAGGGTGTCAAGAATATATAGCTCCAGCTTCCATGTGAATGTGAGATTCTGACGATGCTGATTGATTCTACTTGCCTTCCACGAAGAGATATGGCGACCCAAAGGATTTGATCCTCAAAAAAGAAGTTATGATATGTTCCTTTTTGAGACTAAGACTAGAGCCGTTAAGGGAGAATCACGATCCTTTAACGATATGGTCTGCAGCTACTAAACTTGATCATGCGTACCAATCCAAGATCTTTTCCTTTTGAAGTGCGATCCCTTTTGCTAAGTATCCGGAGAGGATTCTCTTTAGCTAAAGTGCAGTCAACTTCCCATATGGAGCACCCTTGATTTCCGCACTTGATTATTTTCCATTTCTCTTATGACTCGAGTATCATCTGGGTAACCTACATAATTAGTGGAAGAACTTGTGAGTTGACTGATAAGTTTAATTGTTATCATCAAAACATAACTCAACAATATATAAATATTGATAGAAATGAAAAGTGAACATACCTTGTATGTATGATCTTCCAACAATCTTAACAATCTTTAATCTCTACTTAAATAATAAGTAGATATGTAGTGGCGGAGCAAGCACCTGGTCAGTCGAACATCATTTCTCGAAAATTATATTATGTATACATGTCAAGTTCTATTAATTTTTAAATATTTACTAAACGTGGAGTACCTCGACGAAACAAAGGGTTCTAGTAGCAGTCAAGGGTGCTCAAGAGAACCTTGAAGTGGCCTGGCAGGTTTGAAACTCCGAGTGACAAGTTTTTGTTGGGATCGAAACACTATGGCGTCATGCGGAAGCTAACACATCAATATTTAGATAACAATAAATCAGATATATAGAAAAATAAGCTAAAAAACTTTTATTGAAAATGGCTTGGCAGTAGGCCTGCATCATTTGGGAGTAGAAGTCTCCCCAAAATAAAATTACTCTAATGACTACATTGTGGAGTTTGGTGTTCTCTTTGTTGTGAAGAGAAGATCCTATTTATAGGAGTTCTAAAACTTATCCTTCAAGAAAAGGATAGACATAAAAGTAGATATATTCCTGTTAAACTCTTTTTCATCCTTCGAGAAATAGAGTCCTAATAGGTTACAAATTCAGGATAAAAAAAAAATCCTAACAGTTTTATACCCCTGTCCTACCAATTTAATTACAACCAAAAAAGACTTAAGGATCTGGCAAATAATTGAAAAGCACACACCTTGTAAATCATATCAAATGAGTATAAGATTTCAAGAATCAGAGTTAAATAAACCTCAAACTCCTGGATTTCCACTGAAGTAACTTCTTCATATAAATCAAAAGATAAGGGCCATAAGACACATTCATATAAGCAAAAAACAACTACTCCATTAGAGTATTCTCAATAAGCTATTCAACCTCTTCAGAAATTTGTACTCTAAGAAGTTCTCAAGATAAACAACATAAATCATTGAACACTAAAATGTATAAGAGAGTACGCACACTTTCCAAAAATTAAGTTAAGAATGTATGAACTTCAGGCGACGGGTAGTGAACTCAATGGCTTTGAGAACTGCATTTTCACATTGAACAATTTCTCTAAGTACATCTTCAGCTGCCTCCACTTGGGTACGAAGTTTTTGCACCTCATGTAGTGCAATCTCATGGGCTGTGATTTGTTTCTGCTTCTTATGTTTCAAAGCATATTCACCCTCTTCATAAAAAGAAACCATTATTTTCAGCCTACCAATAAGTTCAATTGCATCCGCTGTTTGCCTTTCTAAATATTCCTTCTTCTTCGTAACCTCATCCAAATGGTCTTGAGTACGAACAATCTCATCTTTAAGATCATTTTCATGAGTTATAGCATCTTCATATCTTGTCTTAAGCTCCAGATAACATTGCATCTCTCTCTGTCTCTTTGTTGTGAGCAAATCATAGTGATAAGTAATGAAATCCTTGACATCCTTGTAGAAACAAATATAATCCGCTTCAAGCATATCCAAGTTGAAGAAGGCGTTATTCGCGCACTCAACCATTGCTTCCACAGTTTTGGTGCTCCCAGAAGTGAGCTGGTACACCAACACAGACTTGACATGAGATATTATGGTCTTTAATTCTTCATTATTGTGGGAAGAACATTCACCCCGAAGACGTGGTTTTGGTGGTGATTTCAGTTTGAACAAGGGATTCAGTTTTATCTTGTTGTCACTATGTTCTTCATCTGCATCACATGGAATTAGTAGAGGCACATCTATACTCGATCCCAAAGGTGGCACAGGTGCAGGAGGCAGAGGAACCGCTGGAGCTTCTTTCGTTGCTATAGGTGGCGCTTCAACATCAACAACATTGAAAAATTCATTAGTCTAAGAAATCAGAAACAGTCAACGAAAAAATGCCGGATGTTTCAAAGGACTTACTGAAAACTTACTAAATTTACTTTCACTATGGCTGGAACTCATTGAAAACTTACACAACAACAACAATGTACATAGTATAATCCAACAAGTGGTATCTGAGAGGATGAGATGTACGGAGACCTTACTCCTGTCTCCGATATATCCTCGGCTCAAGAACCTTACTGAGTTCAATATGATTTATGCTTTAACCTTAGAACTCATAAAAGACTTACTAGAGCTTATGTGACACATACTAAGTGAGATTTAGAGAGAGAAAAAAGGTTCATTTAATTTGGTAGAGTAGTGCTTGTACTCACTGCATTAGCAACAAAAATGATTTTGCAGCAAAAAGGACAAAAATAGGGGCTCAGGCATCTGCATGCAGACCTATTACACAAAATATGCTTCAAAGTTGGAACTCACTGAAAGCTAAGCTAAACCAATAAATATAATGGAGCTAACAATGGAACTCACTCTTTGTAATTTGAACAATGTCATTCTCTCTTGTTTCCCTTTTTTCCTTTTCATATCAGAACTTCATAACATGGCAAACTAGTAAGGAGATCAACAACATACCGGTATGCTTCGCAAGTGGGGTCTAGGGAGGGTGAGGTCTCACTCTTACCTCGAGTGAGGTAGATATATTGTTTCTGATAGACCTTTGGCTCGAGGAAAATAGTTTTGAAAACGAGTCGGAAAAATAAATGGATAAAAATACAAGACTAACACGCAAAGATAGAGAAGCAATGACAAACTAGTAAGAAGATATTGGACTTACAAAAATTACTGTAAACTAATATTAACCCCTACAAGAAAAGAAACTTTGAACCATAATGTAAAGTATTAGTCATGAAACTCACCCTCTGCTAAAACTGATCTTTGTTTAGGGGGGCGACCTCGGCCACGTTTGACAGTCTGAATAATGCTACTAGGCACAGTCTTTGTTTTGTGATCACCATCAGTTGTGCAATGTTCTTCTTGTATCGATGATGCTATATGTTCTCGTATAGCACCTGCAGGGGTTTACGCATGTAAAGGAGAAATTAAGAGCAATTGAATCACCATGTGGTTACGAATAGGCTCACCCTTCTACCCTTTTCCATTTAAATACCTACATTTGTCAACAACGGGGTTCGAACATGCGACATGCGCTTAATCTAAGCATCACAAGTTGAGCTTTTATCACTAAACCAAAGTCCCGGAATTTCACATATTATTCATATACTAGTACATAAGGCAGCCATCTTTGACATTTCATCCGTGCTAGTGTACAAATTAATACTTTTAGGAAAATATCACTACTAAGCAAGTAGTATTAAACAAATGGATTTTTACATCAAGAAGCAAGGAACACACAAAAATTATTAAGGATTTTTTACATTATATATCCATTAAATTCAAAATATTTATAAGTTATACTCATTAAAAATTACACTAACCATAAAATTAAAAGTATTTACCAACCTACCCATTTATTACTGTATACATTTATTATACCTTATGGGTGTCTACCTTTAAGGTATTCTTAAATAGTTTATGGGTAGGACTTCTAAATATAAATATATGGACAGAGATGCGTAAATATTTTGATTTTAATGAATATTTTCGTAAACCTCCGAATTATTAATATGAGCCCTTATTCCCAAACTTTTTTTAAAATGGCCCATAATTTGTGCCAAAAAAATTTAAAATTACTACCCTAACCCCCTCTCCACAAAAAACGTTAGCCTCTTCTCTTCTCCTTCAAAGAAAATGTCCTAGCACCCTATTCCCCCTTGCCATTGTCGCTTCCTCCCCAACCCCTTCCACCGTTTGTGAAGAATAAGACGATTTTCCAAAACAAATTCCGGTCAAAGCTGAGGGTTGTTTATCGTGTTCTTTTTTTTAAAAAAATAAACCGACGAGATCTACTAGATTTTTTGTTGAAATTTTTTTAAAATGTGTAGATCTAGTATTTTTCTTTTAGTATTTTATATAGATCTGGTATTTTTGTTATGTTTTTTATGTAAAGCTGCTCAAAATACTATATAAAACTTTTTGTACGTGTTTATACAAATTTCAACATGTTTTATACAAGTTCATATATTTATGTAAACATGTTTAACTTGTATAAATAGGTATAGGATTTTTTACCTTATATACTCATGTAATTCAAAGTATTTACAAGTCATACCCATTAAAAATTACACTACCCATGAAACTAAAAATATTTACCCAACCTACCCATTATGGGTGTATATCTTTAAAGTATACTACATAAATAATATTAATATACAAGTCGAGATATGGGTGTATACCTTTAGTGTCTACAGTACATAAATAATACAAGTCTAGATGGGTAGAACATGTAAATAGTTTATGGGTAAGGCTTGTAAATATGAAACTTATGGGTAGAGGTGAGTAAATATTTTGATTTTGATGGGTATTTTCGTAAACCTCTCATAGGTATATCTGTGTATGTACATAAATTTTCAGATTTGTGCATTATTCTAGATGTCTGTATGAAGGTTAAGCATTTTTGTATATATTTTTGTATTTCTCTCCTTGTATACGCATTCATCAATGTATATTCATGTATGATTTATTTTTTCGTAGATTTGTATGTATAAACTTGTCCAAATTAATGATATAGACAAAATCGATAAAAAATAACTTCGATAAAACAAAAAAGTAATTTCAGTGATGAAACAAAAGGTTTCATTAGAATTTTGACTATTTAAAATTTTTCGGCCACCGATCATTGCCGGCGGGAGGGTGACCATCGGCGAATCAATGGCACCGGTAGGGGGATGTGACTGCTAGAATTTTTTTCCTTTGAAGAAAGAGAGCCTTTATTTTGAAAATTGGCAATGTGCTATGCCAATATAATAAAAATTAATGCGGCCATTCCTTTATAATTTCCTTCTTTGAAATGCTATTTTTTTTAAAGAAAAAATTAACTAAAATATCAAGTACTAATGAAAAATAGACTATTTATTTAAACTAAATTTTCGCTCATTACTTTAAGAACTGTTTAACATTACTACTAATATACCCTCCATTCCAACCCAGTCAAATGATGTCAAATAGAATGAGACCTTCAAGTCAAACCTTAGCTAAAATATTTTTACACACTTTGGAAACAAAACATTTAAATGCATGTGAAAAGAGTACTTGTCTCACCTAATCTTGTAAAGGGTCTACTTCTTCGGAAAGAACGCCTACGTTGAATACAGGTTGAATCAGATAACTGTGTTAAAGACCTTTTTCTTGATGAAGAATCTAAAGAAGAAGACGACGACTTCCTCTCAACTTTGCCTTCTTCATGCACAATATTTGTATCTCTCGCCGGAAAACCTGGAGGAGGTGATAACGAGGCGGCGGAAGCAATGACGCCTGAGAAACTTTTCTTTGAAGGTAACATCATCAACTAATGATTGTAATAAAACATGTGGCAACATATTTATAGGACAATCTTGGGAGGTTCTAACTTTCTTATATGGAAACTACTTTAATATCTTACACTATAACTAGATTTATTTCCAAGTAAATTTGGCTACGCGCGAAGCGCGTGTAACTAATATCAATGCGTAAGTTGCTGAAATCATACTTAGCATAAGTCCTCTTATGCAAGGTTCACACACTAAAAGAGAAGCATAAATTAAATGTATATCTATTTTGTACATTAACAAAATGAAAATTATGTAGAGACAAGGAAAAATGAGTTTAAAAAAAAAAGTAAAAGTAGAGAGGAAAAGAACCCGAATGGATGAATGTGAAGTGCTTGAATCGGTAAAGATGAGCAACCAACTTTAGTCATTCACATGATCAAATATAATTACATTATTAAAGATAAAAAGATATCGACAAAAATCTGTTGCGCCTATAGAACAAAATCAACCCAGATGTTGCAAAGAGAGCAGCCAACCAAGCAAATACAACACCAATGATGGTTAATTTTTTAAGGAGAAGAGTTTATAGTTACTAAAGTGATTGTTGGTCTTCTTATATACGGTATAAAAATCCTCAAATACATGGTACATTAGAAACATTTCAATTTCCATGAAGAACTATTGAGTTTATGTCTCCAATTATCATTTGCATACATCTTACAATGTGTAATTATCGAGGGAGCTTGTAATTGTCTCCTTTTTTTATATATCGTAGCTTGCATTTCTCTTACTTATTTTGTTCAGAGAATATAGAAATTAGGTAGGGAAAAGAGTTTAATTGATGGGTCAAAATTCACATCATATCCTTATTCTCTACGCGACAATCAAGCAAACAAGCGAGTTACCTAAAAACTAACTCAGATTTGCTTGAAGTAAATTTCACCATAAAAATTACCATGAAAAGGGAAAAATGAAAGAACACAAAGTAGAATACGATTCAACTCATTAACGACATACTTGGAACACAAAGTAGAATACATACATGCCACGAAGTTTTTTTTTTTTTTTTTGCCATAAACTTTGGTTTAAACCGAAACACCAAAGTACCGAACCGAAGTACCGAACTAAAAAACCGAACCGAATTATAAAAATTACGGGTTTTTCTACACTTCAAACCGAACCGAAAACCGAAATACCGAACCGAAGTTTCAGAAAATCGAACCGAAGTACCGAACGCCCACCCCTAGGTCAAATTGCATTTCAATTTTTTATAAGGATATTTTAATATTTGAATTTTTGCCTTGGAAGTTCTCACTTTTACTATACTAATTGTATTTGGACAAATCATTCGAAAAGCACTTTTTTCAATAGTTAAGTAAGTATCAATTTGTGTCTGGTCAAACTTTTTAAAAAATATTTTTCAATATCAAATTACGAGTAAGGGAAAGGCTAAAAAGAATAAGGAATTATTTATAAATGATAATCATTAGTCTTAATAAATTATGGTAATTGGGCATATAGATACTTTTGGTGTTACGGCTTCTGTTTCTGCTTTTGGAGAGAAAATACTTTTTCAGTTTCTTTCTAACAGTAAGAAATAAAATAGCTTTTGATGCTACTTAAAAGTACTTATTTTTCTCTTAAAAACTTGACCAAACACTTAAATTATTCAAAATAAGCACTTTTTTTAATAAAAATGAACAGTTTTGACTTTCCAGAAGCTTGACCAAACAGGCTAATAATACTTTCTAAAGTTATAAAATTCAGCATGAGATTACACGTCAATCTAAACTGATGATGTAAAGAATTTTTCGGAGTAATTAAGCAACGTAAGGAGAACTTAATTGGTATCAAATTCATTTTCTCATTTCACATCTATTGATAAAATATCACTTTCCTCCGGTATTTTCTCATTAGTCTGTTCCAAAAAGAATGACAACATTCTAAATTTGGTAACAATTTAACTTCAAAATTATAATTTTATCATTTTTGAAATGATTTACAAGCACAGCTTATAAAATCATATCAAAGAGTTCAAGATTTATATAATCAGACTTGAGCTAATATTAAACTAATGCATTTCCATTGGAATAGTAATTTGTTCATTCATATAAGCAAAAAACTACAGCTACCCGGCCTTGTGGATACTTCAGTATGTTAACGAACTAGAGGGAAATCTAGCATGTAGTAAGAGGAGGACAAAAAATTTTGACACAGTAAAACTATTGAAATGCCTCCATCAATGGCATTTTTTGAAGCTTCTGAATTTCGAGTGCCCGAGTATTAATTATACAGTTCATCCTTTCAGCCACCAGTGTATCCAAGTCAAGTATACTTTCCTTTGCTGCTATTTGAAACTTGAGTTTCTCCAATTCAACTTTCATTGATTCCAGATCAGTTTTCTCATTTTCAATCTGTTCCAAAAGCTTATTCTTCTCATCATTGAGCTTTTTTGTCACAATAATTGATTCTACTGCTTTTTTAATCTCATCCAGGCGAGTTCGTAACCAGTTGACATTCACCTTCATTTTCTCAGCATCCCTGACTACCATGTAATAGGAGTTCAAGAGATTACAGTCGACTTCATTCAAATGTTTCTTTTGGAGTTCTTGGACAACGTTGCATATAACTTCTAGAATTGAAGTCAACATGTAACCCGACTCCAGACAACAATCATTTGTAATGTCTCCGTGTTTTTTGAGGATGCCTAGAAAGGTTGCTTCAAGATTTGGGTTTATGCTAAATGATTTCTTTACCAATCTCGCGCTTTCCTCTTTGTTTGTTTTTGCTTCCTCAAATGCAACCACTACTTGTTGAAGGAAGTCGGCATCAATGCTACAAGTTTGCTGACTATCTACATCAGCATTTTTCTTTGTTTTGTGATCACACCGAGCGCCATCAGTTGTGCAAGATCCTTCTTGTATTGAAGGACTAACCGCTCTCCCTTGAATTCCAGTAGATTGAGGAGGACCTTCACCAGTAATTACTTGAATATTATCAGGTCCAACATCTTCCATTTCTGTCTTCACTTCTGAAATTAATCCCGACTCTGGTTGCATAGGTGGTGAAGTATTGACTTGGCCTAAATGACTTTGTGCCACAGGACTTCTCTCATATCCTTTAGCTTTTACTGATGCTTCGGGCTGATGAAATGACAATATCAATGATGCTACAGGTTCTCGAAAATCACCTGCAGGGGTTAACACAGGTGAAGGACCAATATAATCACCAAACCGACGAGTTGAAATAGAACATTTGAGTCATCAAAGGCGGAGAAGGTCCTCATATGTAGTCCTACTTGACCAAACATAGAGGAACACAAGCCAGTACACTAGACATTGAGGCCAGCATATTACATACCCATGGCAACATATCTTAAATTTATGCCCATCAAGTAAATGTAGACCTACTTCTTATGAAGACTTCAAAGAATTTAAATATAAACATACCATTACATGTACATGCTTGATTGTGTTTGGGGATGACAAATTGCAACAGAACTCGGAGCCCTGAATTTAGTGAAGGCCAATGATTGGGAACCAAATCCATACTATAGTTTAGCTGACAAGTTGATTGATTGGTGAACGGTGATGCAGAGTTCCAGAACTGTGACAACAAATGTTGCTTCTTTTATTCTTCTTTTTTCTACACCAAATGTTAGTTGACAAGAAGCCGTAGAAGATACTGCCAAATTTCACGCACTATGACAAACGAAAAGCTTGACTGATCGATACTTAAAATTACTGCAATGAACTGAAGCAACATTTGTTGTTACTCAAAGCTCTTTACTTTCAAATTCTGTTTTTCTTTCCCTCACTAGCTAGGTTACAAACAGTGGACAACTCAGAATCCGGAGGTAAAAGGTGCACCATTTCCTTTGCCACTCACCGAAAAGTTTGAGTAGCCAGGTCAATTCAGGTCTATACGGTTCAATTTGCAATTAATAAAAAGGCAAAATGAACTCCAACGAAGTATCCTTAAACATTCATTATTAGAGTAAGTGAATAAGACAGTTTCAGTGCTTAAATCATACTATTAAACAACACAAACAATTAATCAAACATAACGAACTAAATTTGGAAGGAGACAGAAGAACAAAAGCTACCTTGGGTTCAAGTTATTCATTAATGTGGTCTTGGGTGCACACTATAATTTTCTATATGGTTTCAAAACATCAATGTAAAATAGGGACTTATTGTTCACAATTGTTGTTACTGGGACAAATACAATTAGTCCCTTGCCAACAGTAACCCCAGTCACCATGCATGCCAAAAGACTCACGATCGAGAGCCTAAAAAAATAAAACTTTACATGTATGTCAACGATAAATTTGACAGGCTCTCCATTTTTGAGCTTCAAGTTAAAAGTGCTCCCCATGATGCCAAATGTTAAAATATAAATTGAGCTAATAGTGGAAATAACATCTGCTCTTGTGATTTCACATACAATCTCTTCCTCTTCTCATCTCATTTTGTTCTGTCGATGTTATTTCACAGATTCTAACAACAAAGCTTCATATTTACAGTACAACAACAACAAACCCTCAATCTCAATTCGGAGGGTATCTTATGTATAAGAAGTTACTAATTCATTCCAATCAAGTACTCATACCAGTTGACATAGCACCGGTTCAAAGCTCAGAGGACGATGGGCATGGGCTCGGCCCTCTATCCTTCCCCACTTAAATACCAGACTTTCGTCAGTGGTGACGTTCGAACATATAACATGCACTCAGCCCACACATCACAAGCTGAGCTCTTAGCCTCTTACAACTACACCAAAGCCTTAGGGCTTCATACACTACTTATATGAATGTAGTACATAAGGCAACTATAATCTTCGACATTTCATCCGTGCTTGCGTACAAATTACTAATTCTTTTAGGAAGATACCACTAGAATAACTACTAAGTAAGTACTCTATTAAACTAGCTAGTATTAATGAAAAACAGGGAATTTCTACAAACTAACTTTTCACTAATTACTTAAATAACTTTTTAATATTACTACTAATATACCCTTCATTTCAACCCAATCAAATGATGTCAAACAAAATGAGACCTTAAAGTAGGCCTGGGCATCGAGCGAGCGAGTCGAGCCCGAGCATAGCCTAATCGGGCCCGAACCAAACCGAGCTTTATACATAGCGAGCCGAGCTCAACCGAGCTTTATTAAAGTTTGACCGAGCCCGAGCTGAATTTTTCTTTTTTTGTGTTCCCATACTTAATAATATAGAAAATAATATTTAAATTTTTCTTTTGATCATAATCATAGATAATGATAAAAGTACTAGTTTATCAATTGTTAACTATTGCATTAAAATATTAAACAACACGTAGACTTCTAATATTTTTTGGTAATTAAGCCTAATGAATGTAAATTATATTTTAAAGATAAAGTTACACAATCAATCGAGCCGAGCTTTGACCGAGCCAAGCTTGATCGAACTTTAACCGAGCCGAGCTGAGCCAAATTTTAAATGAAACCGAGCCGAGCCGTGCCGAGCTAAAAGACAACCGAGCCGAGCTCCGAGCCGGCTCAGCTCTATGCCCAGGCCAATCTTAAAGTCAAACCTTAACTAAAACATTTTTACACACTTTGGAAACGAAACCTTTACATGCATGGGAAAATAGTACCTGTCTCACTTAATCTTGGAAAGTGTCTCCTTCTCCGGGAATAACGCCTAATCTGAACAAGGGTTGGATCAGATAACTGTGTTAGAGGACTTTTTCTTGACCAAGAACCTGAAGAAGAATACTTCATCCCCACAACTTCACCTTCTTTATGCACAATGCATGTATCTCTCGCCGGAAAACCTGGCGGAGGTGACAACGGGGTGGTGGAAGTGGTGGCGCGTGAGAAACTTTGAGGAGTCTTTGGAAGTATCTTCATGAACAATGGCTGTAATAAACCATGTGGAAACATATATAAAGTATAAGTAAATCATTTTGAGAGGTTCCAACATATTTACTCGAGCCGTCTAACTTTTGCATGTCATATTTCAGCTTTTCACAGGTATCAAGAAGATCATAAATAAATCATTTATTTTACTAATTTATCTTCATTAATTATACTTTGGAAATTGATATTTGATTATGATTTAAGAAATACTCCATTGATTCAATTTTAGTTGTTTTTTTCAGCTTTTTCCCACTCATTAAAAAATATATTAAATAGAGTATATATTTTATTATATTATTCCTATTTAATGTTTGACTATTAATATATTTTTAGATTGTTTTAATTATTAAGAATATATTTGTAAATAATTAATTAATTTATTCTTGAAATTCTAAAGGGACAACTAATAATTTGGACAGACATATTTTGTTAAAGAGATAACTAATTTGGAACGGTGAGAGTATTATTGAAATTTTGTTCATAAAAAGTGACAAGTAACAGTGGATAGAGGAAGTATATGGTAACTAGTTTAATATCTTACACTATAATTAGATTATTTTACAACTCATGTCAATGAATAAATTAAATAATTTATGAATACCATTAAAAATTAAAAATATGTATAAGTCCTTGAATTGATGAATGTTGATTCTATTCAACACTAGTGTCGAGAGCCTCTGCTAAGCACAAGCTCAAGAATTTTTCTTTTAACCATTGGATTTACGAATTGTTTTAGTTATTTTCATGGGCTATTTCTTTATTTGTTCATGCCACCTTGCACAGATTCTCTCGATTCTAATTTATGTGTTGTGTTGAATTCTTTTTGGAATTTATGGTCTTAAATCAGTTTTAAAAAATTTTTTGGTTACAGATCATCTTATTAAATGTAGTATTAAAAATTATAGTTGAAGAGATGTCTGCACAAGCATAGGTCAAGTACATATTGAACGTTTTGAAGTTTATAAATACTCCATCGTCTCATTTTAAGTACTCTTTCGGCTTCAAGCACTTGTCATGTTTTTATTTGCACACCCTTAAAAAATATTAATAATGCGAGCTTTTCGACTATTTTATCTTTATTTATATCTATCCTCAGTAAATGTTCATTCTAGTTTGTACTTTCAAGATCGATTTATACTTAGGACAAAGTGAGAAAACTAATTGATTATATCTTGATATTCTAAAATGATAAATATTTTGAGTCAAATAATTTTATTCTCCATGACTATAAAAAGATAGTAAATAACATTTCATCTGTCTAAATTTATGTGGCACTTTTTCTTAAATAGTAGAGCAACAAATAATGACACATTTCTATAGTTAATAACAATTCAGCTATAAATATTATTTTGTTTATCTTAGTGAAATGATTTCAAGCCATGCAAAATTTATACTTATTTTAGACCATAAATTTAAATATCTTCATATATTAATTTCATGAACTTCACATCCAGTCTAATACGATCATCACTAGATTGAGATGAAAAATATATCACATTTCAATAGTAGCACTTAATATTTAGGATGTAATTTAATATTAAACAATGTTCAATGTATGAAATTTTGTAATGTACACGTCTCCACTCCTAATATATCAGTACTTTAAACTTACAATTTTTTTCTTTAATTTACGAGCAACTATACATGCTTATTACAAAATTTTATAAATTTGGTACTAATTATTAGAAATACAAGTGCATTGCACATGGCAGAAAACTAGTAACTAGTAAAAAAGTCCTACATGGCAAAGAAAGTGGGACCTGCGGGTATATAAAAAATATTTTAAAAAGCCAGTCAGATTTCCGAAGGGTGACGGTGCAAAAATCGGCCAGAATTACTTTTGAAGATATTTTTCCTAAGTTGACTGACCATTTTGGGACCATCCAAAACAAAGTGACTTTAATAGTTAATTTCTCAAAGTTAAGTAACCATTTCAGATTTTAACTCTGAAAAGTGAACATACCTTGTATGTATGATCTTCCTAAAAATCTTAACAATCTTTAATCTCTTCTTAAGATAATAAGATATGTAGTGGCGGAGCAAGTACGGTGGTCAGTCGAACATTATTTCTCGAAAATTATATCATGTACACATGTCAAGTTCTATTAATTTTTAAATATTTACTAAACGTGGAGTACCTTGACGAAACAAAGGGTTCTAGTATAGCAATCAAGGGTGTTCAAGAGAACCTTGAAGTGGCCTGTCAGGTTCAAAACTCACTAGTGACAAGTTTTATATACCTGTCCTAGCAGTTTAATTACAACCAATGAAGACTGTAAGGATCAGGCAAATAATTGAAAAGCACACAACTTGTAATTTGTAGATCATATCAAATGAGTACAAGATTTCAAGAATCAGAGTTAAATAAACCTCAAACTTCAGGATTTCCACTGAAGTAACTTCTTCATATAAATCAGAAGATAAGGGCCATATATAAGGCACAATTCATATAAGCAAAAAACAACTATTAGAGTATTCTCAATAAGCTATTCAACCTCTTCAGAAATTTGTACTCTAAGAAGTTCTCAAGATAAACACCATAAATCATTAAACACTAAAATGTATAAGAGAGTACACACACTTTCTAAAAATTAAGTTAAGAATGTATGAACTTCAGGCGACGGGTAGTGAACTCAATGGCTTTGAGAACTGCATTTTCACATTGAACAATTTCTCTAAGTACATCTTCAGCTGCCTCCACTTGGGTACGAAGTTTTTGCACCTCCTGTACTGCAATCTCATGGGCTGTGATTTGTTTTTGTTTCTTATGTTTCAAAGCATATTCACCCTCTTCAAGAAAAGAAACCAATTGTTTCACCCTACCAATCATTTCAATTGCATTCGTTATTCGTCTTTCTAAAGGTTCCTTCTTCTTCATAACCTCATCCAAATAGTCTTGAGTACGAACAATCTCATCTTTAAGATCATTTGCCCAAGTTATAGCATCTTCATATCTTGTCTTAAGCTCCAGATAACATTGCATCTCTCTCTGTCTCTTTGTTGTTTGCAACTCATAGTGATAAGTGATGAAGTCCTTGACATCCTTGTAGAAACAAGTATAATCTGCTTCAAGCATATCCAAGTTGAAGAAGGCGATATTCGCGCACTCAACCATTGCTTCCACAGTTTTGGTGCTCCCAGAAGTGAGCTGGTACACCAACAGAGACTTGACAGACTTGACATGAGATATTATTGTCTTTGATTCTTCATTAATGTGGGAAGAACATTCATCCTGAAGACGTGGTTTTGGTGGCGATTTCAGCTTGAACAAGGGATTTAGCTTTATCTTTTTGTCTATATGTTCTTCATCTGCATCACATGGAATTAGTACAGGCGCATCTATACTCGATCCCAATGGTGGCGCAGGTGCAGGAGGCAGCACAACCGCTGGAGTTTCTTTCGTTGCTATCGGTGGAGCTTCAACATCAACAACATCGAAAAATTCATTAGTTTAAAAAGTCAGAAACAATAACGAAAAAATGCCGGATGTTTCAAAATGGGACTTACTGAAAACTTACTAAACTGTACTTTCACTATAGTTGGAACTCATTGAAAACTTACACAACAACAAGAATGTACTCAGTATAATCCTACAAGTGGGGTCTGGGAGGATGAGATGTACGCAAACTCTACCCCTACCTTGATGAAGTAGAAAGGCTGTCTCCGATATATCCTTGGCTCAAGAACCTTAATGAGTTCAAAATGATTTATGCTTTAAACTTATAACTCATAGAAGACTTACTAGAGCTTATGTGACAGATACTAAGGTTTTCATTCAGAATAGGTTTGTTTTAAAGTAACAACTAATTGAAAACATACTAAATCTTTGGTTTTGGTTTTAAAACGTGTATGCTTCAAAGTCTGAAAACTAAGCTAAACCAAGAAGTGGAGCTAACAATGGAACTCACTCTTTGTGATTTCAACAACGTCATTCTCTCTTGTTTCCCTTTTTTCCTTTTCATATCAGAACTTTATAACATGGCAAACTAGTAAGAAGATCAGCAACAACATATCAGTATGATCCCGCAAGTGGGATCTGGGGTGGGTGCGGTGTACACAGACCTTACTCTTACCTCGAGTGACGTAGATAGGTTGTTTTCGATAGACCATTAGCTCGAGATAAATAGTTTTGAAAACGAGTCGGAAAAATAAATGGATAAAAATACAAGACTAACACGCAAAGATAGAGAAGCAATGACAAACTAGTAAGAAGATATTGGACTTACAAAAATTACTGTAAACTAATATTAACCCCTACAAGAAAAGAAACTTTGAACCATAATGTAAAGTATTAGTCATGAAACTCACCCTCTGCTAAAACTGATCTTTGTTTAGGGGGGCGACCTCGGCCACGTTTGACAGTCTGAATAATGCTACTAGGCACAGTCTTTGTTTTGTGATCACCATCAGTTGTGCAATGTTCTTCTTGTATCGATGATGCTATATGTTCTCGTATAGCACCTGCAGGGGTTTACGCATGTAAAGGAGAAATTAAGAGCAATTGAATCACCATGTGGTTACGAATAGGCTCACCCTTCTACCCTTTTCCATTTAAATACCTACAATTTGTCAACAACGGGGTTCGAACATGCGACATGCGCTTAATCTAAGCATCACAAGTTGAGCTTTTATCACTAAACCAAAGTCCCGGAATTTCACATATTATTCATATACTAGTACATAAGGCAGCCATCTTTGACATTTCATCCGTGCTAGTGTACAAATTAATACTTTTAGGAAAATATCACTACTAAGCAAGTAGTATTAAACAAATGGATTTTTACATCAAGAAGCAAGGAACACACAAAAATTATTAAGGATTTTTTACATTATATATCCATTAAATTCAAAATATTTATAAGTTATACTCATTAAAAATTACACTAACCATAAAATTAAAAGTATTTACCAACCTACCCATTTATTACTGTATACATTTATTATACCTTATGGGTGTCTACCTTTAAGGTATTCTTAAATAGTTTATGGGTAGGACTTCTAAATATAAATATATGGACAGAGATGCGTAAATATTTTGATTTTAATGGATATTTTCGTAAACCTCCGAATTATTAATATGAGCCCTTATTCCCAAACTTTTTTTAAAATGGCCCATAATTTGTGCCAAAAAAATTTAAAATTACTACCCTAACCCCCTCTCCACAAAAAAACGTTAGCCTCTTCTCTTCTCCTTCAAAGAAAATGTCCTAGCACCCTATTCCCCCTTGCCATTGTCGCTTCCTCCCCAACCCCTTCCACCGTTTGTGAAGAATAAGACGATTTTCCAAAACAAATTCCGGTCAAAGCTGAGGGTTGTTTATCGTGTTCTTTTTTTTTTAAAAATAAACCGACGAGATCTACTAGATTTTTTGTTGAAATTTTTTTAAAATGTGTAGATCTAGTATTTTTCTTTTAGTATTTTATATAGATCTGATATTTTTGTTATGTTTTTTATGTAAAGCTGCTCAAAATACTATATAAAACTTTTTGTACGTGTTTATACAAATTTCAACATGTTTTATACAAGTTCATATATTTATGTAAACATGTTTAACTTGTATAAATAGGTATAGGATTTTTTACCTTATATACTCATGTAATTCAAAGTATTTACAAGTCATACCCATTAAAAATTACACTACCCATGAAACTAAAAATATTTACCCAACCTACCCATTATGGGTGTATATCTTTAAAGTATACTACATAAATAATATTAATATACAAGTCGAGATATGGGTGTATACCTTTAGTGTCTACAGTACATAAATAATACAAGTCTAGATGGGTAGAACATGTAAATAGTTTATGGGTAAGGCTTGTAAATATGAAACTTATGGGTAGAGGTGAGTAAATATTTTGATTTTGATGGGTATTTTCGTAAACCTCTCATAGGTATATCTGTGTATGTACATAAATTTTCAGATTTGTGCATTATTCTAGATGTCTGTATGAAGGTTAAGCATTTTTGTATAAATTTTTGTATTTCTCTCCTTGTATACGCATTCATCAATGTATATTCATGTATGATTTATTTTTTCGTAGATTTGTATGTATAAACTTGTCCAAATTAATGATATAGACAAAATCGATAAAAAATAACTTCGATAAAACAAAAAAGTAATTTCAGTGATGAAACAAAAGGTTTCATTAGAATTTTGACTATTTAAAATTTTTCGGCCACCGATCATTGCCGGCGGGAGGGTGACCATCGGCGAATCAATGGCACGGTAGGGGGATGTGACTGCTAGAATTTTTTTCCTTTGAAGAAAGAGAGCCTTTATTTTGAAAATTGGCAATGTGCTATGCCAATATAATAAAAATTAATGTGGCCATTCCTTTATAATTTCCTTCTTTGAAATGCTATTTTTTTTAAAGAAAAAATTAACTAAATATCAAGTACTAATGTAAAATAGACTATTTATTTAAACTAAATTTTCGCTCATTACTTTAAGAACTGTTTAACATTACTACTAATATACCCTCCATTCCAACCCAGTCAAATGATGTCAAATAGAATGAGACCTTCAAGTCAAACCTTAGCTAAAATATTTTTACACACTTTGGAAACAAAACATTTAAATGCATGTGAAAAGAGTACTTGTCTCACCTAATCTTGTAAAGGGTCTCCTTCTTCGGAAAGAACGCCTACGTTGAATACAGGTTGAATCAGATAACTGTGTTAAAGACCTTTTTCTTGACGAAGAATCTGGAGAAGAAGAAGACTTCTTCCTCTCAACTTTTCCTTCTTCATGCACAATATTTGTATCTCTTGCCGGAAAACCTGGAGGAGGTGATAACGAGGCGGCGGAAGCAATGACGCCTGAGAAACTTTTCTTTGAAGGTAACATCATCAACTAATGATTGTAATAAAACATGTGGCAACATATTTATAGGACAATCTTGGGAGGTTCTAACTTTCTTATATGGAAACTACTTTAATATCTTACACTATAACTAGATTTATTTCCAAGTAAATTTGGCTACGCGCGAAGCGCGTGTAACTAATATCAATGAGTAAGTTGCTGAAATCATACTTAGCATAAGTCCTCATATACAAAGTTCACACACTAAAAGAGAAGCATGAATTAAATGTATATCTATTTTGTTGACATTAACAAATATAGTGAGTTAAAAAAAGAAGGAAAATTATATAGAGACAGGAAAAATGAGTAAAAAAAAGTAAAAGTAGAGAGGAAAAGAACCCGAACAAATAAATGTAAAGTGCTTGAATCGGTAAAGATGAGCAATCAATTTTAGTCATTCACATGATCAAATATAATTACATTATTAAAGAGTCTTATTAGTTCAAGATGATCTACTTCTCACAACAAATTAAAGATAAAAAGATATTGACAAAAACCTGCTGCTTACAGAACAAAATCAGTCCAGATGTTGCAAAGAGAGCAGCTAACCAAGCAAATACAACACCAATGATGGTTAATTTTTTAAGTGGAGAAGAGTTTATAGTTACTAAAGTGATTGTTGGTCTTCTTATATACGGTATAAAAAGGGTTAATTACACTGTATGTCATTCTAGGGCACTTTTTTTAAAAACATAGCAATACTTTGTCACTTTACCAAACGTAGCAATATTTTTACAAATGCTACCAAACATGTCATAACCAAAAAAAATCCTAATCCCTTTTTCTCTCTTCTCTCCATTCTCTTTCCCGCCGCCCCCCACCCCCACCCCCACTGTTTTTCCGGCCAGCCTTGGCACCACCCATCCCGTCGTCTTCTCGCCTCCCCCATCCCCAACTTTTCCCTGTCCGAGCCGCTACGGCGTCGCAGCTGCGTCGCTCGTTTTTTTTTAAGTTTTCCGGCGATCTATGTTGTTGCGCCGTCGTCGATTTGCTTTTCCGGTGGGTGTGGATCTATGGATCTGCTATGTTTCTTTTCCGGTGGTGTGGAACCGTCGTCGATTTGTTGGATCTGTGGATATGGTATGTTGCTTTTCCGGTGGATGGTGCCGTGTAGATTTGCTATGTTTTTCGGCTCGGATCCGGCGGAAAACAGTGTTTTTGTCTTTTTTGTTTTTTGTTTTTTGAGTTTTCCGGTGGGACACGGCGGAACCACGGTGGTTGTGGTGTATATTTGGTGTTTTGGGACTGTATGGAATGTATGCCGTGTGTATTTTCATTGTATGCCCGGTGTATGCACTGTATATACAGTGAATATACACCGGACATACAATGAATATATACTTGTCATACAATAAATATACAATCAGATTCGATTTTGTTGTTTGTGTGTATGTACGGTGAATGAACGTGCATACAATGATCATACAGTGTCTATACAGAGAATATACACACATACAATAAGTGTATGTGTGTGTATCCACCGTATTTTCACTATATATACAATGTATACATTGTCCATACACTGTTCATACAGTGAAATTACAAAAATATACATTGTCCATACACTGTCCATACATTGCGGGCGGTGGTTGATGGGCGGCGGTGGTGGCAGTGATGGGGCTGGGGGCAGGGGGTGGTAGGAGGTGGATCTAGGCTTTTATCCTCCTTTTGTTTGTGTTTTGCTATGTTTTGAAAAAAAATGTTGCTATGTTTTGAAAATGGGAAAATGTTGACATTTTAGTGTAAGAAAAAATGTTAGTTTGTATAGTTTTGTGAATTGCCCTAAAAAAATCCTCAAATACATGGTACATTAGAAACATTTCAATTTCCATGAAGAACTATTAAGTTTATGTCTCCAATTATCGTTTGCATACATCTTACAATATGTATAAAATTTTATATATCGTAGCTTGCATTTCTCTTACTTATTTTGGTTCAGAGAATATTGAAATTAGATAGGGAAAAGAGTTTAATTGGTGGGTAAAATCGTATTTCAATTTTATATAGGGGTATTTTAATATTTGAATTTTTGCCTTGGAAGTTCTCACTTTTAATATATTAATTGTGTTTGGCCAAATTATTCGAGAAGTACTTTTGTCATAGTTAAGTAGCAATTTGTGTCTAGTCAAACTTTTCAAAACGTACTTTTGAATATCAAATTACGAATTAGGACAAGGAGAAAAAAATGATGAATTATTTATAAATGAAAATCATTAGTCTTAATAAATTATGGTAATTGGCATATAGATATTTTTGGTAAGGTTACGGCTTCTGTTTCTGCTTTTGGAGAGAATAGTTTTTCAAGTTTCTTCCTAACAGTAAAAAAAATAGCTTCTGATGCTATTTAAAGGGAAATACACACTGTGTACCTCACTTTTGATACTCCCTCCGTTTAAAAATGATGAATATTTTCACTTTTTGAAAGTCAATTTGACTAATCTTTGAACCTAAATTAAACTATATTAAATTAATATTTTCAAATAAAAATTTGCATATTCAAAAACTATACTAAAAGTACTATAACATGTAACTATTCGCATATCAATATGATTAAAAAAATCATCTTAAATTGTTGGTCAAAGTTCATCCAGCTTGACTCTCGAAAAGCGAAAAGGTTCATCCATTCTTAAACAGAGAGAGTAGTAATTACAGAGTATACCCACCTGGATTTTTTCTATCCACCCATTGAAAAATAATTACAGCTCATACCTATTCCCTCGAATCCCTATCCCATTAGCCCAAAACTCCCATCAAATTCCTATCCCATTCGCGCCCAAAACACCTCTCAAATCCCTATCCCATTCACTCCCAAAATTTCACTCAAAACCCTACATGAATTTACTTGAATCGATAATTCCAAACAATAAATTTTTGAAATTGAGCTTAAGCTCGTTTATAAACGTTAAAAAAAATCTCCCCATCTTGTTCCTAGTCCGGGTCCGTCACCAATCGAAGATAGTCATTCAAATATGTTGGTCGTTGTTCCTTTTAGTATTAAAGGAACATATATTGTTTCAGAATTTGGAAATGAGGTCGCATCGAAATTCATGTGTTTGGATCTTTTTTGTTAGTATGAAATTGTTTCGAGTTAGCTCTTATTCGCATAAAGTTTTAATCTTTCAGTGTTGTTTTCGCATAAAATTTTTCTTTGATCGTTTGAACCTATGTTTAACGTTAAAACTAGTTAAGAATCCCTATTTGATTTGAATGAAAATGTAAAGCTAAGAGTTAAGTGTACGTTTAGTAGTGAAAGATGTAAAAATTCAGTTTGAAGTGAAAGCTCGAATTTTGTTAAGAAGTGTTCTACCCTTCATTTGCTTGTTTTTGAGTCTAAAGTTATCCTGAAAGTCTTGATTGTTTTTCTTTTGTTGAAATGGTTTTATTTCTCTGGTTGTCTGTGAGTTTTTTGGAGTTAGAGTAGGTGTGAGAGCTTGGAATCTAGATGGTTTGAATGCCGTGTGAGGAAATACAGGGAGTTCAAGAAGTTTGTTTTTGGTTCCTGTTTGTTTGAAGCTGATTCTGGTTATTTAAGGATCCAGGATAAGTGTGTGGATGCTGAGAAGAGTGTACCAGGTATAGCAGGTGTAGGGAGTTAGTTCCGTGATGTGAAGGTGGGTTGTAGAGCAGTTATAATGTATGTAGGGATGTTTGTTGGCTTGCAGGTGTAGCAAAAAATGTTCAGGTACTGTGAGGGATTCTGGGGGAGTGTTTCAGTCCTATTCTATTTGTTGCAGGGTTGTAAAAGAGAAGTCTAGATGTGTTCATAGGCAGTGAGGGAGTTGGTATGTGAGTAAAGGTCTGGTAGTTTGAGTGTTGTTCATGTGATGCTTGTAGGTAATAGGAGTTAGTTATTGGTTGGTCCAAAAGTGTTCTCTTATTGTTTGGTATGTAGAGGTTTGAGAGTGTGTGTGGATCTTTTTTGTGTTTGGATTTTTTATTGTATTTCATATACTATTTTGGAATATTTTTTTGTGTTTGTGTTGAAGAGTGTGAGTTGCATTAACGTGAGGAGGAGGCACTTGGACAGGGTCGATAGCGAGGAGGAAGCGATGATAGCTACATTGAGGCAACAATGTTAATTGTTTGTGTGGGGTTGGAGAGATAGTAGCAGTCGTGATGTAGTGTCACGCTTGTGGTGGTGTGATTATGAAGCTGTGGTGATGAAGTTGAGTGATGGAAATGGCACATTGGAGCTGAAAATCAAAGAAAAAAATTGCATAAACTGTATACTACAATAGTATACTACTGCAGAAATTGTACCGTGAGAAGTAAATTTGCGGGCAAAATTTAATGTGGGTGATACCCAGGATCTTTCTTATGCCATATTAAACTTTTTCCATCAAATAACGTTCTTACCAAAATTAAAATATGCAACCTCAACCATTGAAATTCATAAGTCCACTTGTTATTAATCTAAGTCTATATTGATGTTCAATGGAGCAAATTTCAATGGAGCAAATCCGGACTCAAATAAAAGATGAAAATGGTCACTTATTAAGGGATGAAGTAATAGATTTTGCTAGATCCATTCTCAATAAGTGTATTTTGTTCTTTTAATTTGTTCCAAATTACATATCTTTTAGGAAATTAATGCAAAATTAATTATATTTTTTTAATCTTATCCTTATAATTAAAGAGTTAAAGATGATTAGTTATATTTAAGTTCAATTATCAAGAATAATAAATAAGGATAATTAGATGAAATAAGTATAACAGACATGAATTTTCTTAATAAACGTGAAAAATGAAAATAAACTTATTGAGGTATTGAGGTGGTAAATTATGAACATTGCCTTTAAAAGCAGTAATAAACAATAAGTAAAATGTAGGAAATCGAAAGGACACAATGATTTTTATACTGGTTCAGAACCAATGTGATTCCTAATCCAGTCCTCTTGGGTCACAAGGGAGTTTTCTCTTTGGCTCAGAGAATTCTTTCACGATACAACTTTGAATGGTTTTTCCTTCGCTCACCACCATCGAATCTAGCTTGTGGTTTTGATACTGCGCTCACCACTAACGACTCACAGTTGGATACACACCAATTCACACACGACACTAACCTTACTTTCACTCAGTCTTCTCTTTTCTTTTTCTTGTACAATAGTAAACTCTCAAAAATACAATATTTCAAGGCTAGAAAGAGATTGCTAGAAAGTAAAAGGTTGCATAAGTCTCAGAGTGAAGGGTGTCAAGAATATATAGCTCCAGCTTCCATGTGAATGTGAGATTCTGACGATGCTGATTGATTCTACTTGCCTTCCACGAAGAGATATGGCGACCCAAAGGATTTGATCCTCAAAAAAGAAGTTATGATATGTTCCTTTTTGAGACTAAGACTAGAGCCGTTAAGGGAGAATCACGATCCTTTAACGATACGGTCTGCAGCTACTAAACTTGATCATGCGTACCAATCCAAGATCTTTTCCTTTTGAAGTGCGATCCCTTTTGCTAAGTATCCGGAGAGGATTCTCTTTAGCTAAAGTGCAGTCAACTTCCCATATGCAGCACCCTTGATTTCCGCACTTGATTATTTTCCATTTCTCTTATGACTCGAGTATCATCTGGGTAACCTACATAATTAGTGGAAGAACTTGTGAGTTGACTGATAAGTTTAATTGTTATCATCAAAACATAACTCAACAATATATAAATATTGATAGAAATGAAAAGTGAACATACCTTGTATGTATGATCTTCCAACAATCTTAACAATCTTTAATCTCTACTTAAATAATAAGTAGATATGTAGTGGCGGAGCAAGCACCTGGTCAGTCGAACATCATTTCTCGAAAATTATATTATGTATACATGTCAAGTTCTATTAATTTTTAAATATTTACTAAACGTGGAGTACCTCGACGAAACAAAGGGTTCTAGTAGCAGTCAAGGGTGCTCAAGAGAACCTTGAAGTGGCCTGGCAGGTTCGAAACTCCGAGTGACAAGTTTTTGTTGGGATCGAAACACTATGGCGTCATGCGGAAGCTAACACATCAATATTTAGATAACAATAAATCAGATATATAGAAAAATAAGCTAAAAAACTTTTATTGAAAATGGCTTGGCAGTAGGCCTGCATCATTTGGGAGTAGAAGTCTCCCCAAAATAAAATTACTCTAATGACTACATTGTGGAGTTTGGTGTTCTCTTTGTTGTGAAGAGAAGATCCTATTTATAGGAGTTCTAAAACTTATCCTTCAAGAAAAGGATAGGCATAAAAGTAGATATATTCCTGTTAAACTCTTTTTCATCCTTCGAGAAATAGAGTCCTAATAGGTTACAAATTCAGGATTAAAAAAAAATCCTAACAGTTTTATACCCCTGTCCTACCAATTTAATTACAACCAAAAAAGACTTAAGGATCTGGCAAATAATTGAAAAGCACACACCTTGTAAATCATATCAAATGAGTATAAGATTTCAAGAATCAGAGTTAAATAAACCTCAAACTCCTGGATTTCCACTGAAGTAACTTCTTCATATAAATCAAAAGATAAGGGCCATAAGACACATTCATATAAGCAAAAAACAACTACTCCATTAGAGTATTCTCAATAAGCTATTCAACCTCTTCAGAAATTTGTACTCTAAGAAGTTCTCAAGATAAACAACATAAATCATTGAACAGTAAAATGTATAAGAGAGTACGCACACTTTCTAAAAATTAAGTTAAGAATGTATGAACTTCAGGCGACGGGTAGTGAACTCAATGGCTTTGAGAACTGCATTTTCACATTGAACAATTTCTCTAAGTACATCTTCAGCTGCCTCCACTTGGGTACGAAGTTTTTGCACCTCATGTAGTGCAATCTCATGGGCTGTGATTTGTTTCTGCTTCTTATGTTTCAAAGCATATTCACCCTCTTCATAAAAAGAAACCATTATTTTCAGCCTACCAATAAGTTCAATTGCATCCGCTGTTTGCCTTTCTAAATATTCCTTCTTCTTCGTAACCTCATCCAAATGGTCTTGAGTACGAACAATCTCATCTTTAAGATCATTTTCATGAGTTAAGCTCCAGATAAGATTGCATCTCTCTCTGTCTCTTTGTTGTGAGCAAATCATAGTGATAAGTGATGAAGTCCTTGACATCCTTGTAGAAACAAGTATAATCCGCTTCAAGCATATCCAAGTTGAAGAAGGCGTTATTCGCGCACTCAACCATTGCTTCCACAGTTTTGGTGCTCCCAGAAGTGAGCTGATACACCAACAGAGACTTGACAGACTTGACATGAGATATTATGGTCTTTGATTCTTCATTATTGTGGGAAGAACATTCATCCCGAAGACGTGGTTTTGGTGGTGATTTCAGCTTGAACAAGGGATTCAGCTTCATCTTATTGTCACTATGTTCTTCATCTGTATCACATGAAATCAGTAGAGGCACATCTATACTCGATCCCAATGGTGGCACAGGTGCAGGAGGCAGAGGAACCGCTGGAGCTTCTTTCGTTGCTATAGGTGGCGCTTCAACATCAACAACATTGAAAAATTCATTAGTCTAAGAAATCAGAAACAGTCAACGAAAAAATGCCGGATGTTTCAAAGGACTTACTGAAAACTTACTAAATTTACTTTCACTATGGCTGGAACTCATTGAAAACTTACACAACAACAACAATGTACATAGTATAATCCAACAAGTGGTATCTGAGAGGATGAGATGTACGGAGACCTTACTCCTGTCTCCGATATATCCTCGGCTCAAGAACCTTACTGAGTTCAATATGATTTATGCTTTAACCTTAGAACTCATAAAAGACTTACTAGAGCTTATGTGACACATACTAAGTGAGATTTAGAGAGAGAAAAAAGGTTCATTTAATTTGGTAGAGTAGTGCTTGTGCTCACTGCATTAGCAACAAAAAAGATTTTGCAGCAAAAAGGACAAAAATAGGGGCTCAGGCATCTGCATGCAGACCTATTACACAAAATATGCTTCAAAGTTGGAACTCACTGAAAGCTAAGCTAAACCAATAAATATAATGGAGCTAACAATGGAACTCACTCTTTGTAATTTGAACAATGTCATTCTCTCTTGTTTCCCTTTTTTCCTTTTCATATCAGAACTTCATAACATGGCAAACTAGTAAGGAGATCAACAACATACCGGTATGCTTCGCAAGTGGGGTCTAGGGAGGGTGAGGTCTCACTCTTACCTCGAGTGAGGTAGATATGTTGTTTCTGATAGACCTTTGGCTCGAGGAAAATAGTTTTGAAAACGAGTCGGAAAAATAAATGGATAAAAATACAAGACTAACACGCAAAGATAGAGAAGCAATGACAAACTAGTAAGAAGATATTGGACTTACAAAAATTACTGTAAACTAATATTAACCCCTACAAGAAAAGAAACTTTGAACCATAATGTAAAGTATTAGTCATGAAACTCACCCTCTGCTAAAACTGATATTTGTTTAGGGGGGCGACCTCGGCCACGTTTGACAGTCTGAATAATGCTACTAGGCACAGTCTTTGTTTTGTGATCACCATCAGTTGTGCAATGTTCTTCTTGTATCGATGATGCTATATGTTCTCGTATAGCACCTGCAGGGGTTTACGCATGTAAAGGAGAAATTAAGAGCAATTGAATCACCATGTGGTTACGAATAGGCTCACCCTTCTACCCTTTTCCATTTAAATACCTACAATTTGTCAACAACGGGGTTCGAACATGCGACATGCGCTTAATCTAAGCATCACAAGTTGAGCTTTTATCACTAAACCAAAGTCCCGGAATTTCACATATTATTCATATACTAGTACATAAGGCAGCCATCTTTGACATTTCATCCGTGCTAGTGTACAAATTAATACTTTTAGGAAAATATCACTACTAAGCAAGTAGTATTAAACAAATGGATTTTTACATCAAGAAGCAAGGAACACACAAAAATTATTAAGGATTTTTTACATTATATATCCATTAAATTCAAAATATTTATAAGTTATACTCATTAAAAATTACACTAACCATAAAATTAAAAGTATTTACCAACCTACCCATTTATTACTGTATACATTTATTATACCTTATGGGTGTCTACCTTTAAGGTATTCTTAAATAGTTTATGGGTAGGACTTCTAAATATAAATATATGGACAGAGATGCGTAAATATTTTGATTTTAATGGATATTTTCGTAAACCTCCGAATTATTAATATGAGCCCTTATTCCCAAACTTTTTTTAAAATGGCCCATAATTTGTGCCAAAAAAATTTAAAATTACTACCCTAACCCCCTCTCCACAAAAAACGTTAGCCTCTACTCTTCTCCTTCAAAGAAAATGTCCTAGCACCCTATTCCCCCTTGCCATTGTCGCTTCCTCCCCAACCCCTTCCACCGTTTGTGAAGAATAAGACGATTTTCCAAAACAAATTCCGGTCAAAGCTGAGGGTTGTTTATCGTGTTCTTTTTTTAAAAAAAATAAACCGACGAGATCTACTAGATTTTTTGTTGAAATTTTTTTAAAATGTGTAGATCTAGTATTTTTCTTTTAGTATTTTATATAGATCTGGTATTTTTGTTATGTTTTTTATGTAAAGCTGCTCAAAATACTATATAAAACTTTTTGTACGTGTTTATACAAATTTCAACATGTTTTATACAAGTTCATATATTTATGTAAACATGTTTAACTTGTATAAATAGGTATAGGATTTTTTACCTTATATACTCATGTAATTCAAATTATTTACAAGTCATACCCATTAAAAATTACACTACCCATGAAACTAAAAATATTTACCCAACCTACCCATTATGGGTGTATAATAAAAATTAATGTGGCCATTCCTTTATAATTTCCTTCTTTGAAATGCTATTTTTTTTAAAGAAAAAATTAACTAAAATATCAAGTACTAATGAAAAATAGACTATTTATTTAAACTAAATTTTCGCTCATTACTTTAAGAACTGTTTAACATTACTACTAATATACCCTCCATTCCAACCCAGTCAAATGATGTCAAATAGAATGAGACCTTCAAGTCAAACCTTAGCTAAAATATTTTTACACACTTTGGAAACAAAACATTTAAATGCATGTGAAAAGAGTACTTGTCTCACCTAATCTTGTAAAGGGTCTCCTTCTTCGGAAAGAACGCCTACGTTGAATACAGGTTGAATCAGATAACTGTGTTAAAGACCTTTTTCTTGACGAAGAATCTGGAGAAGAAGAAGACTTCTTCCTCTCAACTTTTCCTTCTTCATGCACAATATTTGTATCTCTTGCCGGAAAACCTGGAGGAGGTGATAACGAGGCGGCGGAAGCAATGACGCCTGAGAAACTTTTCTTTGAAGGTAACATCATCAACTAATGATTGTAATAAAACATGTGGCAACATATTTATAGGACAATCTTGGGAGGTTCTAACTTTCGTATATGGAAACTACTTTAATATCTTACACTATAACTAGATTTATTTCCAAGTAAATTTGGCTACGCGCGAAGTGCGTGTAACTAATATCAATGAGTAAGTTGCTGAAATCATACTTAGCATAAGTCCTCATATACAAAGTTCACACACTAAAAGAGAAGCATGAATTAAATGCATATCTATTTTGTTGACATTAACAAATATAGTGAGTTAAAAAAAGAAGGAAAATTATATAGAGACAGGAAAAATGAGTAAAAAAAAGTAAAAGTAGAGAGGAAAAGAACCCGAACAAATAAATGTAAAGTGCTTGAATCGGTAAAGATGAGCAATCAATTTTAGTCATTCACATGATCAAATATAATTACATTATTAAAGACTCTTATTAGTTCAAGATATCTACTTCTCACAGCAAATTAAAGATAAAAAGATATCGACAAAAATCTGTTGCGCCTATAGAACAAAATCAACCCAGATGTTGCAAAGAGAGCAGCCAACCAAGCAAATACAACACCAATGATGGTTAATTTTTTAAGGAGAAGAGTTTATAGTTACTAAAGTGATTGTTGGTCTTCTTATATACGGTATAAAAAGGGTTAATTACACTGTATGTCATTCTAGGGCACTTTTTTTAAAAACATAGCAATACTTTGTCACTTTACCAAACGTAGCAATATTTTTACAAATGCTACCAAACATGTCATAACCAAAAAAAACCCTAATCCCTTTTTCTCTCTTCTCTCCACTCTCTTTCCCCGCCGCCCCCCACCCCCACCCCCACTGTTTTTCCGGCCAGCCTTGGCACCACCCATCCCGTCGTCTTCTCGCCTCCCCCATCCCCAACTTTTCCCTGTCCGAGCCGCTACGGCGTCGCAGCTGCGTCGCTCGTTTTTTTTTAAGTTTTCCGGCGATGTTGTTGCGCCGTCGTCGATTTGCTTTTCCGGTGGGTGTGGATCTATGGATCTGCTATGTTTCTTTTCCGGTGGTGTGGAACCGTCGTCGATTTGTTGGATCTGTGGATATGGTATGTTGCTTTTCCGGTGGATTGTGCCGTGTAGATTTGCTATGTTTTTCGGCTCGGATCCGGCGGAAAACAGTGTTTTTGTCTTTTTTTTTTTTTGTTTTTTGAGTTTTCCGGTGGGACACGGCGGAACCACGGTGGTTGTGGTGTATATTTGGTGTTTTGGGACTGTATGGAATGTATGCCGTGTGTATTTTCATTGTATGCCCGGTGTATGCACTGTATATACAGTGAATATACACCGGACATACAATGAATATATACTTGTCATACAATAAATATACAATCAGATTCGATTTTGTTGTTTGTGTGTATGTACGGTGAATGAACGTGCATACAATGATCATACAGTGTCTATACAGAGAATATACACACATACAATAAGTGTATGTGTGTGTATCCACCGTATTTTCACTATATATACAATGTATACATTGTCCATACACTGTTCATACAGTGAAATTACAAAAATATACATTGTCCATACACTGTCCATACATTGCGGGCGGTGGTTGATGGGCGGCGGTGGTGGCAGTGATGGGGCTGGGGGCAGGGGGTGGTAGGAGGTGGATCTAGGCTTTTATCCTCCTTTTGTTTGTGTTTTGCTATGTTTTGAAAAAAAATGTTGCTATGTTTTGAAAATGGGAAAATGTTGACATTTTAGCGTAAGAAAAAATGTTAGTTTGTATAGTTTTGTGAATTTCCCTAAAAAAATCCTCAAATACATGGTACATTAGAAACATTTCAATTTCCATGAAGAACTATTAAGTTTATGTCTCCAATTATCGTTTGCATACATCTTACAATATGTAATTATCGAGGGAGCTTGTAACTGTCTCCTCCTTTTATATATCGTAGCTTGCATTTCTCTTACTTATTTTGGTTCAGAGAATATTGAAATTAGATAGGGAAAAGAGTTTAATTGGTGGGTAAAATCGTATTTCAATTTTATATAGGGGTATTTTAATATTTGAATTTTTGCCTTGGAAGTTCTCACTTTTAATATATTAATTGTGTTTGGCCAAATTATTCGAGAAGTACTTTTGTCATAGTTAAGTAGCAATTTGTGTCTAGTCAAACTTTTCAAAAAGTACTTTTGAATATCAAATTACGAATAAGGACAAGGAGAAAAAAATGATGAATTATTTATAAATGAAAATCATTAGTCTTAATAAATTATGGTAATTGGCATATAGATATTTTTGGTAAGGTTACGGCTTCTGTTTCTGCTTTTGGAGAGAATAGTTTTTCAAGTTTCTTCCTAACAGTAAAAAAAATAGCTTCTGATGCTATTTAAAGGGAAATACACACTGTGTACCTCACTTTTGATACTCCCTCCGTTTAAAAATGATGAATATTTTCACTTTTTGAAAGTCAATTTGACTAATCTTTGAACCTAAATTAAACTATATTAAATTAATATTTTCAAATAAAAATTTGCATATTCAAAAACTATACTAAAAGTACTATAACATGTAACTATTCGCATATCAATATGATTAAAAAAATCTACTTAAATTGTTGGTCAAAGTTCATCCAGCTTGACTCTCGAAAAGCGAAAAGGTTCATCCATTCTTAAACAGAGAGAGTAGTAATTACAGAGTATACCCACCTGGATTTTTTCTATCCACCCATTGAAAAATAATTACAGCTCATACCTATTCCCTCGAATCCCTATCCCATTAGCCCAAAACTCCCATCAAATTCCTATCCCATTCGCGCCCAAAACACCTCTCAAATCCCTATCCCATTCACTCCCAAAATTTCACTCAAAACCCTACATGAATTTACTTGAATCGATAATTCCAAACAATAAATTTTTGAAATTGAGCTTAAGCTCGTTTATAAACGTTAAAAAAAATCTCCCCATCTTGTTCCTAGTCCGGGTCCGTCACCAATCGAAGATAGTCATTCAAATATGTTGGTCGTTGTTCCTTTTAGTATTAAAGGAACATATATTGTTTCAGAATTTGGAAATGAGGTCGCATCGAAATTCATGTGTTTGGATCTTTTTTGTTAGTATGAAATTGTTTCGAGTTAGCTCTTATTCGCATAAAGTTTTAATCTTTCAGTGTTGTTTTCGCATAAAATTTTTCTTTGATCGTTTGAACCTATGTTTAACGTTAAAACTAGTTAAGAATCCCTATTTGATTTGAATGAAAATGTAAAGCTAAGAGTTAAGTGTACGTTTAGTAGTGAAAGATGTAAAAATTCAGTTTGAAGTGAAAGCTCGAATTTTGTTAAGAAGTGTTCTACCCTTCATTTGCTTGTTTTTGAGTCTAAAGTTATCCTGAAAGTCTTGATTGTTTTTCTTTTGTTGAAATGGTTTTATTTCTCTGGTTGTCTGTGAGTTTTTTGGAGTTAGAGTAGGTGTGAGAGCTTGGAATCTAGATGGTTTGAATGCTGTGTGAGGAAATACAGGGAGTTCAAGAAGTTTGTTTTTGGTTCCTGTTTGTTTGAAGCTGATTCTGGTTATTTAAGGATCCAGGATAAGTGTGTGGATGCTGAGAAGAGTGTACCAGGTATAGCAGGTGTAGGGAGTTAGTTCCGTGATGTGAAGGTGGGTTGTAGAGCAGTTATAATGTATGTAGGGATGTTTGTTGGCTTGCAGGTGTAGCAAAAAATGTTCAGGTACTGTGAGGGATTCTGGGGGAGTGTTTCAGTCCTATTCTATTTGTTGCAGGGTTGTAAAAGAGAAGTCTAGATGTGTTCATAGGCAGTGAGGGAGTTGGTATGTGAGTAAAGGTCTGGTAGTTTGAGTGTTGTTCATGTGATGCTTGTAGGTAATAGGAGTTAGTTATTGGTTGGTCCAAAAGTGTTCTCTTATTGTTTGGTATGTAGAGGTTTGAGAGTGTGTGTGGATCTTTTTTGTGTTTGGATTTTTTATTGTATTTCATATACTATTTTGGAATATTTTTTTGTGTTTGTGTTGAAGAGTGTGAGTTACATTAACGTGAGGAGGAGGCACTTGGACAGGGTCGATAGCGAGGAGGAAGCGATGATAGCTACATTGAGGCAACAATGTTAATTGTTTGTGTGGGGTTGGAGAGATAGTAGCAGTCGTGATGTAGTGTCACGCTTGTGGTGGTGTGATTATGAAGCTGTGGTGATGAAGTTGAGTGATGGAAATGGCACATTGGAGCTGAAAATCAAAGAAAAAAATTGCATAAACTGTATACTACAATAGTATACTACTGCAGAAATTGTACCGTGAGAAGCAAATTTGCGGGCAAAATTTAATGTGGGTGATACCCAGGATCTTTCTTATGCCATATTAAACTTTTTCCATCAAATAAGGTTCTTACCAAAATTAAAATATGCAACCTCAACCATTGAAATTCATAAGTCCACTTGTTATTAATCTAAGTCTATATTGATGTTCAATGGAGCAAATTTCAATGGAGCAAATCCGGACTCAAATAAAAGATGAAAATGGTCACTTATTAAGGGATGAAGTAATAGATTTTGCTAGATCCATTCTCAATAAGTGTATTTTGTTCTTTTAATTTGTTCCAAATTACATATCTTTTAGGAAATTAATGCAAAATTAATTATATTTTTTTAATCTTATCCTTATAATTAAAGAGTTAAAGATGATTAGTTATATTTAAGTTCAATTATCAAGAATAATAAATAAGGATAATTAGATGAAATAAGTATAACAGACATGAATTTTCTTAATAAACGTGAAAAATGAAAATAAACTTATTGAGGTATTGAGGTGGTAAATTATGAACATTGCCTTTAAAAGCAGTAATAAACAATAAGTAAAATGTAGGAAATCGAAAGGACACAATGATTTTTATACTGGTTCAGAACCAATGTGGTTCCTAATCCAGTCCTCTTGGGTCACAAGGGAGTTTTCTCTTTGGCTCAGAGAATTCTTTCACGATACAACTTTGAATGGTTTTTCCTTCGCTCACCACCATCGAATCTAGCTTGTGGTTTTGATACTGCGCTCACCACTAACGACTCACAGTTGGATACACACCAATTCACACACGACACTAACCTTACTTTCACTCAGTCTTCTCTTTTCTTTTTCTTGTACAATAGTAAACTCTCAAAAATACAATATTTCAAGGCTAGAAAGAGATTGCTAGAAAGTAAAAGGTTGCATAAGTCTCAGAGTGAAGGGTGTCAAGAATATATAGCTCCAGCTTCCATGTGAATGTGAGATTCTGACGATGCTGATTGATTCTACTTGCCTTCCACGAAGAGATATGGCGACCCAAAGGATTTGATCCTCAAAAAAGAAGTTATGATATGTTCCTTTTTGAGACTAAGACTAGAGCCGTTAAGGGAGAATCACGATCCTTTAACGATACGGTCTGCAGCTACTAAACTTGATCATGCGTACCAATCCAAGATCTTTTCCTTTTGAAGTGCGATCCCTTTTGCTAAGTATCCGGAGAGGATTCTCTTTAGCTAAAGTGCAGTCAACTTCCCATATGGAGCACCCTTGATTTCCGCACTTGATTATTTTCCATTTCTCTTATGACTCGAGTATCATCTGGGTAACCTACATAATTAGTGGAAGAACTTGTGAGTTGACTGATAAGTTTAATTGTTATCATCAAAACATAACTCAACAATATATAAATATTGATAGAAATGAAAAGTGAACATACCTTGTATGTATGATCTTCCAACAATCTTAACAATCTTTAATCTCTACTTAAATAATAAGTAGATATGTAGTGGCGGAGCAAGCACCTGGTCAGTCGAACATCATTTCTCGAAAATTATATTATGTATACATGTCAAGTTCTATTAATTTTTAAATATTTACTAAACGTGGAGTACCTCGACGAAACAAAGGGTTCTAGTAGCAGTCAAGGGTGCTCAAGAGAACCTTGAAGTGGCCTGGCAGGTTCGAAACTCCGAGTGACAAGTTTTTGTTGGGATCGAAACACTATGGCGTCATGCGGAAGCTAACACATCAATATTTAGATAACAATAAATCAGATATATAGAAAAATAAGCTAAAAAACTTTTATTGAAAATGGCTTGGCAGTAGGCCTGCATCATTTGGGAGTAGAAGTCTCCCCAAAATAAAATTACTCTAATGACTACATTGTGGAGTTTGGTGTTCTCTTTGTTGTGAAGAGAAGATCATATTTATAGGAGTTCTAAAACTTATCCTTCAAGAAAAAGGATAGGCATAAAAGTAGATATATTCCTGTTAAACTCTTTTTCATCCTTCGAGAAATAGAGTCCTAATAGGTTACAAATTCAGGGTAAAAAAAAATCCTAACAGTTTTATACCCCTGTCCTACCAATTTAATTACAACCAAAAAAGACTTAAGGATCTGGCAAATAATTGAAAAGCACACACCTTGTAAATCATATCAAATGAGTATAAGATTTCAAGAATCAGAGTTAAATAAACCTCAAACTCCTGGATTTCCACTGAAGTAACTTCTTCATATAAATCAAAAGATAAGGGCCATAAGACACATTCATATAAGCAAAAAACAACTACTCCATTACAGTATTCTCAATAAGCTATTCAACCTCTTCAGAAATTTGTACTCTAAGAAAGTTCTCAAGATAAACAACATAAATCATTGAACACTAAAATGTATAAGAGAGTACGCACACTTTCTAAAAATTAAGTTAAGAATGTATGAACTTCAGGCGACGGGTAGTGAACTCAATGGCTTTGAGAACTGCATTTTCACATTGAACAATTTCTCTAAGTACATCTTCAGCTGCCTCCATTTGGGTACCAAGTTTTTGCACCTCATGTAGTGCAATCTCATGGGCTGTGATTTGTTTTTGTTTCTTGTGTTTCAAAGCATATTCACCCTCTTCAAGAAAAGAAACCAATTGTTTCAGCCTACCAATCATTTCAATTGCGTTCGTTATTCGTCTTTCTAAAGGTTCCTTCTTCTTCATAACCTCATCCAAATGGTCTTGAGTACGAACAATCTCATCTTTAAGATCATTTTCATGAGTTAAGCTCCAGATAAGATTGCATCTCTCTCTGTCTCTTTGTTGTGAGCAAATCATAGTGATAAGTGATGAAGTCCTTGACATCCTTGTAGAAACAAGTATAATCCGCTTCAAGCATATCCAAGTTGAAGAAGGCGTTATTCGCGCACTCAACCATTGCTTCCACAGTTTTGGTGCTCCCAGAAGTGAGCTGATACACCAACAGAGACTTGACAGACTTGACATGAGATATTATGGTCTTTGATTCTTCATTATTGTGGGAAGAACATTCATCCCGAAGACGTGGTTTTGGTGGTGATTTCAGCTTGAACAAGGGATTCAGCTTCATCTTATTGTCACTATGTTCTTCATCTGTATCACATGAAATCAGTAGAGGCACATCTATACTCGATCCCAATGGTGGCACAGGTGCAGGAGGCAGAGGAACCGCTGGAGCTTCTTTCGTTGCTATAGGTGGCGCTTCAACATCAACAACATTGAAAAATTCATTAGTCTAAGAAATCAGAAACAGTCAACGAAAAAATGCCGGATGTTTCAAAGGACTTACTGAAAACTTACTAAATTTACTTTCACTATGGCTGGAACTCATTGAAAACTTACACAACAACAACAATGTACATAGTATAATCCAACAAGTGGTATCTGAGAGGATGAGATGTACGGAGACCTTACTCCTGTCTCCGATATATCCTCGGCTCAAGAACCTTACTGAGTTCAATATGATTTATGCTTTAACCTTAGAACTCATAAAAGACTTACTAGAGCTTATGTGACACATACTAAGTGAGATTTAGAGAGAGAAAAAAGGTTCATTTAATTTGGTAGAGTAGTGCTTGTACTCACTGCATTAGCAACAAAAATGATTTTGCAGCAAAAAGGACAAAAATAGGGGCTCAGGCATCTGCATGCAGACCTATTACACAAAATATGCTTCAAAGTTGGAACTCACTGAAAGCTAAGCTAAACCAATAAATATAATGGAGCTAACAATGGAACTCACTCTTTGTGATTTCAACAACGTCATTCTCTCTTGTTTCCCTTTTTTCCTTTTCATATCAGAACTTTATAACATGGCAAACTAGTAAGAAGATCAGCAACAACATATCAGTATGATCCCGCAAGTGGGATCTGGGGTGGGTGCGGTGTACACAGACCTTACTCTTACCTCGAGTGACGTAGATAGGTTGTTTTCGATAGACCATTAGCTCGAGATAAATAGTTTTGAAAACGAGTCGGAAAAATAAATGGATAAAAATACAAGACTAACACGCAAAGATAGAGAAGCAATGACAAACTAGTAAGAAGATATTGGACTTACAAAAATTACTGTAAACTAATATTAACCCCTACAAGAAAAGAAACTTTGAACCATAATGTAAAGTATTAGTCATGAAACTCACCCTCTGCTAAAACTGATATTTGTTTAGGGGGGCGACCTCGGCCACGTTTGACAGTCTGAATAATGCTACTAGGCACAGTCTTTGTTTTGTGATCACCATCAGTTGTGCAATGTTCTTCTTGTATCGATGATGCTATATGTTCTCGTATAGCACCTGCAGGGGTTTACGCATGTAAAGGAGAAATTAAGAGCAATTGAATCACCATGTGGTTACGAATAGGCTCACCCTTCTACCCTTTTCCATTTAAATACCTACAATTTGTCAACAACGGGGTTCGAACATGCGACATGCGCTTAATCTAAGCATCACAAGTTGAGCTTTTATCACTAAACCAAAGTCCCGGAATTTCACATATTATTCATATACTAGTACATAAGGCAGCCATCTTTGACATTTCATCCGTGCTAGTGTACAAATTAATACTTTTAGGAAAATATCACTACTAAGCAAGTAGTATTAAACAAATGGATTTTTACATCAAGAAGCAAGGAACACACAAAAATTATTAAGGATTTTTTACATTATATATCCATTAAATTCAAAATATTTATAAGTTATACTCATTAAAAATTACACTAACCATAAAATTAAAAGTATTTACCAACCTACCCATTTATTACTGTATACATTTATTATACCTTATGGGTGTCTACCTTTAAGGTATTCTTAAATAGTTTATGGGTAGGACTTCTAAATATAAATATATGGACAGAGATGCGTAAATACTTTGATTTTAATGAATATTTTCGTAAACCTCCGAATTATTAATATGAGCCCTTATTCCCAAACTTTTTTTAAAATGGCCCATAATTTGTGCCAAAAAAATTTAAAATTACTACCCTAACCCCCTCTCCACAAAAAACGTTAGCCTCTTCTCTTCTCCTTCAAAGAAAATGTCCTAGCACCCTATTCCCCCTTGCCATTGTCGCTTCCTCCCCAACCCCTTCCACCGTTTGTGAAGAATAAGACGATTTTCCAAAACAAATTCCGGTCAAAGCTGAGGGTTGTTTATCGTGTTCTTTTTTTAAAAAAAATAAACCGACGAGATCTACTAGATTTTTTGTTGAAATTTTTTTAAAATGTGTAGATCTAGTATTTTTCTTTTAGTATTTTATATAGATCTGGTATTTTTGTTATGTTTTTTATGTAAAGCTGCTCAAAATACTATATAAAACTTTTTGTACGTGTTTATACAAATTTCAACATGTTTTATACAAGTTCATATATTTATGTAAACATGTTTAACTTGTATAAATAGGTATAGGATTTTTTACCTTATATACTCATGTAATTCAAAGTATTTACAAGTCATACCCATTAAAAATTACACTACCCATGAAACTAAAAATATTTACCCAACCTACCCATTATGGGTGTATATATTTAAAGTATACTACATAAATAATATTAATATACAAGTCGAGATATGGGTGTATACCTTTAGTGTATACTACAGTACATAAATAATACAAGTCTAGATGGGTAGAACATGTAAATAGTTTATGGGTAAGGCTTGTAAATATGAAACTTATGGGTAGAGGTGAGTAAATATTTTGATTTTGATGGGTATTTTCGTAAACCTCTCATAGGTATATCTGTGTATGTACATAAATTTTCAGATTTGTGCATTATTCTAGATGTCTGTATGAAGGTTAAGCATTTTTGTATATATTTTTGTATTTCTCTCCTTGTATACGCATTCATCAATGTATATTCATGTATGATTTATTTTTTCGTAGATTTGTATGTATAAACTTGTCCAAATTAATGATATAGACAAAATCGATAAAAAATAACTTCGATAAAACAAAAAAGTAATTTCAGTGATGAAACAAAAGGTTTCATTAGAATTTTGACTATTTAAAATTTTTCGGCCACCGATCATTGCCGGCGGGAGGGTGACCATCGGCGAATCAATGGCACGGTAGGGGGATGTGACTGCTAGAATTTTTTTTCTTTGAAGAAAGAGAGCCTTTATTTTGAAAATTGGCAATGTGCTATGCCAATATAATAAAAATTAATGTGGCCATTCCTTTATAATTTCCTTCTTTGAAATGCTATTTTTTTTAAAGAAAAAATTAACTAAAATATCAAGTACTAATGAAAAATAGACTATTTATTTAAACTAAATTTTCGCTCATTACTTTAAGAACTGTTTAACATTACTACTAATATACCCTCCATTCCAACCCAGTCAAATGATGTCAAATAGAATGAGACCTTCAAGTCAAACCTTAGCTAAAATATTTTTACACACTTTGGAAACAAAACATTTAAATGCATGTGAAAAGAGTACTTGTCTCACCTAATCTTGTAAAGGGTCTCCTTCTTCGGAAAGAACGCCTACGTTGAATACAGGTTGAATCAGATAACTGTGTTAAAGACCTTTTTCTTGACGAAGAATCTGGAGAAGAAGAAGACTTCTTCCTCTCAACTTTTCCTTCTTCATGCACAATATTTGTATCTCTTGCCGGAAAACCTGGAGGAGGTGATAACGAGGCGGCGGAAGCAATGACGCCTGAGAAACTTTTCTTTGAAGGTAACATCATCAACTAATGATTGTAATAAAACATGTGGCAACATATTTATAGGACAATCTTGGGAGGTTCTAACTTTCTTATATGGAAACTACTTTAATATCTTACACTATAACTAGATTTATTTCCAAGTAAATTTGGCTACGCGCGAAGCGCGTGTAACTAATATCAATAAGTAAATTGCTGAAATCATACTTAGCATAAGTCCTCTTATGCAAGGTTCACACACTAAAAGAGAAGCATAAATTAAATGTATATCTATTTTGTACATTAACAAAATGAAAATTATGTAGAGACAAGGAAAAATGAGTTTAAAAAAAAAAAGTAAAAGTAGAGAGGAAAAGAACCCGAATGGATGAATGTGAAGTGCTTGAATCGGTAAAGATGAGCAACCAACTTTAGTCATTCACATGATCAAATATAATTACATTATTAAAGACTCTTATTAGTTCAAGATATCTACTTCTCACAGCAAATTAAAGATAAAAAGATATCGACAAAAATCTGTTGCGCCTATAGAACAAAATCAACCCAGATGTTGCAAAGAGAGCAGCCAACCAAGCAAATACAACACCAATGATGGTTAATTTTTAAGGAGAAGAGTTTATAGTTACTAAAGTGATTGTTGGTCTTCTTATATACGGTACAAAAATCCTCAAATACATGGTACATTAGAAACATTAAACAAAGAATAATTCATAAATTAATAATCCTTGTATTGCTAATATATCCCTGTATCAAGTGACGTAGCCAGGATTTCTCACAAGGTTGTTCAAATTTTTTAACACAATAATATTTTTTTTCAATGGACTGGTGCACCAACTTTTTTTTTTTTTCCAACAAATGGTGTTCAACTTGCTTTTGGTACTGTTTTAAAGTATTTTTTCTCAAACTTGAAATTGTAATAACTGCACAGTAATAAATTTGAAAAAGAAAAGTATACAGGGAATTGTTCCTTTAATAAGAAAGTAATATATGGCCCAGTAGTCAGCCAAAAGTGCAGAGCAAAAAAATCAAACTCCAGCGTGTATCGAACTTACGTACTTCCATTAAACATGAACTTAACCTTCGCCAATTAAACTGCCATTACCTCATGTCGAGGTTGTTCAGTTTATTCTATATTTACAAACAATAAAATATTTTATATATATACACCGTATAAGCTTTTGATGAAGGTTGTTCCAATGACCAACCTCACCCTAACGTGGCTCCGCCCATGCTTGCATTATCAATCTCTATATATAATCATGTATAACTTGTCTTCGTACCAAACGACCCTGAGAACTTTAATATCTTACACAATAATTAGATTACTTTACCAATTGATTTTGGCTACACGCATAATAACTCCATAGCAATGAGTAAATTAAATAAGTTTTTAGATATTATTTAAAATTAAAAGAATAGTGTAAACCTTGAAATTGTTAAACGTTGATTCTATAACTATTTAACATATAGCTGAATAAAGGGATAAAATTTTGTCCACAGAAGTCCTTAGATGCATTATGTTATTTCTTGTTTTACCTTCCCTTAGCGAAATAATCTTATTATTCCTTTTGGGATTAATTAACAGAATATACCTAATATAAGATTGTAACAGAAATCTCTTTATCTCCTCAAAATTAGAGGAATAGTACAATCACAAATTTACATTGATAGTATAACAACAACAACAGCAACAACAACAACAAGTAAAGATAATTTTGCAAAGTAATATCACAACAAAACGACTTTATCACATTTAGATTTTACTCAGTTTGACAACCAAACCAAAACTCATTCGATCGTCAATATCTCTCTAAAGGACTAAGTGCATTATAATCATCAAATGCAAGCAAGTCATCAAATAATTTCATTATGAAATAAGTGAAACATGTAATTCGATTGAAAATAAATAGTTTTACCATATGTATATTATTTTGTCAAAAGCATGAAAAATAGAGCAACTTTCCTTATGTGTGTACACCGTACACCATATCAATGAGTACAAACTTTTGACTACATGAATATTTTGAAAAAATATGTTTGAGTTATGTAAAAATTAAAAGAAGATGAAAAATTCAAATTCCCTCCGTAGATGAAGTCCTTGATTTCGTTTCAATCTTGACTTATAAATTTCCATGAATATATATATATATATATATATATATATATATATATTCCCTCCGTAGATGAAGTCCTTGATTTCGTTTCAATCTTGACTTATAAATTTCCATGAATATATATATATATATATATATATATATATATATATATATATATATATATTGATCTTATTTAGCTACTTATAAGACAAGAAACCATGCTTATTAGCATTAGTCCTCATATGTGAGGTACACACATTTAAATAGAAGCATAAATGTGTATGTACTTTGTTGACATTAACAAAATATCGAGTTAAAAAATATGCTTTGTGACAAAAAACTTTCCACCAATTGAAGACATCTTTGAAGCTTGAAATTGAAATTAAGACAATACGCCCGCAACTGCTATAATTTGTATTTCAGTCCTTTTAATCTTTAGTTCTGCTACTCGTACACTTATCACATGTACATTTTGATGAAACTGAAGTGTCAGGAGAGATCAAGAATCAAAATGAAAAGAATAGAAAGTATCTACTTTATTTCTTCCAGCTTTAGTTTCATCAAAATGACATCTAATGTTGAATCTGGAATACCATAACAACAGATCAGAAGCACTAAACCAAAAATTGATAGACGTCGCTACAAAGGGGAGGATTGTTCAAAGCTTATATGAGCCACTTGCCCTTCATATTTTACCGATGTGGAAGACTTTTCCCACACTTCAACATACTCCATCCGTTTTACTAAAAATGAAATGTTTCGGGTTTCGAAAAAAAGTATTATAAGTGACAACAATTAATAATGCAAAGTATTTAAAAGACATGAAAATATTGCAGTTAAAAAAAATTTTATTTGACTCATAAAACCCGAATTATGACATGCTTTGTGAAACGGATGGAGTATTTACAAGCACTTCTAGCAAAGAAACATTCAGAATTAGTAAGTAGATTTGATTTAAGAACTATCAATAGATATACCACGCCTGAAAATATAATTGCTTCATGTGTTCCAATTTATGTGAATCTTTGCGGAGTACAAGTGTTAAATTGACTAATTTTCAGTGTGAATTTAAACATAGAATTTTATTTTTTTTAAGTAAAATTTACATATTTAACAACTACATTGAAATTACTACAAATCACAATATTTCAAAAAATATTTGCAAGAAACATGGTTGAAGATACTCATGTTTGACTCTTCAAATAATAATACGATCGCATAAATTGAAACGGATGTGGTAGGACATGATTCTACCGCATAGGAAAAAAAGAAGACAACACATGTGGCAAATATTGTCAAATTTCTCAATGTTGAACGACAATTTTATAAGTCAATTAACAAGAAATTTGGTTTCCATCGTCCTGAACAAAGTAATTATTTAACCTTAGCTTATTAAAGTTTAACACGAGTTAGACATTTTAATATCTTTAGAGGAAATATTCAATGGCTATGATCATGTAAAGGGGTCATGTTTTCATATTTCCTCAACTCGGCTCTGCTTAAAGCTGGTAGAAGATTTGAACTGAAACTAGAAATGGTAGCAAATCAGCAAGTGAATACTGTGGTTAGGATGTCAAAATATTTACCCAACAAAACCCCCTCCCCCTCCCCTCCAAAGTTGTGTTGAAAGTCATTTTCAGGACCTTACAATAAGCAAATATTTCAAGCAGTGAAAAAGTCCTATTAGCTAGTTTTACATACAAAAAAGACTCTTAAGGATTTGGCAAATACTAATAGAACAACACCCAACTTATAAAATCATATCAAAGAGTTCAAGATTTATATAATCAGACTTGAACTAATATTAAACTCCTGCATTTCATTGGAATAGTAATTTGTTCATTCATATAAGCAAAAAACTACTGGCTACTCCTATTAGTCAGGAAGCTATTCAACCTTGTGGATACTTCAGTATGTTAGGAAGTTCTAAAGATAAACACCATAAATACACTAAACATATAAGACTGTACCATGCATCTAAAATTAAGTTAAGATTGTATGGACTTCAAGCGACGGGTAGTGGATTCAATGGCATTGAGAACTGCATTTTCACATTGATCAATTTCCCTTAGTACATCTTCAGCTGCCTCCACTTGGGTACGAAGTTTTTGCACCTCATGTAGTGCAATCTCATGGGCTGCAATCTGTTTTTGTTTCTTATGTTTCAAAGTATCTTCACCTTCTTCAAGAAAAGAAACCAATTGTTTCAGCCTACCAATCATTTCAATTGCATCTGCTATTCGTCTTTCTAAAGGTTCCTTCTTTTTCATAACCATATCCAACTGGCCTTGAGTACGAAAGATCTCATCGTTAAGATCATTTGCACAAGTCATAGCATCTTCATATCTTGTCTTCAGTTCTGGAAAAGACTGCATCTCTCTCTGTCTCTTTGTTGTGAGCAAATCATAGTGATAACTAATGAAATCCTTGACATCCTTGTAGAAATCAGTATAATCAGCTCCAAGCAAATGCAAGTTATAGAAGGCGTTATTCGAGCACTTAACCATTGCTTCCACATTTTTGAGGCTCCCAGAAGTGAGCTGGAACACCAACACAGACTTGACATGAGATATTATGGTCTTTGATTCTTCATTAATGTGGGACAAACATTCATCCTGAAGACGTGGTTTTGGTGGCGATTTCAGCTTGAACAATGGATTCAGCTTTATCTTTTTGTCACTACGTTCTTCATCTGCATCACATGGAATTAGTACAGGCGCATCTATACTCGATCCTAATGGTGGTGGCGCAGGGGCAGGAGGCAGAGGAACCGCTGGAGTTTCTTTCGTTGCTATAGATTGCGCTTCAACATCAACAACATCAAACAATTCATTAGTTCAAGAAATCACAAAACATAACAAAAAAACCGGATGTTTCAAAGATGGGACTTGCTGAAAACTTGCTAAAATTTACTTTCCACTATAGTTGGAACTCATTGAAAACTTACAGAACAACAACGTACCCACTATAATCCGACAAGTGGGGTATGGGAAGGTAAGATGTACACAGACCTTACGTCTACCTTGATAAGGTAGAGAGGCTGTTTCGGATCAAGAACCTTGATTAGTTCAAAATGATTTATGCTTTAAGTTAACCTTAGAGCTCATAGAAAACTTACTAGACCTTCTGTGACAGATTCTTATAACTAATGCTAAGTTTACAATGGGTATGTGTGAAAGTAACAACTAAATGAAAACATACTAAATCTTTGGTTTTAGAACATGTATGCTTCAAAGTTGGAATTCTCTGAAAATTTAGCTAAAACACTAAATGGTACTACTACTCATTTCAAGTATGTCATTCTCTCTTGTTTCCCTTTTTCTACTTTTCATAACAAAACTTTATAACATGACAACTAATAAGTAGACATTGCATATCTATATCATCTATGGAAGACTCAAAAAAATTTTATTAGCCATAAACATTGAACAAAAACAGAATGTAAACTACTAGACATGAAACTAACCTTCTGCTGAAGCTGATCTTCGTTTCGAAGGGCGGCCTCGGCCACGTTTTACAGTCTGGTAAATGCTACTAGGCATAGTCTTGGACAAAGGTGTATCAAAGCCTGGTGGTATTTCTATACCAGTGTTTTCTCCCATGTTGGTACAAAAGATGGTGGAGAAATGGACTTAAACAATGGTGGGATGTTTATGCAAAAACACAAGAAATGGCAAGAAGAGGTAAGTATAGTGTGGGAAAAGGACATAAACTAACCAAGAAGAGGTGCAAGTGTTAAGTCAGAAACACCAAGAATGTGCATGTCTCTAGTGCCGCACTCAAATCCGAGACGTCTGATTAAGGATAGAATAGTCTCATTTATACCACGACATAGTCAAAATATATGGGTATACAATATTTTAGATAATTTTTATAATATATAGGAAAAATTAGGAGCATTCAAAATGTGTGATATACCATAACGTTTCTCAACATTTAATTCATAATACAACATATTTTAAAGACTTCATTTTCTAGTCTAGGATACAAACAATATCGAGTACTCCCTCCGTCTCAAATTATTTGTCTTCTTTTCAAAAATAGTCGTTTCAAAATATTTGTCCAGTTATGATTTCAACGTAAAATTTTTCATTTTTTTTTTCCATTTTACTCATAGTAGTAAATTTCTTGAAGACCACAAAAATCTCACTTATTGGTTAATATTATACTTGTAAAATAGTCAAGAATCGTCCTTCATTAATGATTTCTTAAGGGGCTTGTAAAAGTGAAGAGGACAAATAATTTGAGACGGAGTGAGCATTCTTTGCAATGAAAATCACTTAATGCAGAAAAAAAAATTAAAAAGCTAAAGTTCAGATTTAGCTAAGTTTGATTTATAAATCACCAAAGAGGAAGATCTCATATCTGTAGCATTAAAGTAAGTATTAAAAACAGCTCGAATTAGAAAAAGGTACACTTCATTTGAAATGGATTTATTTTGTTCCTATTATTAGAAATTAGGTGCCCGTGTCAGAATGTATGTATTGCATTCATTTAAGTGAACAAAAAATAAAAGTTATTGTTAGCCTTGTGATGAAATATTCAACGGCTGTGATCAAAGCAAGGGGTCAAGTTTTCATATTTCCTTAATTGATATTTGCAAAAAAGCTGCAAGGATTTTGACCTGAAACTAGAAATGGTGTTGTCAAAATATTCTCATAATAAAGACCCCAAATTTGTGTTCCATACTATTATAGTTAGGCCTGGGCATGGAGCTGAGCAGGCTCGGAGCTCGCTCGGCTCAGTTGCCTTTTAGCTCGGCTCGGCTCGGCTCAGTCTCATTTAAAATTTGGCTCAGCTCGGCTCGGCTCGGCTCGGTTAAAGCTCGATCAAGCTCGGCTCGACACGATTAGCTTGATTAATTGTGTAATTTTATCTTTAAAATATAACTTTCATTCATTAGCCTTAATTACCAAAAAATATTAGAAGTCTATGTGTTATTTAATATTTTAATGCAATAGTTAACAATTTATAAACTAGTACTTTTATCCTTATCTATGATTATGATCAAAAGGAAAATTCAAATATTATTTTTTATATTATTAAGTATGGGGACACAAAAAAAAAAGTCGGCTCGGGCTCGGTCAAACTCTAACAAAGCTCGCTCGAGCTCGGCTCGGCTCGCTATGTATAAAGCTCGGTTCGGCTCGGGCTCGGTTAGACTCGGCTCGGGCTCGGCTCGTTCGCTCGATGCCCAAACCTAATTATAGTCTTGCTCCTAATTAACTTTATAGCTGAGTAAATCAATTTTTATAATTGCACTACCTAATCCTCTTCTGGAAAAGCGAAGGACTTGTTTGTTTGGTGCATCAAAAGTCATTTTCGGTGTTTAACTGAAGAGTGGAAAATAACTTTCTTTAAAAAAAAAATTATGACAACTATATTTATCATTATGAAGGTTTTAGTAAAGTAGTAAGTATTCGTTCATCTTTGACGAAAAGTCTCGAGTTCGAGCACTAATAAAATAGAATCGTTTTCGTATGGAGTTCTTAAAATGTCAGTTTCAAGCACGAGTTCTTAAAGTGGATATTATACACCGAATGGTAAAACGATGATGGTATTATGAAACATGATTGTGCTTTAAACAAAAAGTTTTATTCATTACGTTGAATATGATATGCTTGTAAAATTTGAGTTCAATCAAACGTCATTTGATAGGTTTTGGAATGATATTTTATTTTCGAGGGCGAAGTCTATAATAATATGAACTTAACCCTCCATTTAGAGTAAACAAGCTCCGTTTAGCAAGCTGTTGATTCCCTCGATGATGAGATGGCTAGACATGTTTTTGGAAGGTTTCGGACCGTTGCTCACTTTTTGACTTAAAAGTAAGTGTTTAAAAGCACATTTTACTTTGGTCAAACATCCCAAACTTAAAAAAGAGCTTAAAAGCTATCCCTTCCGGATCCTATTTAGTTGTCACACTTACTATAAATAGACCAAAGTATTTGTCACTTTTAAAAAGTCAAATATAAAATTTACCATTTTTCTCCATTTTACCATTAGTATTAATTTCTTTTTGAAAAGCACAAATACTTAGATTATGAGTTTCTTAAAATATCAAGAAGGATAGACTAGTAAATGACAAATATTACAACTAAAAAGAACCTGAGGGAGTATTTTGGCTTAAAAATACTTAAAATACGCCAATCCAAACACCCACAACATATTTTAAAGACATGCTTCTCTAGTCTACAATATAAAAATTATCGAATAAGTATTTCTTTGCAATGAAGACTACTTAAGACAGAAAAATTAATTACTGGCTAATGATGAAATATTCAACGGCTGTGATCAAAGCAAGGGGTCAAGTTTTCATATTTCCTTAATTGATATTTGCAAAAAGCTGTAAGGATTTTGTACTTAAACTAGAAATGGTGCTATCATAATATTCTCATGATAAAGACCCTCAATTTGTGGACCATATATGAAAAGGCAATGGACTTGTGAGTTTGGTGTGTTGGAAGTCATTTTTCTGTGTTTTATGAAGAGTGGAAAAAAAATTCTTAAAGAAAGAAATTAAATAAAAATTGATAACAATATTCAACATCAAAAGTTGTGGTAAAGTAGCAGGTAATTTTCACAAATGATCAAACAACTATAGGTTTTTTGCATCAAAGTCACATAATTTTGTTTCCTTACCTACAAGTCACTCTACTCTTCCCTTAACAACACAATGATTGGAACATATAACTTACGATATACTTTTTGTAATTTTTTTAAAAAATTTGCCCTTTTCCTTTGTTTTTTTGGGGACAAATAACCATTAAAAAAACAAACAAATAAAGATTTAGCAATAGGCTCTTAGTTAATTCTTTTAGTTTATCATAATAGATTTTAGATACTATATGTAATTTAAATACAAAGCAATATAATAATAACCTCTAGATTCTTCCATTTGCAAGAAAGAAGTACGTCTAAGTCTTAAAGTTGATTAACAAAATGTTGGTGCAATTTTTTTATTCAAGATGATTTATTTTCAGAAGCCATATAAACGATCTCCTTTTAAGCTATTTTATATAAATAAGCATGACATTGACTTCAAAATATTTTTGTAAGGAAAACAGTTAACTCTCATACTAGTTTGCTTGTACACTAAAATTGCTTTTATAATGAAAAAAAAAAGTAGGAGGATCATGTATATGTATGTAATGCTTCACACACACACACACACACACACTCTCTCTCTATATATATATAAAAGGAAATCAACCCCTAAAGTAACAGCCTGAAAAAAATATGACTATAACATTTAGTTTGTTTCGTTTGAGAACCCAAATTTGCCTCTTTCTCTTGAAATACAGTATTTTTGGATTCTAAAATTTATACTCAAAAAGTAATAAAGAATATAAAAATGTGAAGAAAAAAATACTTAAGGTAGACAAGAGTGTATTGATGAATCTCCATTTGTTTTTTTTTTCAATAGTTACTTGTTTAAAAAAGGTGAAAAAGGCTGGAACTAATACTTTCCGACTATTGTGACCATTTAGTTATTAAGGTGATAGTAGCGTAACTTTTAAGTGAGAAAACAAAGTCACGTGACTTTGGCGCAAGTGATTATTGGTAAAAAGTACCCTAAAGTAGCATTGAATTCGAGCTCTAGTAACGGAATCAACTTTGATAATAAATATTCTCCACCCCCCTCCCCCCCCATTTTCTAGCAAGAATTTGAATTAGTCGAGCTCTAAAATAAGTATTAGATACTAAATTTATAATAATTTGAATTAAATAATTTGAATTAGTATGCACAAACCAGCATGACTAGTCCACCTAATAATACAATCTATCCAACAAGACTTTAAAGCACATTGGAAAGAATTCACCTAGTACCACACCTGTTGAAACTCTGAAATTTGGTTTTCAAGATTGTTGCTCCAGCCTTCAACTCGCTCTATAATCACAAAAGCAACATCTCTTAATTCGTCTTCCTTTACTCTTGTAATGGTCTCTCTTTAGTAAGATATCACTTGGTATGTTGGTTTGGTTCGGTTCACTCCATAATGACACCTTATTTAACTCCGATAAAATCTAGTGCTACTCTAGGATGGCTTGTGAAAAGAATATCATAACTCCCACATATATTTCTAAAGACTAAAACTGCAGATATCATCATAAGCTTTGCTATGCATGATTCAATATACAATGTAAAGTGAACCTGTGACACTGAGATCTTTCAGTAATCTTAATTAACTACGTACCTTAAGTCTAGATATCAGAATCATTGAAATTCAGAATATCTCAACCTCATTTGGGATACCAAATGTGATCCTAGAATCACTAACAACAAGGAAATTACACTGACAAAGAACTCAAAACAGGTTTATGTACAAAGATCAACTTAATGACAACAATGAGTGCTCTGCAAGTTTTCAGCCTTCATTTTCTCACCTTCCATATGATCCCCAACTTCTTTGGTCTCAAACTTGAGTTTCTCCATCTCAGGTTGGACATATAATATCAGATTGTCACCGACAGTTCTTCGCGATATCTACATTTCTTTTGGTTAAAATAAGAGAAACAGATTCCTCCACTTCATAACTGAAGGAATACATACATGCATATAATACAGAATCTATACTAAATAGATTATTTAAATATAAACCGAGAACTTACTTGTTATTCTCGTAAGCGGAAGCGGTAGGATCTTGAACCATGGCTGGAATTACTTGCCGTCGGTAGTTGTCACGTGCTTGACGGATCAACTCCTTTATCCACGGTCTGGATAGATATTAAGAGCACCCTTTATGGGTGGACTCTTTTATTAAGATAAATCCAACAATAACATATTTAGAAGTGATCAACAATAGAATCATTTTCTTCACTACCACTAACTGATCCATCAAGAAAGGAAGCTAAAACCACATTCCAGTGAAACCACCATTCCAGGTATTTCTCTGGAAAAACTTACTAGAGCAAGAGGTGTTTAAGAGAAAAAAATCATACATTAAAGAAAGCAAAGAGTTGCCAGCAAAGTTAAGCTATTCAACCTGGACGTTAGAGCTAGTATGGAAAGACGCTCAAGGGGAACACCAGATATAGGACAGTCCTCCGAAAAGAAAAACACCATATACAAACTTGAAACAGCTAAAGAGTGCATCACTATATCTAACAACTAAACTAAGAGTGTATGGACTGTAGGCGACGTGTGGTCGGCTCAATGCCATTAAGAGCTGCATTCTTGCGCTGCTCAATTGCACATTCAGCTTCCTCCATCTGGGAACGAAGTTTTTGCGCCTCAACTTGTGCAATTTCATGTGCTGCTACATATTTTCGTTTCATAGTTTTTAGAACCTTCTCATCCCGTTCAATATCAGCAACCTCTTTTTTGAGCCTATCAATGATATCCATTGCCTCTGCTATTCGTCTTTTCAAAGGTTCCTTTTTTTCTTTGGCTGTCTGTATATTTGCTTGAGTGTGAAGGATATTCTTTTCAAGATCATTTGCACAAACCATAGCATCATTATATCTTGTCTTCAATTCTAAAAAGGGTTGCATATCTTTGTCTCTCTCTGTAGTGAGCAAATCATAGTGATATGAGATGAAGTCCTTCACATCCGAGTAGAAAGAACTGTAATCAGCTTTAAGCCAATCCAAGGTCATGAAGGCCTTATTCGCATGATCGACCATGGCATCTATGTTCTGGCTGCTTCCGGATGTGAGATGAGACACCAACATTGACATGACCTGAGGGATTAAGGTCTTGGATTTTTCGAGAGCGTAGGGAGAACATTCCTTTCGACAAGGTGACTCTGGTGGTTTCTTCAGTCTTAATAATGGATTCAGATTTATCTTTGTCTCTATATGTTCTCCTTCATCTTCATCACATGGCATTTCCAGAGGTGTATCTTTACTCGGCCCCAATGGCGACACATTAGGTGGCGGAACTGCAGGAGTTTCTGTTGCTGTCACTGGTGGCACTTCTACATCAATATAAAAAAATTACTAGTACTAGTTAAAAATGACCGAACTAAGAAAACAGATCAACAAGATGCATTGTTTAAGAAGTTGTATATTTAAAAGTTAGGAACTTACTGAAAACTACTACTACCAAACAATTTAGTACAAAAAGCAAACATCACAAGTCTTAGTTACTTTGAAACCATTTATGCTATAATGTTAGAAAAAAAACTTACCAAACCAAAGATACATGCTTTAAAGCTAGAACTCTCAAGAAGACTTAACAAGGCTCAGAGGCAGACCTACCTTGTTGGGTGGGGGACACCGCCCCCGGTAACCTCAAGAAAATCGTATGCATACAGTATATATCTCCTTAAGTTTATACATTACTATATTTTACTTGGCACTCCAGTATGCAAGTGTTGGGTAGCTACACTAGTTAATATGCAGGACACTGATTTGGTGATTTCTCATGAGCCTGCTGGCCTGGTTTCCACTCCCAACTCTAGCATATGCCGGTCTTTTTCGACTTCATCCACTCTACTTTGTAGCTAGTAATTGAAATGTCTTTGTTAAAGACAATGGTGCCCCCTCCACTTTCAAATTTTGGCAAAACTTTACTTATTGAAATTTTACCAATTTTTCAGTTCAAAATTAGCGGTAAGAGAACCTAACTTACAACAAACTTACAATAATAAATCTTTTGTTTTAACATGTGTACACTATGCTTAAAAGTACCTTAGAACTTAAATGACACCTTCCTAAAGCTTTTTAGTACTTTGGAAAGATACAGCCATCAGAGCTAAAACTTACAACCAAAACTTCTTAACAGAAAGATACAGCCATCAGAGCTAAAACTTACAACCAAAACTTCTTAACAGAAAAGGGGACAAAAGGTGCATGCATGCTTAATTCTAAGCCAGAACCAACTAAAACTTGCAAAACAGATAACAAGATCATAAATTTATATGGAAAACACATAAAAACTTTAGAATATAAGGCAAAAACACATACCAGTTAGTGCTGAAAATGATTTCCTCTTGCGAGGACGACCACGGGGACGTCGTAAAGGAGGCTGATTAGGGGTTGGAACAGAAAGATTACCATCTTGGCCTTGTCCCAAAGGTGTTGTAAAGCCTGGTGGTGCTTGGTCTGGTTCCACAACCGAAGAACTCCTAGCGCCATGAATATTTTTACGAATTTGAAGTTGCTGCTGCAAGTCCCAAGGCTCTCCATGATTATACCAAACGTAATAATTTGGCATAAACCCCTTCTTATACAAATGTAACTCGACATTCTCCAAATCTTGTATCTTTACACATTCGCATTTTTCACATGGACACCTAATTTTTCCATGCCTTAAATAATCGTCTGTGTTGCGGGCTACATCAAGAAATTCCATAACACCCGCTACAAACGAAGGCCTCAACCCCCGCCGCTCGGGAAAGTTTCTATTATCCATCCACAGACGACGTCGATTAATGCCCATATCTACACAAACATTGCAAGATTGAGAAACAATATGTATGATTTTTTATAATAGTTTGCCACTTTTTTGTAATCACTTTAGCAAGATTAATGTCGTCGGGTTTGTTAATGCAAGCAACTTGTTTGATGAAATGCCCCAAAGAAACAATATTATCTAATAACACCCTATTAATTAATATTATCAAAGCAATTCAAACCAACAAAAGCTTATTCGTTTTAGGCATAACATGTTCATCTTCTCAACAATACCAAGGCAACAACACATTACAAACAACACTACCAAACAATACCAACAACTACAACAATCCCAAACAACACAAACCTAACTTTATAATAGCTAACAACACCAAACAAGTTGTTCAACATCAACAATAACTACAATAAAGTTTGCTAACTAATAATTAACTAAATATGCAACATTATAGGCCAAAGTTAAAAAATAATTAAAAAATTAATTAAATTCGGATTAAATAAAAACAAAAAAAAAAACCGTACCTCGACGTTGATTTATGCTCCAATAGTACCTACTAATGATTCCCCACTAGTTATATGCTTCAAAACTACAAAAAAATTGAGTTAAAAAGTTAGGGTTCAAGTTTTACAAAGTAATTAAAATAACCTAAAATTAAGAATTTACCTTGAATTTGTTGTTATGGGTAGTGATTAGGAGGGTAGATTGTGTTTAAGTGTTGATTTTGGGGGTGGGTTATGGTGGATTTCGGATTTTTCACGTTTGGGGGTGGGTTATGGTGTTTAGAGAGAGTTAGTGATAATTGGGGAAGAAGATAACAATGAAGAAGGGGCTGCTTGCTGAAGTTATATCGGGTGGGTCGACCGACCTTCGGTCGACAGCTACAACAAAATTATTTTCGACCGATTTTCGGTCGAACAGTTTTGACCAAGTGGACTGTTCGACCGAAAATCGGTCGAAATAGGTTCGGTCGAACACTGGTAGTCGAAAAATCCGGTTTTTTAAGTAGTGGTCATTGTTAAGTTTTATGGAAGAAAAGTTGGTAAAATGCACGAGACAAGAAGAAGAATGACTATATGTTTGAAGATGAAGACATGCATATATAAAAGATACTACTTCAAAAACATGTAGAAAGCTGTACAATGTTGAAAGTTGTAAAGAAACTCAAGCTAATTAAGTACTACTAAAGAAGAGCTTAAAGGAGCTGAATTCTCATTACTTCAAAAACATAGTTACTGAGGCAAGCTTCTTACTAGCAAGTAATTGATAGTAGAAAAGATGATGATGAAACAACAATAATGGTGGTTGCATGCATTTTAGTTAGTCCATTTGAATAGTGATCTTGCTTGTGTAGGAACACAAGAAATACAGTTCAGAGAATTTATGTAGTGCTCCTGTGTGATTGAGTGAAAAGACTAGCTAAGCTTACTCCATAAACAAAGTAATTACTCCTATTTAATTTTAGAAAAGTTTTAGTTTTACTCGAGTTCCATAGAGAGAGTAATTATTTAATCTTATAAAAGTTTTAAACAAACTATGTGTAATTATATAAGTATTAACTAGTAGTACACACCAAATTTTATCAATTTAATACTACACCTATGATATCGCATTAGAAATGGGTACTTCATATGGAAACGGAATTTATCTAGTAGGTATTTGAGAAAATAGGAGCTCGTGTCAGCATGCTTAGTGATTAATTTTATTAATAATACTCCCTCCGTTCCTCTTTAGATGAGCTCATTTGACTTTGCACGGAATTTAATAAAGAGAGAAGGCTTTTGAAACTTGTGGTCTAAAATAAGTTATAGATATTTGTGTGGCTACAAATCATCTAGGGATGAGTAAAAGTGAATATTTCTTTCCAAATTTAGAAAGAGGTCATTTTTTTTAAACAGACTAAAAAGAAAATATGTTCATCTTTTTTTAAACGGATGGAGTAATAAAGATCTCACTAGAGTTTGATTCAACATGATCGTTTCAGATTTTGGCATACAACAGGAAATTCAAAAGTTGCATTTTTTGTTTCGAGAGAAGAGGCAAAGCAAACTCTTAAACGAGTCTAGCTTACCTGAAATAGGATATTTAAGACTTGATATAATTCAAGAAAATTGTATTGCTTGTTTAGTCTAAACTAATGAGCTCTTTAATTCAAATTATAAAAGTAAATGTTAGACCAAACAATTTGACTGCCCCAAACAAGAAACACAAAAACTCTCATTGAGCAAACAATATGTAAGGTATTAACCATAAACTATACCATATAAATGCTAAATATTAACATGAATTTATACATTGTTCAAATAGGCAGGTGGTGCAATCTAAAATACTGTCTTCTCATCCAACACTAAAGACCACCAGTTAGATGCATTGAGACAAGATAAATAAGTACTCCCTTCGTTTTAATTTATGTGGCAGCATTTTCTTATTAGTCTGTTCTAAAAAGAATGGCAGCATTCTAAATTTGGTAACCATTTAACTTCAAAATTACAGTTCTGTCCTTAATAAAATGATTTATAACCACACAAACATCTATGCCTCATTTTAGACCACAAATTTCAAAAATCTTTATTTCTTAAACTCTGTGCCGAGTCAAACTATGACACATAAAATGGAACGGAGGGAGTAGTCATTTCCAGAATCTTACAAAAAGCAAGTTTTCCATAGCATCAGAATGTGTACACATGACAAAATAAAATCCACAAGTATTTGTCTAGCTCTTAACTTTGGGTTAGGGGAAGTCTTAAGGAGAATTTGAATATAAACTCCCCAAAGACTTGAGTCTAAAACAAAATATAAGCTAAATGTAGATAACCTTTCCTCTCTATGTTACCTACTAATCACCTTAGTTGTTGGAAACTAAACTTGAAAGTCATTTGACATTTTTCTTCAGCATGCAAGTCAAGATAAGTGTATGGATTGTATGTGTCAAGAGGTGGACTCAATGTCATTGAGAGCTGTACTTTTGCAACTCAAGTTCCTTAGCACATCTTCAGCTGCCTCCATCTGGTGTAACAAAGCAGGTTATACTCAATATGCAATTTATCGGCAGCGAAAAGGTCCTACTTGCAAATTTTATAGACCTGTTCCAAAAATTAAATTACATTCAAATTGGACTTTTAAAGATTTGTCAAATAATAGAAAGCCACAGTACTTATAAAATCACATCAAATGAGGATTTAGAGAATCAAACTTAAACATAGTCTATTGAAGTAATCTGGTCATCTCAATCAGAAGATGAAACCAAGTTCATATAAGAGAACACCAACCAATTACTTGCTAAGCATTGATGATCTAAAAGATCAACCTACATATATATATAATTCTGCTTTCTTTCAACTGGTGCAAAAATCTGGAAAACTGATAAATGAAAATCATGAACACTATCATATATCATTTTCACTATAGCAAGTATGACTGCAAGAAATCATGTAAGCTCTGAATCAAATTCTCCTTTTCAAAATATAATTTCAGATAAACAACAAAAGACTCACAGAATATAGGTTCAGAATCAGTTCTGGATTTAATGACAACAATGGAGCTCTTAAAGCTTTTAACTTTTATCTTTTCACTTCCATTAGGTCCCCAACTTCTTTAGTCTCAGACCAGAGTTTCTCCAATTTAGTTTCTTTAGTTCCGTGTCCTTCATCGTAGCATCTATAACAGCCATTCTCTTCTTTTTGGCTTCTTTCAAGTCTTTATATTATTTCATTTTGTTTAACTGTTTAAGCAACTTCGTCAAGTTGAATTAGTCCCTTTAAATCTAAAACTACGACTTTCGCCTCTGACACCAAAGTGATAAGCTTCAAGACTTCTGTATTCAAATTCTTAGCCAGGATTGTCAGCTGTTGGAGAATCTCATAAATGGCAGCTACAAGACATGACCAGATGATATTTGGTTTCCACTGACAGTTCTCTGCAACATCTCCATGTCTTTTATGTTAGTATGTAAATAAGGAGATAAACACTAAATATCATTTAATTCCCAACCATTTAATGGACTAACTCCTCATGCAAAACACTGAAGCTAGAATCATTTTCAGAAGCTCAAGGTAAACACCATAGGTACAACTAAACAGATAAAGAGTGTATACCGTGTGTATTAATTAAGTTAAGAGTTTTTAGGCGATGGGTGGTGGACTCAATGCCTTTGAGAGCTGCATTCTTCTGCTGATCTATCTCCCTAAGTTCATTGTCAACTTGCTCCATCTGAGCACGAAGTGTTTGCATCTCATGTTTTGCAATCTCATGGTCAGTAATACATTTTTGTTTCTTCTGTTTCAGAGCCTCTTCTTCTTGTTCAAGAACAACAACCGATTTTTTCAACCTACCAACCAATTCCATTGCCTCTTCTATTGCTTTTACCAAAGGTTCCTTTTTTTTTATGACCATCTCCACCTGGCCTTGAGTATGATCAATCTCATCTTTAAGATCATTTGCACGAATGTTAGCATCTTCATATCTCCTCTGCAGCTCTGGAATAGATGGCATACCTCTCTGTCTTTCTACAGTGAGCAAATCATAGTGGTATGTGATGAAATCCTTGACATCATTGTAGAAAGAACTATAATCTGCATGACGCTTATCCAAATTGTAGAAGGTGTAATTGGCACACTTAACCATGTCTTCCACGTTTTTGGTTTCGTCAGAGGTGAGCAGGTAACACCAACAGAGACTTAGCATTAGCGATTCTGCTCATTTGATCCATAGCAATGTGGGCAGAACTTTCTCCCCCAAGACGTGGCTTTGGTGGTCGACTTAGTAATGACAATGCATCCAGATTTACCTTTGTCTCTCTATGCTCTACGGCTTCATCACATGGAATCAGTATAGGCGTATCCATTCGTGATCCCAATGGTGGCACAGGAGACGGCGTAACTGCTGGAGTTTCTTCCGCTGCCATTGATGGTTCTTGAAATCAAAAACATAAAGAGTTTAGTTTAAGAAGATGGAAAAGGTAAAGGAAGAAGATGTATTCTTAGGGTTAAAACTTAAAGCTGTGGCTTACAATAAGAAAAGAAGAAAATAACTTTTGAACCACACTGAATGTTACTTGGAAACTCACCTTCTGCTGAAACTGGTCTATTTTTCGGAGGCCGGCCTGGACCACGTTTTACAGGTTGAGAGGTAGAGTCACAGAAAACTGGAGAAGGCAGCAAGTGGGTTGTTCAGATGCATTTACAATTTGGAAATTGCTATACTTAATATATCATTTTTATTTTTATGCTTATTCCTTTTATCTTGTCCTATAGCTTAGGCACTACGATCAGCTTTTCCAGCATTAATGGAGTGACAATCTTTTACATATCCATCGACACTAGACAAGATTTTTTCACCTTTCTTATATCAAATCTTTTAGCTTTTGTGATTATGGTAGCTCATAGCTCACCTTTAATGTTAGCTCAGAAGTTAGAAATATGAAACTGAGGTGAAAAAAGAAATATGATTTTGTAAATTCAAAATGTACGTGCTAAAAAGTTGACTTATCAAACATCCAACTAATCAAAACCATCAATCCTTAAGGTATCAAGTGTCAGTACTCATGTTAACTCACTGTGCATGAGAATGGAAACAAGCAGGGTATATAAAGATTCTGTTAACTTATGTCTTTTGTTGCCTTTTCAAAAATACTTACATGTACTGTATAATGAAATTTTACACTACTTGCTGTAAAAAGGTTAGTCGACTTACAGTTACCTTTTGAGTGACCTTGTCAAAAAAACTACACTGCTAGTGCCAGCAATATAACAGAATCTACTTCAAACCAGATTATTTCTTAAAATATACTACTCTAATAAAAGTCTAATCATCCAATATTCATAAGCAATTGCGGTTGGAAGTATTGAAACAAGACAAATAAGTCACTTCCAGAATCTTACTACAAGCAATTCCCAATGCATCAGGAATGTGTATTCACAACAAAATATCCAAAAGTATGTCTATTGCTCCAATAAAGAATCTTTTGACCTTGGTCTAGGGCAATTTGCAGATAAAGTCACCAAGAAGTTGAGCCTGAAACAAAATATGTGCTAAATGTAGATAACTCTTCCCCCCCTCCCCATGTTACCTACTAATCACCTTACACTGTTGGAAACTAAACTGGAAAGGCATCTAACAGATTTAAACATGTTACATTCAAAATAGACTCTTAATGATCTGATAAATGCACAGAACTTATAAAATCATATCATAATTCATATGAGTGCAAGATTTAAAGAATCAGACTTGAACAAATATACAACTCCTGCATTTCTCTTCCATAAGAAGAAATATAAAATCCTAGATCCACCTCCGAGTACTAGTAGTGGAAGAAGAAATGGACTGGTTTAGTAGTGATGCCAATTCAAGAAAGGGAAAAAAAATAAAATTTGAACCAAAACATAATGAACTCACCATCTGATGAAGCTGATCTCTCTTTGGGAGGGCGACCTGGGCCACGTTTTACAGGTTGAAGGTTAACTTGGCCTGGAGAAGGTCACCAAGGGATCAAAACAAAGAATTCAGGGGAAGTTCTTTTTCTTAAAATGTACCTAGTAACACTGTTACAACAAAATTCAGCAGAGCTTGAAAATAACATTTTACCTTGGCCTTAAATCCGATCACGTATTTGTGTTAAAATATCCACTTAATATGTACTATAAATATTCTTCACAGAACCAGTAAGAAAGAAGTGTTACATTTCAAAACCCATAAACTCAAAATCCTGAATGCGCTGCTATACCGGTGATGGAACAAAAAATGGACTAGTTTTATTGTAAGCCAACAAAGAAAAGGAAAAGAAAATAAATTTGAACTAAAACAGAATGAACTCACCATCTGCTGAAACTGGTCTCTCTTTGGGAGGGCGACCTGGACCACGTTTTACAGGTTGAATAACTTGGCCTGGAACAAAAAATCAAGGGAAATTCTTGTTCTTTAACTATGCCTAGTTTATTACTGTTACTACTAAGTTCAGCTAAGCTTGAAAAAATAACATTTTTACCTTGACCTTGAAATCTGATCATGTATTTGTGTTAAAATATCCTTTTAAGATGTACTATAAATATTCTATGCAAGTCTTCAAAACCCATAAACTTAAAATCCCCAATCCGCCACTGACTGTACCTGTGGTGGAACAAGTAATGGACTAGTTTTATAGTAACAACAACAACAACAAAAAACCCCCACTATGTCTGGGGAGGGTGAGGTGACCTTAACCCTACCTCGGAGAGGCTGTTTCTGATAGACCCTCAGCTTTTATAAATGTTGAACCAAAACAGAATCACACTCACCATCTGCTGAAACTGGTCTTGGTTTCGGAGGACGACCCGGGCCACGTTTTGCAGGTTGAAGGTTAACTTGGCCTGGAGAACAAAAAATCAGAGAACGTTCTGTTTCTTAAACTACACCTTGTACTTTTACTACAAAGTTCAGTGTAACAACAACAACAACAAGATTCTGAGTATAATCCCACAAGAAGACCCTCGAAACATACACTATGCTAGTACTTTTACTATAAAGTTCTTGTTCTTAAACTATGCCTTGTACAACAACAACAACAAGAAGATACCCAGTATAATCCCACAAGTGGAGTCTGAGGAGGGTGTCGTGTACGCAGACCTTACCCCTACCTCGAGGTTATTTTCGAAAGACCATCTAGTACACAGACTATGCTAGTACTTTTACTATAAATTTCTTGTTCTTAAACTATGCCTTGTACAACAACAACAATACCCAGTATAATCCCACAAGTGGGGTCTGGGGAGGGTGTCGTGTACGCAGACATTACCCCTACCTCAAGGTTGTTTTCGAAAGACCATCCAGTACACAGACTATGCTAGTACTTTTACTATAAAGTTCTTGTTCTTAAACTATGCCTTGTACAACAACAACAACAAGAAGATACCCAGTATAATCCCACAAGTGGGGTCTGGGGAGGGTGTCGTGTAGGCAGACATTACCCCTAGCTCGAGGTTGTTTTCGAAAGACCATCGAGTACACAGACTATGCTAGTACTTTTACTATAAAGTTCTTGTTCTTAAACTATGCCTTGTACAACAACAACAACAACAACAAGATACCCAGTATAATCCCACAAGTGGGGTCTGGGGAGGGTGTCGTGTACGCAGACATTACCCCTACCTCGAGGTTGTTTTCTAAAGACCATCGAGTACACAGACTATGCTAGTACTTTTACTATAAAGTTCTTGTTCTTAAACTATGCCTTGTACAACAACAACAACAAGATATCCAGTATAATACCACCTAAGTTACTCGGACAAGGCACTTTTGGTGCCGCACCCGTGTCGACACGACACTAGTATGGGTGTGGGTATGGGATCCGTGTCGGATATGGTCAAACGTTTATGGATACTTTGACCACGGGCAGCGGAAAAGTTCTAGACAAGATACAATTTGATTCCCGAAAGTGAAACCAAAGCTAGGGTAATTTTGTAATTACCTCTCTAATGATGTCTTCCTACCGTACCTCAACAGAAAATCAAAAGGGGAAATGTTTCTTAAGGCCAAAAAAAAGTGTAGGATCGGATTAAAACTCTATTTTTAATTTTTTGAATTATTTTTAGCCGAATCCCCGCACCCGTATCCGCAATAGGATCCGTATCCCCGAATCTTAGAATTTAGATTTTGAAGGATCCGACCTCTAAACCCGCACCCGTGTCGGACACACGTACCGGTGTCCGAGCAACTTAGAATACCACAAGTGGGGTCTGGAGATGGTGTCGTGTATGCAGACCTTACCCCCTACCTCGAGTTGTTTTCAACCATCGAGTACACAGACTATGCTAGTACTTTTACTATAAAGTTCAACAGAGCTTGAGAAACAGTAGTTTTACCTTGGCCTTGAATCTGATCATGCATATTGCATTGTTGAGAAATGTGAGTGGAACTAGTAGCAGCACTAGTTGAGGCAACAACAGTAGTTGCATTTTGACAAATGCATGTAGGTAAATTATTAGAGCAAGTTGTTGTAAACCCTGGTGGTAATTCTAAACCAGACATTGTTAAAAATGATTTCTTGGACTAAATTATGGTGTAAAATTTCAAGCTTTATGGCATTAAGTGGCTAGTTGCAAGATGTAGAATGGCGTGATTTTGTTTCAGTGATTAAGGAAAAAGATGTAAAGTTTCAAACTTTATGTCAGCAGAAATGGAGTTACTATAAGTGTGAGAAAAAAAGGACAGGGAGATCAAGAACCACTCCCTTCGGTCCCATTTTATGTCACGTAGTTTGACTTGACGCAGAGTTTAAAAAACATGGAAAAACTTTTGAAACTTGTGGTTTGAAACAAATCAAAAAAATTTGCGTGGTTGACAATCATCTATAAAATTGAATTGTTACTAAATATAGAAATGTGTCATTCTTATATGAGACTGATCAAAAAGAAAAGTGTGTCACATAAATCGAGATGAATGGAGTATTATTTACTATAGTCTACTTCCTTGTTCCAATTTATGTTGCAGCATTTCCTTGTTCGTCTGTTCCAAAAAGAATGACAGCATTTTAAATTTTGGTAACAATTTAACTTCAAAATTACAGTTTTACCATTATCGAAATGATTTACAACCACACAAATATATTTGACTTATTTTACACTCTTCATTTATTTCTTAAACTTCGTACCGAGTCAAACTATGATACATAAAGCGAAACGGATGGAATATTTTCTTCGGTAAATTTTGATATGAGGAGATTTGGTTTTGAATAATGTATAGCCTTTCTTTGTTTTTGATTTATTATTAAAATATAAAGCCTTTTTTAACAAGCTTTTGGGAGTCAACGGAACACTTTTTCTTTTTTCTTTCACAAAACAAGAACAAGTGTTTAAAAACTCTCTGTTTTTGGCAAGAAGCTGAAGCAGAAATAGATTTCTTTATTTTTTTTTTCAAGATAAAAATATCATTACAAAAATTTCATAGTAACAACTATCTCTCATTAGTGTAATTCACTTGTCTTTGACTTATATGTTTATATTAGGTTTTATTTAAAAAAAATAAATATTTATTACAGTTCATACTAATAAATATTTAAAATTATTTTTATGTTTAAATAATATTTCTATGACCAGGGACGGAGCTACTCATGGTCAAGGATGGTCACCCGAATACCCTTCACCGTATTTAGGTCAAGTATTATTTCATATCAACATATATTTAAGCTTGAAGCTTGAACACCCTTCAAACATCTATTTCTTTAAACAGAAATACGAAATTTAACTTAAGGGATGGTCCAATTCAAGGAGCAACATCTTTTCCACTTGCAATATGCCTTGCATTAGAAGACCTAAACAACAACAACAACATACCAAGTATAATACTACAAGTGAGGTTTGGGGAGGGTGACATGTACGCAGACGTCACCTCCACCAAGGTGGAGATGTTGTTTCCGATAAGACCCTCGGCTTACGAACAACAATTTAGAATTGCATTAGAAGACCTCCTACCATTTATAAAACTGCAACTGTAGCCAGTTTTTGCACATGACATGCCTTAGCATCTAAACTTGGTTTTAACAAAAGCAGAAAGCTTATAGGACCAGGAGAACATAGAGCACAGGGATATGTAAAACTAATGCAACTCATTGATGACTATAAACTCCATCTATAATGCAAATATGCAGTAGAACAAGTTCCTAACACAGGCCATATTATACTACTAGATTAAAAGCTGGTATAAAACTGAAGCAAAAACGAAAGGCAATATGATATTACTGTTGGGCTATAACATGGTGTGATACTGTCCGCTTTGCCAACTTCCGATATAGGACTTGGTTCGCATATCCAAACAATTACAAAGTTCAGACATACATGCTAAAAGACTGAACAACAAACTGTAAGATCAGCATATGGACTTTAGGCGTCGAGTAACTGACACCATCCCTTCGAGTACTTCATTCTTGTGCTGTTCAATTTCCCTCTGCGCAACTTCAGCTGCATCCTTTCGCGTACCAAGTTCTTCCATCTCAGATTGTGTAATCTTGCGGGCTGCAGAATAAATATACTCATCATTCTTCAAACTCTCTTTTTTCTGTTCAATATTAGCTAGCTCTTGTTTCAGCTCCTCAATTTGTCTTTTCAAATGTTCCTCTTTCTCCTCAGTCTTTTTCAGCTCTGCTTTGGTATCAGCAATGTCCTCATCAAGATCATTGTCGCGAAGTAAAACTTCTTCATATCTTCTCTCCAATTCTGAAAAACACAACATGTTTTCTTTTCTTTCTAAAATGAGTAAATTGTCTTTGTAAGCTATAAATTCCTTGACATCATTGTAGAAAGTAGCATACTCAGCACCAAGCCCATTCAAATACTTGAATGAATCATTGGCATATTTAACCATTTTATCAGTTGTAATCTCAGGAGTAGAAGTAAGCAGATCCACCAACAGAGATTTTACTTGAGGGATTATGTCCTTGTATTTTTCATGCATATAGGGTCTATGGTTTGTCTTTGTGGGTGGCCTAATTAGTCTTGACAAAGGATTCAACTTTAACTTTATGTCTCTTTGCTCTTCCTCTTCATCACAGGGAATTTCCAAAGGGTTACCTTTGGTTGATCCCAATGGTGGCAGAGTAGGTGGGGGCAATGGAGCTTCTGTGATCGACGACACATTCGCAGGACTATCTCCACTTGACACCATTAGTGGCATAGGAGGTGGAGGCAATGGAGCTTCTGTGTTCTGCGACACATTCGAAGGAGTATCTCCACTTGACACCTTTTGTGGCTTAGGGGGTGAAGGCAATGGAGCTTCTGTTGTACATAAAGTTTGTGTATTAGTATCTCCACTTGACACCATTGGTAGTAAAGGAAATGATGGAACTACTAGAGGTTTTTTTTAGTGCTGTGACATGAACAACATCAACATTTTCCTCTAACATAAATTGAAAAAAACAAGGAAAAAGGCAAAGAATACAAAAAACTCCAAGACTTTCAAGAAATATATGATGGTTTAGTAGAACCAAAATGCCAAGCTACTATTATAATTGTAAGGACTTGAGCTTGTTTCACAGAATAAACAAGAAAAAGAAAGGCACCCTCATGTTGATATCGTGCTAAACAACTCAAAATGTTTAAATAATACCCTCTTGAACAAAACTAATAAACATGACAGAATAGTAGATTCAAACACAGATTTGACAAATAGCACAAGTTCAGTCATAGCAAACAGACAATATAGTCAAATATATTGAAGAAACAAGAAGAGAAGGAAATGTATGTGTTGGATGGAAAACTTACTGCAAATAGCACACATTTTCTTGGTTGTCTTTCGTTTATCATGAAGACATGATTTGAGTGTACATACTGGAGATGAGGTAGATGCTTGTTGTTGAAGAGATTTTCGAGCTAAGCTTAACCTTGTTGCTACCATGTTTCTACTACTACTTATTCTTTCTTTCTATGTTGTACACACTGGCTAAAATGTATGCTTGTTGTGAGGACTAAGAATGGGTTCAATGGAGTTTGAAATATCATATGAGATCTGCAACAATATTCAAAGAACCAGCAACAAGAAACAGTCTTTGAACTTTGCAGCAAAGTTGTAAAGACTAAAGAGTGGTGATTGAAGAAGCATCATCTTTGCCAATTAAGGCAAAATTTAGTTCAGCAGAATATTGTATGAAAACCAATCAATAAATGTAGCACACATTTTGTGCTTTTTGTACTATCTAGTGAAATGTAGCGTTCCAGAACCGCACAACTCTTTTTTGGCAGAAAAGGGTCTCTGATTTTCTTTTCCATTTTCTTTTATTTCTAAGTCTGATTAACACTAATCATGGACCAAATTAACACTTTTAAAACTTGAGGGTATTTCTTAAAACATACATAATAATTATTTGAAACCTTGGGAACACCAAACCTCACTCATCAGTTAACCCCTTTCCCCTTCCCCGCGTGGCTTTTCTTTCAACCAACTTCACACTTCATCTCCTTTTTCACTCCAAATTCTCTGTGTTTTCAAGGAATCCGACCAGCAATACAACAAAGTATTTTATATAGAAGGTATAATATGTCGTTATCATTTAAACTGTGGTGTAAATGTCGAACCTAGGTTTTTGATTTTAATTTTTTCGTCGACAGTGATTAATGATGATTTGGATGTTTGTTTTTGTACAAAAGGTGTAATATTGTGTTGAAATTGAATGACATTATGTGTTTTAATGGGTAAAGTAGTTCCGAACTACAAAGGGGATTTTCGATGTTCAACTGAAATGTTTAGGTTGTTTACATTTTTTGGTTAAATTGTGACGATTTGAGGGTTTTCTGGGAACCAACGCTGCTTTACTTAGTTGCAAATTGAAGTTATTGCTGTTATGTGTCTTGATGTTCCGAACACCATAGTTGCTGAGGTTCTAAACATCTAATAGAATGTTCATGTTTTTCTGTAACTAAATTTAGTATCCCTTTGTTTTGCTTTGCAGAAAAATGGTAAATTTAAGACCGAGAAATAAAGATGAAGATGAGCAGAAGAAGCAGCCTACAAAGACTCCCAAGAAGGCGATTTCTAAGAAAAAGGGCCCTTCGCCGAAGAAGAAACTTGACAAGCCTAGTACTTCAGATTCGGAACGTACTCCAACAGATTTAGAACCTACTCCTAAACGCCCAAGAACTACTAAACCCACTAAAAGAAAATTAGCTGTGGAGAGTGACGAATGTAGCCAAGGAGAAGTAGCAGGTCCACGGAACAAAGGTGATAAACAAGAGGAAAGCCAAAGTCCAGCACCAAGTTACGATCTAAGTAAAGGTGGGGAGGTTTTGGAGAGGGCTGTAGATGAGGGTGAAAGAAGGGTGGATTTAGATGACGCCGGTATTGATGAACTGTTAAAAAGTGATTTTTTGAGGACTGGAGTGGAAGATGGTGATGGTGAAAAGGAAGAGGAAGACGGTGGTAAAAAAAATGAAGAGGCTGATAATGTAAGTAGAGATAAAGGAGAAGAAGTAGAGGGGGAAGCAGATAAAACAGGGGAGAGTCCAAGAAGCAGCAAAAGAAGTAGAAGAGAGGCAAGAGAGGCGGAGGATGTAATTTTAAAAAGAAACTTTGTGAAGGATCGTGAAAAAAGAGTTAAAATAGATGGGGAAGCTGTAAATAATGCAGGTGGAAATGTTGAAGAGGAAGCAGGTGAAGAGAAGGAAACTGCTGAAGGAACATCTGGATTGAAACTGGAGGAAGACCAGGTGATAGTTGAATTGAAACGCGTATTGTTCGGAACGCCAATGTTGATGTTCTACACGACATTTTGTACGTTCCCAACATCAACATTAAGGCTGGTAGCTCTCGTTCGGAACACGTTACGTTTTGTTCCCAACAGTAGCATCTGTCGTTCAGAACCTCAGCATACTCATGTTCCGAACATTTATTAATTTACTATCATTGTGATTCATTTTATTAATTTTATGCTAAAATTATGTGCAGTATGAAGACGTTGGTCATGCTACTTTTAAGAGTAACGTTGAGGGTCTGTTCAAGACCTTCCTGACCAACAATGAACCTTTTAATGGGAAGATTACTGTTCGTTCTTCGTTGGCTAGGGGTATGATACAGTTCAAGGAGGTTCTGAAAAAATTGCAGGTGAGAAGGGGATTTGCCAATAGCTGTTTCGGTCCTTTCTTGCAATTACCGGAATATCCACTGTTTGGCACCAAGTTGGTGCATAACCTCCTCATGCGAAGGATTATTTGCAAGAAGAAGAAAGAGGTTTGGATATCCTTCAATGGATTGCCAGCACGTTTTGGCCTATCCGAGTTTGCACTAATGACAGGGCTAAACTGTGGGCCCTATCCAAGGAAAGAGTACATGGATAAAATGAATGAAAAGGGGAAGGAATTGTGGAATTTTGTTGTTGATTATTTCAAGGAGAAAAAGACGAAGGAGAAGGAGAAAGAGATAAAGGGTAAGGAGGAGAAGGAGAAGGGTAGTGGGAAGCGGAAGGGGAAGAAGAAGGAGGAGGAGTCACCCCCATCCTCACCTTCACCCGCAAAGAGGAAGTTCAACAAGCCAAAAAAACAAAAACAGCCGAAGAAAAAGCAAGCTGTGAAGTCTGGTGACTTGCTTGAGTTGGTATGTTCTAGAACCTGTCCCAAGAAGTGGTATTTAAATCTGTGCATGGCTTGGTTTGTTCATACTATTCTGTGTGCGAGGGATTCCAAATATGGAATAGAGGAATGGGTGGTGTGCTTGTCCGCCGATCTTGCAGAATTCCAGCGTTATCCTTGGGGTAGGATGAGTTTTGAATTAACAATGGAATATCTGATCAAGCCAATGGAACCTCGTGCAGAAGGAAGCCAGACTTACAATCTTTATGGCTTTCCATGGGCATTCATGGCCTGGGCTCATGAAGCCATTCCTGCCTTGAGACCAAAGGATTTGCCAAAAGAAAAAACAATGCCAAGGATCATAAACAGGCTTACTGAAATTTATGAAAGAGATACGGACAAGTTGTTTGACCAACAAGATGTTCCTGTAAGTATTCAGTTTTCCATATATGTTATGTAATGTTTGGAACAACCTCGTGTTTGCTGAGATATTTCTCTTTGATGTTCGGAACATCTTAATGAAGAACCATCAACTTCTACAGTCAACAATGTTCGGAACATCCTTCTCGGATGTTCTCGAACAACAAGACTTTGTTCCAAACAACAGTAAAAGATTTTTAAAATTTAGTTGATATTTATTTAATGTTGTTGGGTATATTAACAGGTTGTTCACCCTTTCCTCATTCCTACCGATGAAGAGCTGAACATGGATTACTTCCTAGACCTCATGCCATTTGATGACGAAGAGGACGACACAATTGATCGTTTTTGTAAAGTGTTCGAGGATGCTTGCACCGTTGGCCTTGTTGGTGGCACTACAATTTGTATTTTCAACAACAATCCTGCAACCCCTCCAAGACAAGTGATAGAAATTAAAGCTATGGAAGCACCAGAAACGATGATGTTTGGAAGTGATGGTGAATACAATGAAGAGGGAATTGGTGGCCTGCAAGATGTAAATATTGACATTGGAAACAAAGCTGATGGTGATGTAGTTCGCGGTGAGTTTGAAGTTGCCGGTATCACTGAAGTTGCTATAGTGAAGAGGAGCTCCAATTGCAGAGGCTGCAAATGTGGTGAATGCAGCGGGTGGAGGGAAGCAATGGAGCAAAAGATTTTGGCTTACGATCAAAAGATGGTTGCTTATGATGAAAAGATCGTGGCTTATGAGAAAAGGATGGTGGCTTATGAGCAACAGATCGTGCCTTACGAGACAAAGGATGGTGCTTCTGGTGGTGATGGATTCGACATCCCCAAATGTAGCAGTTGCAATTGCAAAGAGTGCGACGATTGGCGTAAAGGCATGGTGATGGAGATGGCGGCCGTGAAGGAGACGATTGAGCAGTTGAAGAGCAAAACTATTGTAAAACCTGCAAAGGCTGTGAAATCACCACAAACAGAAGAGGAGAAGAAGCAGGAAGAAGTTTGTCCGAGGCTGCCAGTGGATATTTACAAGCCATTGAAGCGGAAAAAAGTTTTGGCGTTGGACGCATTTATCAGAAAGAGGAAGAAAGAAAAAGATGTTTTTCTTGGATTGCCGATGAATTACCTAGATTTCAAAGAACTGGTGGACAAGACAAAATGGATGTGGGACATTGTAAGTTTATTTTGAATGATTTTCTGAACTTCACATCGTTGTAGGGAACATTCTAACTGTGTTCGGAACATCATTAGTATGCTTGGAACAACATCACACAGTCGTTCCGAACATTGGATGATGTTCGAAAAGACAGACCTTTCCTTTCACCACTCACTTACACTCCAATTATTTTTTGTCTCTCTTATATGTTCTGCAGTATGTTGAAGCTGTGCTGACAATGATGCGGGAGAGGCATTTGAATTACCCCTATCATTACGATGAAAGTGACCTCATTTTGGATATGGCATTCTTGACAAACATGAAAAAACGGTACTACCAACTGGAAGCAGATGCGAAAAAAAATCAGCTACCGCTTGACAAAGTGTTGAAGGAGTATCAGTTTGATGATGATTATCTGGAGTATGCACATGGAAAGCTACCCTACCCAGCGGGTAGGTGTTGGGCCGGTGCTAAGAGGATCTTCGCCGTCTTCAACATCAACGACAATCACTACGTGTTGGTGGTGTTTGACATGGTTGAAGCGAAGGTTTGGGTGTATGATTGCAACCATGGTGTTAATGATGATGAAAAGTTCTTGCCAATAATTGTTCCCATTCTGTACATGTTCCCGATCTATGTCAGAAATTCTAAGCTATTCAAAGAATTGGATCCGATGTGTAATGAAGGAGACATGTGGTCGTTTGAGAGAGTGCCAAGATCACTTTGTCCACAAAATCTAACAGGGCAATCCTGTGGAGTGTTCGCGTTGATGTACATTGAGCATCTCATTACAAACACCTCCATGGGCAAAATTTGTGACAACGAGGCTGATCGGTGGAGGCGACGTTTTGCCGTTTATATTTTCGACGGGAAAATGAAGCCTTGATTTGGGTAATATGTAATATTTGGATAATCTTTTAACTTTTTTTTTTGGTAATGTAATTTGGTATGGATGACTTTTATTTTCTTAGCCAAGTAACAAGTAACAGCTTTTGATGTGCTTAAATATTAAATATTGACGATTATTACATCAGTTCCAGAACGACATGAATCTGTTCCTGAAATGCAAAGTGATGTTCCAAACATCTGCAACATTTAATTAAGTTTACCCTGGAACAATAATACTTCGTTCTGGAACGACAAGTCGTTCCTTAGAAAATGCAAAATACATATTATATCGAGACACAAACGGCACAATAATATAATACACATATAAAATTATAACTAAAATAATCATAAGCAATCGAACTTAGGGTGGTGGTGCTTCAGGTGGTGTTCCTGGTGGTGTGGAGTACGGGACATAATCAATTCCCTTTTCAGCAAGGAGCCCTTTAAGCATTCTCTTCATCCTTCTTATGTCCCTTCTATAATCATGGAAGAATTCTTCAAATTTGAATTTCCATTCCCACACTTCATACCTTAATTGGTCCAAGCCATTGGTCGAATTTCCAGAATCTGAATGTGAACTCGAGGAAGGAAGTCTAGACCATCTTGAACTCGATGCTCCTCTTATAGGTGCTCCCCTTGTTCTTGGACGACGAGGCATTTTGAAATGTTGTAGATCAATGTGTGACTGTTGGGTATTTATCAATGTGTGAATGTGAACAAAGGGCCAATCGACGAGTCTGTTGGGAAGGGCTTTATCGATAGTGACTTTTGATGAAACTCGTAACCGTTATGTACTACTCAAACGAGTGCAACTGATAATATTGTAACTGTTGTGCCTTTTAGATTTTAACAAGATGTTCGGAACATTATTAATATCGTTCGGTATACTGTGGTTATTTTAATTATAGATAGATGGATTAGTGTTTTTAGAAAAAGAACAGAGCATATCGAGTGCTCATCAATTGTTCAGAACAAGATATATATGTTTTCCGCAAAATTACGATGTTCCAAACGAGATACTCTTATTGTATAAAGGTAAATAATGTTCCAGAACGACACAAAAACTTTCGGAACCGCTTAATAGAGTTCTGAACTAGATAAAAGTCATTTCCATTGATAATCATTGTAGAGCTTTACAAAAAAGAATGCTAGTTATATTAGCATTCAAATGGAGAAACTGCACATCACTGTCAGTGCTTTACAAAAGGAATGCTACTTATACTAGCATTCTACCAAAAGATACTAGATGATAAACATTCAAAAAGAAATATATAATAACATTAATAGGAACATCCAAATCTAGCGTGAAGGGGAGGAGTAGAAGTCAAGGTAATGCATCGCCTTATCAGCAAGCAGACCTTTGAGCATTCTTTTGATCCTTCGCGTTTCCTTCGCCATCTTTCTGACGTCCTTTTTGTAGTCATGCAGGAAGCCCTCAAACTGGAACTTCCAACCCCACACTTCTGCCCTTAGTTGTTCCAATATGTCAATAGCCCTTTCAGTTTGTGATTCGTCTTCAAATGATAATGCCCTAGAGGTGGAGGCGTCTCTAGCCGTGGAGGCTCCTCTAGCTGTGGAGGCTCCTCTGGCCGTGGAGGCTCCTCTTGCTCCTCTTGCTCCTCTTGCTCCTCTTGCTCCTCTTGCCCCTCTTGTTCGTGGTTGACGTGCCATTTTTGATGATGAATAGTTTGAAGTGTAAGTTGATTAATGTGGATTGAAATGCTTTGAATCGTTGGGTATTTATAGAAGTTGAGAAAGGCAACCGAAACGTTTGTAGCCGTTTGGTGTATTGGTATTTGAGCGGGTTGTATTGTAGCCGTTTGTGTATTTCAAATTTTGAAAAGGTTCCGAACGTCAGCCTATATTACTGTAATTGGTGTAACGTATCCTTGAAATGATGTTCCGAACATCATTACGACCTACCTGCAGACCTAGTCTAGATGATAGGTGTATTCCCCAATGGAAATTGTATTGTGGACGTTTTTGAATTTCAAATATTGAAGCTATTGTTCGGAACGACACTGTAAATAACTATAATGCGCGACATATCCTTTATCCTTTACACGATGTTCCGAACATCATTTCGATCTAGCCGAATGTCCTGATAGATTATTACATTGGGCGCGTGAGCAACATTTATTTACCAACGGTAACAAAAATTCACCACCCAACACATTATATATACGTTCATTATTTATAAAACAAGTTTACACAATTACATCAAACATCCAGATTAAAATGTCTAGTAGATCCGTTAATAGCGGCAGTGTTGTACCATTTTGTCGATGTGGAGATTATGCGAAGTTAACAACATCGTGGACTCAGCTAAACCCAGGAAGGAGGTTTTACGGATGCAAATATGGTCAGGTTGGTTAGGTGATGGGTTTATTTTCTTTCTTGGATTTATTTGCTTGTTTTATTTATTTTCTTTTTTTTTTTTTTTTTATGTAGGCAAATGGCTGCAACTACTTTAGATGGCATGATGAAGAGATGTCAGATCAAGCAAAGAGAGTAATATGGGGTCTACTTAAGAAGTTGAAAGCTGTTGAAGAAGAGAGGAAAGCGGCACGTTTATGGCGGAAAAAATTGGGTTTTGGTTTACTGCTAGTTGTGGTGCTAATCGTTCTCATATTCTGTACTTGGATCAAGTGTTGGTTCATAGTTTAGGTTCTATATTTCCAATTGTTATGTTTTGTGCAGTAATGATCAAGAAATTTCATTTGAAATTGTTATTTTGTCCTATAATTTACCATTGTACCCTATGTCGTTCCGCACGACACACTTCATGTTTCAATCATAACGCGATCTGATCTGAACAAATCCGTTAACAGAACGATGAAGATAGCAATATCGAAATATGCCGCTCCGAACGTGTTGTTCACGTGACAAACATATTTAGCATGTTCGAAACCACAAAGATGGATGTGCAGTCATTTGTCACTCTAACAAGTATGCTTGGTAATTTAGGGTGATACTGATCATCTCACTTTAATTACCTAGTCATAATGATCATCATTTGCCACTCTAACGACTCTACTTGTCCATTTCTACTCATAAGGATCACCATTTGTCCCACAAAATACTCTAAGTGGTCTTTGTGATGAAAGTGGATGAATTTATCGCGCTTACAGGAATATTGGGTCCTTTGTAGGTATATAATGATGATAGTTTGTCACTCTAACCACTCAAGATGTGAAGAGTGTGACGAAGATTGCAACAATATAACAGCGCGCTCGGAACATCGAATGAACGCGACGAACGGCACGTTGATGTTCGAAACATCGGTATATGTATGGATCATCATTTCTCCCTATAACAAGAATAATTTGTTATTTATAGTGTTAGTGATCGTCATTTGTCACCCTAGCAAGTATAGTGGGTCATTGCTAGTTAACACGATCATCATTTGACACTCTTACAGGTATGTTGGGTCATTTCTAGATTAGAAGGATCATCATTTGTCTGTCGAACAACTCTAGTTGGCCATTTCTACTCATAATGGTCATCATAATGCACCCTTACAGGTAGCTTGGATCATTTTTAGGTATAATGATCATCCTTTATCACTCTTACAAGTATAGTTGGTCATTTATTATCATATTGATCATCATTTCTCCCTATACCAAGTATATTTGTTCATTTATAGTGATAGTGGTCATCATTTTTCACTCTTACAAGTATAGTTGGTCATTTATTATCATATTGATCATCATTTTCCACTCTTACAAGTATTGTTGGGTCCTGCCTAGTCATAATGATCATCATTTGCCACTCTAACGACTCTACTTGTCCATTTCTACTCATAAGGATCACCATTTGTCCCACAAAATACTCTAAGTGGTCTTTGTGATGAAAGTGGATGAATTTATCGCGCTTACATGAATATTCGGTCCTTTGTAGGTATATAATGATGATAGTTTGTCACTCTAACCACTCAAGATGTGAAGAGTGTGACGAAGATTGCAACAATATAACAGCGCGCTCGGAACATCGAATGAACGCGACGAACGGCACGTTGATGTTCGAAACATCGGTATATGTATGGATCATCATTTCTCCCTATAACAAGAATAATTTGTTATTTATAGTGTTAGTGATCGTCATTTGTCACCCTAGCAAGTATAGTGGGTCATTGCTAGTTAACACGATCATCATTTGACACTCTTACAGGTATGTTGGGTCATTTCTAGATTAGAAGGATCATCATTTGTCTGTCGAACAACTCTAGTTGGCCATTTCTACTCATAATGGTCATCATAATGCACCCTTACAGGTAGCTTGGATCATTTTTAGGTATAATGATCATCCTTTATCACTCTTACAAGTATAGTTGGTCATTTATTATCATATTGATCATCATTTCTCCCTATACCAAGTATATTTGTTCATTTATAGTGATAGTGGTCATCATTTTTCACTCTTACAAGTATAGTTGGTCATTTATTATCATATTGATCATCATTTTCCACTCTTACAAGTATTGTTGGGTCCTGCCTAGTCATAATGATCATCATTTGCCACTCTAACGACTCTACTTGTCCATTTCTACTCATAAGGATCACCATTTGTCCCACAAAATACTCTAAGTGGTCTTTGTGATGAAAGTGGATGAATTTATCGCGCTTACATGAATATTCGGTCCTTTGTAGGTATATAATGATGATAGTTTGTCACTCTAACCACTCAAGATGTGAAGAGTGTGACGAAGATTGCAACAATATAACAGCGCGCTCGGAACATCGAATGAACGCGACGAACGGCACGTTGATGTTCGAAACATCGGTATATGTATGGATCATCATTTCTCCCTATAATAACAACATTAACAGTTGTGCGATCCGAACGGCTGTTTAATGTGACGAACATATTAGTGGAGTTCCGAACATTTATTTTCATTCTGGATATTTGGACGTGGATAATGTTAATGATCACCAGTTGTATCTGGAACATAACCGTTACGTTCCGAACATTTGTTTTCATTATGGAACACACGTATTATGTTCCGAACGTGTTGTATGATTTTATTAAGTTTTCCAGAAATGGAGTAGGCCAAGTTGTCGTTTGGAACATCGTCTATAATATCCTAAACGACAGTTGATGTGTTGCGAACTATAAGCAAACAGGATGGTTTGGAGACAGTTTAACAGTACTAATTAAAGACCTTCATAATAATATTAATTGAACAGAGATACAAAAGCATATTCATAAACAGTAGAACTACTTAAACATCTAATATATAATAGCGTCTTCGTTATTGTTTGGATCTCCACCGAATTGATTTTGCAAAATCCTTTCAATCCGATCTATCTGCAATTGCATCTGCTCAAGTTTTGTCTCGAGTGTTTGAATGGACCTCTCACAATTATCTGCTACCTCTTTGATGTCAACAACTTCATAATGCACGTCTAGCAGTCTTATGGGAAGCGACTTGTTTGGAGGCTCTCGGACTCGGTGGTACTTATTCCATGGATCGTTTAATGCGTTATTGGCCATCTGCATGAAAAGTTGTTTAAAATTTAGAAAAGAATCAAAGTGGATAGTTATGTTTAAGGAAATATAAACAGATTAGATGGAGAAATCGTTTTAGAAAAAAGGCAGAAAATATGGAAAACTTTAGTACCTCAACTTGTTCTTCTTTGCTATAGAAACTAGTCAAAACTGAACGTAATACTTGGTTAATGCGAAATGAATTGTGAATTGAGTGTTCATCAAAGTGGAGGTATTTATAGATGTTTTGAAGCAAATGAAGGGACGCATATTTACAAGTGTCAATGTGTTTTTTGACGTGACTGTTGCAGTAACCAACTTGTATTTTAGCCGTTTAGTGTATTGGTATTTGCGTTCCCAACTGTTCATTGTAGCCGTTTGTGTGTTTTAAATTTTGAATAGCTTGTTCGGAACGTCACGTATAAAAGTATAATATAATATCAACGACACGAGGTTCCGAACATTTCCTATAAGGTAGCACTTGGTAAACGCTACGACTGTGAATTGTGAAATAAAGACCTCACAAGCTTTCACATGCCTTGACATCGTTCGGAACATCACATATAATATCCTAAACAAAATGGATGTGTTGCGAACAATATGCAATTATGTGCACAACATAATCACAAAAGATGCAGTAAAGCAAATCTGTGCAAACCATAAGTTAAGAAACAAATTTGGTCAAATATGTACACAAGATAAATTATACAAGTAGGACGAAAAGTCCATTATGCAATTCAATAAATATCCAAATAATCCAAATAATTGAAACTATAACGCGGACGATATAAATATCCAATTCACAAACTCAATTCGTAGGCTGACTTGTAGCCTCATTTCCACTACGAACACCGGGGCATGTAGTTTTCTTGTGCCCATATCTCTTGCAGTTGCCACATTTATTTCTCCTCTTTGGAAGACGCTCCCCAATAGATCGAATCCGGTTAACCCTTCTCCTTCCACGGTTGTTCGGCTTTGGGGGCGGAGGCACTGGATAAAGTATCTCTTCAGCAGGGACGACCCATGATTCTTCAGGAGGTACTGCATTGACAGGCTCTGCATAGGCAAGGATGTATGCTTGTGTTGTGTAATATCCAGAAGTGTATTCATACACTCTACTTCCATATTCATCGCCATGCAACCCCCTAATTGCTGCCATAGCATGTACACAAGGTAACTGATCAAGATCGAACTCCCTACATGTACATGTCCTCTCATATAGATCAACTTCTGCCTCATGCCCTGGACTAATGATTTCGAAACCATAAGTTCCCTTCCTGTTGACAACTAGCTTGTCTCCCGCTTCTTTATTCTTCCTTATTTTTATTTCAACGTCTGGGACGCATAAATTTGGGTGGTTGATTAACTTCATGGCCCTAGTGTGGAATTTTTCCGCAAAGTTCCTACCTATATCCTTCAAGAGGGCAGCAATGGGGTATTCTCTTTGCTCTTTCAGCATGGAATTAATGGACTCAGCTATGTTTGATGTCATAACTTCAAACCTATTAAAAAGAATAAAAATTATACTAGTCAAAACATGTTCCTAGCATAAAGCACAAGTGAAGATATAGGAATAAGAAGTGCGGAACATTAGTGATGTTCCTAACATGACTCACACGTTCAGAACTCCGATAATGAGTTCGGAACACCATCGGAAAATAAATATTCCTATAATGTTTTGAACATATATGTTATGTTCGGAGAGCGCAATGTGACGTTTGGAACATATTGAAAGCAGACAGTAATATTACCTGTTTCCTGGGAAATATAATCTGCTCCATCTATGATAGCCAACAACATTTTCAAGATAATCCGCTACCCTCCAATCAATAGCCCTGATCTCATTCATAGCATCATTGAATTCCTCTACCCTGTATGCCTTTGCTGCAGTGTAGTATTTATGAAGACTGAATCCAAACTGAAACTTTGTTCGGATGCTTTCACCAAGGTGCCACATGCAAACTCCATAGTGTGCAGAAGGAAACACTTGGGCGACCATTTTCGAGATGCTCGGATGTCTATCCGAAACTATGCACAACTCTTCACTATCTGAAACTATGCAGCGTAATTGTTCGAAAAAATACTCATATGAGTCGTCGCACTCTTTGTCTACAACACAAAAAGCAACAGGGAATACGTGACTCATTGCATCCTGAGCAACAGCAGACAGCAAGACCCCTCCATACTCGCCAGACAAATGTGTACCGTCAACGGCTAGGACTTTTCTCACGTAAGTAAATCCCCTGATCCACGCTCCATAAGAGAGAAAAAAATACAAGAACTTCCCTGTGCTAGAAAGCCTCAAATCTGTCTTGGTTCCTGGATTCTTGCTCCTAACCATATAAGCATAAGCATCAAGAATTTCAATACCTTTCGCGTGTGTTCCCCGTGTCAAAGATTTTGCAAATTGACAGCCCCTAAGACACTTCCAGTAGCTAACCTTACAACCAAAATCGTTGTTAAGGGACTCCCTGACAGCTTTTGTGGTTGGACCTTTTCCCATTAAATATTTACCTTTCATGAACTCACCAATTATCCGGGCAGAGGCGTGTGAATTATGACTGGAATGATGTTGGACACCGCATGTGTGCATGTTATTGTAAACGCTAATGTAGAACCTATCATTACTTTTATACCTCATTGCCCTTAACCACCATTTGCATTTCACATCTAAACATCTAGCATTAAAAATCTTTGCAGTATTCTTCAATGGTTTGTAATTAAAACGATGTTTAACTGCTGCAATCTTCAATTTGGTGACCAGTTCTTTCTTATTGGGGAAAGTCATACCTTTTTCAAAACCTGTGCCATCAACGAAGTGAAATATCGGCTCGCTGCTTTGTGTTGGAAACACAGGGGTATAAATGGCAGGATGTTCCTCTACATATTTGTCTTCTACTTCTTCTTCTTTTTCTTCATCTACATCTACGCCTGCTCTGTCTTCTTCTACCCCTCCTCCTCTGTCTTCTTCTGCTACTTCTTCATGTAAGTCATCCAATCGCTGACTAAAATCATGCCCTCCAATATTTGGCATTTCTTGGTCATTAGAACCAACACATTCCTCCGTCGTTGAAACCACAATTACCCTTAGTGTGGGCCTAGCACCATTACGATCAACGTCAGCCATATAAAGGCGTACATCATCGTCGTTTCTTATTGTAACGGGAGGAGTCTTTTGATTTGCGGCAACACTCAGCATGTAAGTAATGCAAATATCCCTCGGATTGTCTCTTATCCCCCAACTTCCGATGATTTTGTTAAGTAGAACATCATACGTAACATCTCTAGGCACAAGAATGGGTCTTGACTCTTTAACCTTCGGAACCCAAGCATAACATTTAGAACGCTCCACCCATTCACCTTGATAATTAACTCCCAATATAACCTCACCCATCGATGGTCACCTGCAATAAATTGGAATGACCAACTATTAGTATTACTAATATTTATACAGTATGTTTCCAAACCTCAATGTTCTCGTTTGGAACATCTTCCTGACGTTCTGAACATCAGATTACAGTTTTTCATTGATCGATGCAAGATGTTCCGAACCTCAGTATTGCTCGTTTGGAACATCTCATGCAGACGTTCTGAACATCACCTTACACTTTTTCGTTGCTTGATCCAAGATGTTCCAAACTTCAACAGAACGCTCAAACATCCTAAAGAATGTTCCGAACATTATCTGTGAAAATTCCAATAATATACATACGCCGCGTAAAACGCCAGCGATATGTTTGGAATTACAATTACGGCCATAGGAAAGTCGAAATGGTGTTTGGAATTTCACGCAGATTGTTCGGAGGAACTGAATCCGTAACAACCCCGAATCAACAAAAACAACAAAAAACATGTTCGAAAATTTAGTACACTTACCGGATATGACTGGATTGATACGATTAAAATTGGAGGAACAAGATTTCTCCTTTAATGGATAAGAAACGACGACCAGATTTAACGAAATTCCGTAAAACCCAAATGTGGGGGATCTCAGCTTGTATTGCCTAAAACTGGAAAGGAGCTTCAAGATAATAAGCTCAGCAGCTATGGTGGAATGGGTATTATTTCGAAATACGAAAGGAAGCTCAGCAGCTATGGTGGAGCTTTGGGCGGGAATGGAATGTGGAAAAATGGAGGGAAAACGGGGGAGAGAGGAGAGAGGGAAAGCAGCTAGGAAATGGCCAAATTTGGCAAAAAACTACTTTATATACATGGACTATTGTGCAACTTACAAAACATTGGGGTGAGAATGTTACATAGTTAATAACACTAATTAAATGAGGACCCTAGAATTCATGTTTAAAACTTGAGCCTTTTTCCACACAAAAAAAACTTGGGGAGACCTGCCATGCCAATCCCCCTACTATCTATCAGAAAATGAACTTTTCATGCATGGAATTACAAGAAGAAAAGCATAACTACACAAAAAAGGGAAATAATAGGTGGCATGCATATTCAATGTCTTCTCGTGAAATTACTAAAAACTGTAGAATATTTATCAACTTGATCTCATTTGGTGTAAATTATTCCTATTTATAAGTGTCTTTACTCTTGAGTGGTTGAATTCAATTAAATAAGTCTACCGTAACAACAATATACTCGGTATGGTCCCACAAATGGGGTCTGGAGAGGGTGAGATGTAAGCTGATCTCACCCCTATCTCGGGTGAGGTAGCGAGGTTGTTTCCGATAGACCCTCGGCTCAAAAAAACATTTTGAAAGCATGACCGGAAAATGAATGTATACAATACAAGAATAACACAGAAAGATAGAAATAAAGTTAAAGAGAAGCAATGACAGTGATAATTATTTTTCTTATACGATTTATGCACCTTATTTTTGAGTTCGATGTGTAATGCCATGCCACTTCTTTTTCTCATTTTCATTCTTTACATAGGGAAATAGTACAGAAAATAATTTAATTTGTAAGTGAAAATTGCATCAAAAGGAAAAAAAAAGCTCAAAAAATTGAGAATTGAATAAATAAAATAGGAGGAAACTGTATTTACATAATCAATCATTTTCTACAAAAATGAAAGGAGACAAGCTCTCAAGATTTTCTCTTCTTCGAGCAGCTCGTCTACATGGTTTCCTATTTATCCAAAACAACTTTTCAATGTTCCTAGAACTACTTCTTGATACATTAGCAGCATCTACAGCTACTACCACTCTCTTCCACTTAGATTTTCTTGATTTCCTCCTTACTTCTCTTTGTCGCGGAGAAGGCGTTTGAGGTACCTCGTGTTTTCCACAAGCCACCCTGGAGTTCAAACAGAGCAGTCAGAAACTTATATCGCGACAAATCCTAGTATTACTATGACTCTGTTGATTATATAAATGAATCCATCTTGATGAATATGTTTATGTATGTATTTGTTATGTAATTGGATGAGCCGTCTTCCTTAGCATTCCCGAGACATTAATGAATCATTTAGACAAGCAAATACAAGTTTGACAATGGGAAAAAGAGAGAATGCTCACTTCTCTTCGCCGCTTGTTGACACAGATGCAAAATCCTCTCCTTCTACACAACATGCAGGGCAAATATAGATCTTTGGTAACGAGGATAACTTGATGCAATCAAAATGATACCACTCATCACATTTATCACAAGCAATCATTGGTCTCTGATCATATGGTCTTCGACAAATGCAATAAAGCATACTTCGATCCCCTAGTAACTGCATATTCCAAAAAGGTAGCATAAATTAGATGCGACACTACTACACTTCACCTTCATATCGAACAAGAGTAGCTCTTGTAATTTTTACCTTAAGCTCCTTTTCACATGACACGGGTAAATTTTCACCCTCAGTGATGAGCTCAAAGACCTTCTCCAATCCAAGTGCGCCCCCATCTGTTGAAACCTGCTACCGAAGAAGATGGTCAAGGAAGGATGATATCGTATATCAAGAACATCATCATTGAAATGCACTACATGTACATTTTTTACCTTCTTTGCCATATCAGCCCACTGCAATCCGATGTCCTTCACTTCTGTCAGCCTCTGTCTAAAATAATCTTCTGAAGGAATACCAAGAGCTAGTCCCTGAAGTAATATTAGAAAATCAATCACCATATTAGGGTAAAACTTTACAAGTTGCAATCGGTAACAATAAGCCAAAAATTATCAAATAGTTATCCACTGAAGTCAGTTGAAGAACATCCGACTACCAAATGGCTCAACAATGTGATACAGTCTCGTCTATGCTCCCTTATCTTTGTACTAAACAACTGCATTTGTTGTTCTTGGATGCTGGGGATTCGATAACTAAGTATTCCAGCAAAAGTGCAGGAAATTTTCCCTATATGATCATTAGAGAATTTCCACCTTTATTATTTACATTTCCCGACATCCCCCAGCTACGGGGATGAGTAGACGATATGTATGTGTATCCATATCGGATCATCAAATACTTAGGCAGGTTTTTAAGTTTATTTTGAAGGATCTTTTGCTAGACGCTTGAACAATTTGGCACCGCATGACGAGGTAAATGAAAAGACAAACAAAAGAAATGAACATCATTATACGACCTATAACAAGTATGTACAGTGTGACTGGAGCACGTCAAGAGAAATAAATAAATCAGAAAATATACAAATGGCAAGGGAAAGTGCAGCATGCCTCTTTTAAATGCCGCTGAAGCACTTGAATAGAGGGTTTTTGAGAACCGTCCAACAATCTCTGAGCTCTAATTTTCCAAGAAGTTCTTGCTAGTGCCTGCTCAAGTTTGCTTCTTGCATCGCAATCATATGCACCGACAGCATGTACAGCCTATGCAGTCAATAGATAGGGCAAAATAAGTTCCAAACAGTGACTTTATGGCTAATATTCTAACATACTCGCATGAAAATTCCGAATACATTGATTCCAATATCAAGTCACAAAAGAAAAGACAAGACACGAGCAGAGCATATGCCCATAACAATGAAGACACCACCAAAGAACGACATAGGAAAATGGCAGGAGAAAGTATTATCATATCAGTGTCTCAAACAGGTCAGTAAACGAATATGGTCATCGACTCATTGAAACAGAATGATGAACAGACATTTGGTACCTTCAAAGCAGCACACAATTTTCCAGCAATAATGCTAAGGTCTTCATCATGATAAGCTAAAACAAACTTAACAATCTCTTCTACGCGATCTCTGAAATCAAGAGCTTTCTGTACAATTTGATTAAGCACAGCTCTCTCCTGAATCCTGCAAGGGGAATGCCAACTGTTACATAAATACTCTATAGAAAGTGAGGCGTCTGCATAGAGTCTAGAGACACACGCAATGTATATGCAGCAAGGTTATACATAATAGCAAAACAACAAAGTTCAAAGAAGCAAAAAAGAAACCCCAATCCTCCACAACAGAAGCAAAAAGTGAAAGTTGTTTTTTTTTTTTTTTTTTTTGGGGGGGGGGGGGGGGGGGGGGGGGTTTGGTTTATAAATCCTGCATTTATTGCAAACTAGGTGATTTAAGTGCTTTAGAGGGAATACAAACTTTTTGAAGGGGTTGGAGTGGCAAAGAGAGAGGAAGCCCTGTTTTTACTTTACATTCAATATCGTGAAGCATCACTTGATTACCACTCTTTGCAGGAGTTCAAGTGGCAACTAGAGAGGAACTAAACTCTGATGTGAACATGTTATTCACCTAATATGTAGGAGGAACATATCCAGATCATTAGCAAAGTATATTGACAGTATCTCCATTGAAGAAATTTCAATAATCCGTTCAGATTTAATTGGATGTTTTGTTAGATACTTGAAACATCAGGAAATTACTAGGTACTCCTTACACCTACCTTAGACCTTTAGTTGAAACACTACAGGAGGAAACACATCCAGAATCCGTATCCAAACTTACACGTTTTTCTTTCCAGTTTCTAACAGTATGTATTCCTGTTATCCAGTATCATATTGTTCTAAAATTAGAAATGCACTCTCTTAGTACAAGCATAAGAAAAGGCTGCCTACAGCAACATCCACCCACCGCCAGAATCCCTTACCCGCATTGTCCTAAACCAAAATTAGAAGCAAAAGAAGAAAGAGGACAATTGGTATCCTAGCACCCTACTCAGTTCGTAAAAGCAGTTCTGAGTTCTGACGACATATTTTCAATTCAAACAGGCTATTAGTGATTACCATAAACATAGCTCTTCAGCATCTGGTAGGAGCTCAATGAGCTTGTGCAACTTGGGACTCTTCCGACCAACATTCTGCAATAAGTAAACGAAAAACCAAGACCTTACTATGAACTGTAAGTGCAAACTCATTTAGAGAGCTACTGGGTCAAGCTTACCAGAGGATCACTTCCATTTCTTGATATTTTTCCACTGTTCATAAAATCACAATAACGGCAAATAAAAGCTTCTGCATCATAGGCATCCCCAGTTGACCCTCCAATGCACTGCAAGTGGAAGCTGTACAAAAGCATCACATTTATGATACGTGATAACTAAAGAAATCTTGAGATGAAGATTATGATAAATAACTGTTCAATGTAATAACAATCCCATTTCCCTTAGTCGATGGCAATTAAGTATTATATCACCCTCTGGAGAACTGGTAAAACAAACAGTCATTCAAAATCCCCTTTCCCAAAGATCCCACCTCTTTTAAAAAGAAAAAAAAGAAAAAAAAATAGTTAGCCAGATAAAGTACCAGTCCTTGCAAGTAGAACACGTCAACAGTTTCTGGTTCGCACCACCAAGTGAGCAGCATATACATAAAGACCTAGCATTCGAGTGATTAGATCTCTCACATATACTGATTGATCTCTCAAGAGAGTCTTCAGTCTGCAGAATCCCATTAAATTGTGTAACACATCTACCCCTTTAGAGCTATAACCAAGTCAATAAAGCTGAAAGGGAATAAATAGAAGAAAACAACTTTAAACCTGTAAAAGAGCACTAAGCAAGTGAGTGTCTCCAACTGAAGGCCGTAAGACCTCCACACAGCGGCGCTTCCACTCCTCTATCCTACGAACCTCAGAGAAAACCATGTCTAATTCTGAGCAACTGAAGGCATCATTAGTCCCTTGTTCCTGACAGTGTTAGAATCACTAGACATTAAATAACCATGAAAAATAAATGAATAACACATGTAAACACATCTATACGGCATGACAAAATGACTTAAAAGCTTTAGAAGTATAAAAAAGCACGCACTTGACCCTACATTAGTTAGTCAGTGAGGTAGAGAGAGTAAATTTGTGGTTTGTTCCATGAATAAAAATTCTCAATTGTGGACAACAAGCCAGTCGATAATCACTGGCACACTCACGAGACCTTTCTCGCTATCATATTTCATAAAGTTTCTCAACTAGTGATTTTCTGTGTTTCTTTGCGCTTCCTCAGTTACCAGAGATTGTAGTAAGACAAACAGTCCTGCCGAGTCAATCTCCATAAGGTTAACTAACAGCACAAATTTGAATCAGAAGTGAGAAAACATCTCTAGTTTAAATGGGTTGTGAGGAAAAGAGCGGGAAAGGTTTAGATTGCTGTTATTATATGAGCCATGACAACGGATTACCGGGGAAAGAAGGAAAAAGCAGTGAAGAAGAATCACAGTGGTTAACCACTCAATCTGAGGAACAGAGTCTTTCCTGCTCTTATTTGGTAGGAGAAAATACCCAAATATTTTTATACAAGTTCCCAATAGATAGACATTAGACAATTCTCAAAAGATGCGACATTGAAATAACTTTCCATCTTCCAGCTGATAAAAACTCAAATTGGAATGTGATGCGACAAAAATACCCTGAATAACAAAGTTCCTAGAGAAACTAAAGCTATGACTTGTTGGAGGGAGGAGAAAACATAGCAAACCAAAATAGAGTACCTTAAGCTGCAGCAATAGATCCCATGATCGATCACTAAAGTTGAGGGCGAAAAATAAATGCACCTGATCCAGCCATGAGCTGCAAAAAAATAATATGAGATATGATTCAAAATCGAATGACGAAAATTTAGGTCTCTCGATTTCACATCTCTGATAATAACTTGAAGCTGAAGAAGCTATTTTTGGACATCATGCAAATGTGATGACAAGTAGATACACACCCCACACACACAGTGAATAAAATTCTGCATCAAGTGGGAACTTACTTATATTTCTCAATAGCCCTCTGAAGCTGACTAATCATTGCAGGAGAGGATACATGAATGTTCTGCAGCTTGAAGGCAAACATACAGTTTAAGATTCACACATAATGAAGACAACTAGAAGAAGTTCAGATAATAACCACATCGAAGTATGTACCCTCATAAAGGCTATAGAAGATGGATGAAAAAGTACCTGATATTGGCGAAGAACTTCTTCAGCATCACTTAAATTCGCTCTTCTAAGAGCAGACTGAACGGAGACTTCCATAGCTCTCATAAGCCAATTTACCCAATCATTTAAGGCAATACACAAACGGCATGTTGTGTACATAATAGGAAGGTGACCCCCAATTTCCACATTTGTCTTGACTTCCTACAGCAATGTTAACAAATAAACTTAAACACATGCACCATCATTCTAAGGGAAAGACGAACAGCACGGAAATGTCTCAATCCATGTAACAGTAAAAGCAACAACACCGCTACACAGGAAGGTAAGACAAACTATAGAATTTACAAAGCTTACATGTGGACAGACAAAACCAAAAGTTCTATGTAAATCACAAAGAAAAAAAAAAGGCTGATGCGCCAAATTAGGGTCTACCGAAGAAAACCAACTATTCCCCCACCCCCCCCCCCCCAAAAGGGTTGAAAGACAGTCATAGGATCCTACAAATGCAGTAGTTAGCAAACATTGAAGGAAGGAGAAAGGGAAAAAGAAGGCTGTAGGGTGTCATACCCGGTCACGCTAGTGATACCTCAAATGAAGTTTTACTTCACTAAGGTGAGTAGGTGACCTGCCATCTTGAGGTCAGCAACATTGCATACTCTTTACATTTTGCCAACATACCAAAAGGATTAGAGCTTATAATCCTTAGTCAACACCAGAGGCAGAAAACGGAATCAGACACGATAATTCACAATTGCTACAGATAGAAGCCAAAGCAAACTACTAACTTCATATCTATTTACCCCAATACCTAGGAGGCACTAACTAATTCACAGCACAATAAGCAGAAATGAAAACAACAGATCAAAGTCCAGACTTTATCTCTCTTAGTGTGGAACAAAATCTGACATATGAGACAATTAATTACCTCAAGTGTTGGAATTTCAGTAGCAAAAGATAGAGCCCTAAAGCACCAATGAAGAGTAGAACTAGCATCTTGAAGTTTAGGAACCACATCAAACTTGAAACCAAGCCCTTGACAGGCTTCTACAGCAGAGTCTATGGCTCGAATTTGCTTTTCAATTTCACTAACTATGCTCGATGAACTGCTCAACATTTCATCATCTATATTTTCTACATTCAACAGCCGCTCCGTATCATGCAACACAGAGCAGGCGTCCAGCTCCCACCTGGTGCAAGTATCAAGCAATTCTTGAATCATCAGCTGTTCTTTCAAATATAGCTTCAGACCCTTTGATTCTGATGCCAATTCCTGCAAAAATTACAACAAAGGATGTAAGAGCTTTGTCATACTTCACAGGTGCAGAGTTGCAAATGATTAACCTTCAAAGTCTGAACTTCAACTGCAGGACTTGAACCAAGTGCCGTGGAGTCACGTAATAAAAAGGGCTGTGACCTAGATAGCCAAGACTTAGCAATGGATACCGCATCCTTGACTTCATCAAGAGAAGGAAGAATCACAAATATGCCTTCGGAAGCCCTAGATGTTTTTGCAGAATTTAGAAATTAGAACAGTAGAAGAATGAATGCTCACACACATGAGAAACATGAGCAATAACTTAATCAGGAAAGAGACAATACATTATAACATCCTCAAATTCAGACATTTCTTCGTTGCATACAAGGACACGTCTGGCTCTTTGCTCCCAAGAAACAGCATTTGCTTTTACCTCAGAAACATTAGCAAATAACTTCTCTTTCTCAATCTGCAATCTGGATATATTTTCACACATTAATTTAGATCAAAACTAGGGGTTTCAAGATGATAGTTATCAGTAAAGCGAAAATTGTAATATACATGCTAGCCTCCTTCAACAGCTGCTCAATATAATCCATGGACATTTTGCAACTAAGCGCCTGTATGAAAGAAGAATTTTAGAAAATTCAGATACAGGAACTAAAGATTTACAAGTAAATGAATTAGTTTAACCAGAAGTGATTAGCTTCAAAGTAATCTGGAACAATAATACAATCAAACAGTCGAGAAAAGAAAAAGGGAAAAGAGAGAAGCACATGATGAGAACATTGCAAATGTGACCCATCAATCAGCAGAAGATGAAGGGAGAAGAATGACACTCTAATTACCTTCAGAGCTTTCACCCTACAACCAGCCTTCTTAAGCTCAATATCCACACAAGGCAGCTCCTCAACTATGTCAAAACCGTGAGAAATATTATTAGCTATTTGTAAATCACCACTATGCGTAAACAAAATTATTGACTTAGATTTCCACACCTTTAACTCTAAGAAGTGACGCATCCTTTTGAATGCAAGTTAACTCATCAACTACAGTTTCTTGATCCTCTCTTTCGCTGATGCCCAAGAGAACATGATTAGCACGTGCTATCCAAGACACAGCATCTTTATGGTATTGTCTCAGAAGTTCAAGCTCTGGAATAGTAACCGCAAAACCATCCCATTTGTTGAGGAGCAATTTGAGTTCCTGTACAACATAAAACGTGGCATTTATGAAAAGTTCTACTTTCAACAACCCTTTTCACAAAGCTAGGACAATGTAGGAACAACCTTGAGACTGAAAGAACCTTTCAACACCTCACAGCACTGGAACTGACAACATTCAACTTGTCTAATCAAATCAAGGAGCATTTCACCTTCAGGAAGTTGCACTTGAAGGCTTAAATTCTGGAAACAAAAAAAAGATTAATAGAAGAATCAGAAAACAGATGACTCCAAAAGCAGACAGCATCAAGGAAAGCAAAGAAAACCAGATCACCTCCTTCTCCAATTCGTAGAGAATATCTGCCTCAACTGTAGCAGATGTCTCGCACACACATTCCCTTACTCTTTCAGCCCAAGCCTGAAATAAGCTCAATGTGTGAGTTTATAAAGCAGAACACACTCCATTTATGAAGCTTGAGGCAGCAAAGCAAAAATTCACCACAAGCAAATATTCTCATCATAGAGATCAACTTTTTGAATTAATTTGCAATCAAAATGGCCAAGAATGCAAGACACAAAGTTGATAGACGTCCAAAATGGCAAAAGATAATCCAGATAGCGGAGGCCATAAATCCAAAGCATATCAAGTGAATGCATGTCGGTTACTCAGTTGCAGTTGCATGTGTAGACAAAGAGTTTCATGGGTAGCAGAGATAATTCTAAATTGAATTTAAAATTTGTCCTCAAAAGTAAAATACAGTTCAATTGTGCTAAAGTGAATCAATGCTGATACAAGGATACTTCCCTTTTTGATAGGCGAAATACCAATTCTTTTTTACTTATGTGGACATCTCAAGTATAATATTTTGAAGATTTCAATCAGTCTTCAAACATGCACTGTTGGAAAACGGAGACGATCTCCAAAGCGAATCGCATCCTACATGGATTATCCACTGTATCAAGTCACCATTTATTTTAGTTTCCGTTTTTTATGTTTTGTTTCTTTTTTGTTTTTGTTCTTTCGAGAAGGCTGAACATCATCATATATTTTAACAAGGTCCTTCTTTAAGTCTGTATAGGAGTCTATTCTCAGGAACAAAACTACTGTATAGTAACTGCTTCGAATGGAAAGAATGAGTTGATCATAGTTGGAGGGGGAAAGCTTTGATGATTGGAAGCTCAGTGTAACCTTTGACGTCCTCATGTAATGTATATAGAGAATAATAACTGTATGATCTTTCTACAGCAAGGCAAAATGCCCAAAGACCTGTTGGGGATATTTTCTTTTTCATCCAAACAAGACTATTTGCCTATTAAAATTTAAACTCTCCAATCAATTGAAGGTTATGTTAGAGTTAGAGTTTGCTCTAAACAATACTTTGTAAAACATTATTTGGCTGGGGGTATGTGTAGACACTCAAGCTCTTCTGATTCTAATAAGACTAGTTCCTTTAACAAATACATGGACCATTTGGTACTTTATAATTTCAGTTCAATTCTGAACCTCCGCTCTGCCGTTCTCCCTTTACCGCCACCAACTAGACCATCATTGCTCATATTTGGATAAAAACCAAGCTTCAGGGAATTTTGTCTTCTTTATATGTATTACTACTATTTCTATAGGTAAAAGATTTTGTTGACAAGAAAGGGTCTCATGTCCTTTTCCTCTCGTCTCCTAATCTCCTTTACCTCATTTGATTTGACAACATCAGCCTGGTAACCTTCCCTAAATATTGTACAAGATAAAAAATTCAAAAAATAAGATGTACCTTAACCAAAGAAAGCTTCTGCCACAATTCCTCGCTTTCTTTTATGTAGATGGGGCAGTTTACAGTCTTGGTGTACAAGGTCTCCAAATCAGATACCTGAAAAGGCATCACAGCAATAACTAACAAACATTTCCAGACAGAATGAGCAACACTTTTTAACCTCAAAGGAAAAGGATGAAAAACACATTGACATTTCCAGACGAACCAAGAATGTAAAGAATATGAAACAGTCAGATAGCGAAGGAGGACAAATGGTTCAGAAATTTTTGATAGGTAATGTAAGAATAATATTTATGTAACTCCAGCATTAAGAGAATGCTGGCATTGAGTGACCTATAAATGATTCAGAAATTTTATTTGGGGGGGAGGGAGGGGTGCTGTGGGTGGAAATAATACTATATTAGCCACAGATGTCATAACAAAAGCCTGAAATTATACCCTACACCGAACTACCATTCTCAAAGAACAGCATTGACACCTGTCACATACTATTCCCTAATGCGGCAGAAAGAAAAATAAAAAATACTAGGGGTATCATAGCAAATCAAACCATGCTATTATGCACATCATCGACAACTATGAACAAGGAGAATGAACTTGCTTACAAGGATATTTGAGCATGATGAAAGAACAGAATCAATCTCTAGAATCAGCTGGCTCGCTTCTTTCTGGAAATCCTGTAAAATTTGAAGAAACATATTCGCTTAATCAGACCCAGTGCTAAGTTGAAGTACAGAATAAAAAAGCAAAATCAGAAGAAAATGCATTTCACCTTCAATGTGAGATGTGCAGGTTCATTGCAGGGGATGGGATTTAAACTGAGCAAATCGTTAACAACTTCAATCTGCACCTTCACTACATCACCATTGCGGTCAGATATCCATGATTTTACATTAGAAAGACAATCCCTAACATTTTGAGCCCAACTCTCAGCTTCAATCAACTTCTTCACCAAATCTCTTACCTGAACCCCATTTGACAATTACATATTTAGACAGTAGTAAAATCGATGGAGTTACAGAAAATGAAATGGCTGAAATCTCACTGTATCCATTTCATGACCAGCCCACATAAACTGTTCGGCTTCCTTTATTGCATGAAGATAAGCATCAGAAGAATAAGGACCCTGGAAAAGCTTACTGAACTTCATCAGCCATTCTTCAGCAAGTTGCACGTGTGTGATACAACCACCTTTCACCTACACATGGCCATTAATTGGAGCAAATAACAGTTAGAAGCTATTACATTATATGTTGCACGAATCACATATTAACAAGAGCTATATTTTATCTTTAGACTATATAACACAAAGAAACACAGACGGCAGATGTCTCGTTCAAAGTATCACGTGACTTAAAAGATGTGAACAGCTTACACAGGCATCAGCCTATCAAAGACTAGAAACGTCCCAAACAGAGCAGAAAAGGTTCAAGAAGCATATATCCCGGACCACTAGTATGTTCAAATAGTTGACCGTCTAAACCACTAGTATCATTAAGATAATTAGTCTACAATCTTCTTGACCGACAACTAACAGAATAGGGCATGCGATGGCGAGAAAATTAGACGCATAACAGTCTTTGACACAAAGCTGTAAACTCGCCAAAGGTATTGTTGATGGCTTCATCAAGATACCACATTTGTGGTGCCAAAGGTATTGTATAAGATGAATAGATGATAAAAGCAAATTAGGGGTATTCACATTTCAGAGATATTAGATCAAAGCACAAATGATTAAACACCAGAAGAGCATCGTAAGTTATTCCATCCCCTAATGAATATCAATGCCGAGAATTATCTGTGTTCCCCTTCTTTTACATCATGTCAACCAACATGGGAAAAAGGCAAGAACCTTAATTCCCCCAGCCCACCTCGTCTGAATGAAAAACTTACTATATATCTGCTGAGAACTTGGATATAAAAATATCTGCTACTACAGTGGATAGACAGGAATCTACAGGGAACTAGAAAGCTACCAACAATATGCAGGACAATTTATGGGATCCATGACTGGGTCCAAAGAGCAATTTCTAATCTTTAACAGGCTAGAAAACAAGGTAAAATAACTGGAATCTGTTGAGCATCAAGTGGAATAAGAAAAGCAAGTATAAGACACCGGACAAAAAAAATGCTCTCATATAGAATAAAAGTGATGATGAGAACCTTTTTTGACAAAGCAGGTGAATCATTGGAAGATAGAAGTTGCCTTCTGAAGTTTTTTGCAGTCTCTTCATGATTACTCTTCTCAGTAATAAGCACCAAATCATTCAATTCAGCAAGGGTATGACGATAAAGGAGTCGACGCTTTTGTGGCTTACATTCACACAGATGCTCCCAGTGCTACAAGCAAAACTCAAAATTAGTCAAGAAAACAGAATACTGCACCAAAATTGATGATGAAACAGAAAACAGAACATGACTAAATATGGCAAAAGCGATCAAAGGTTACAAGCAATGCCGACGGAAGTTCGGTAAAGCATTCAGCAGTGTAATCACTAATTAACACCCCCCCCCCAACCAGTACGACCCCACAAGCAAAACAAAAGAACTGTCTAATTCACTTTACGCGATGACATTGATAAATTGAAAGCTTCAAAATGATGGGAAAGTCCTATCTGCTTTCATAGTAGAATTTTGGAACTCTATTTTGTGTTAGCTACATTCAAACTATATTAATACTAAAGAACAGTGTTATCTATTAAAGCAAAGTGCTCAGAATGTCCTAGTCTCCTACATGCTCGATAGTAAGTCCAGCAAGGAAAAGATGATTTTATGCTTCTACAATCAGCTAAGCTGTAGCTTGAATTTGACCTTGGTAACATTTTATATATAGAATGAAACTCAAAGAAGCATAAGACATACAAGAACTAGAGACACACGGAAAACAACTTATTGTTCACCCTCAGACATATAAATAATGATTACCTCAAGACAAACAAAAGATGATGGTCCACAGCTGCACACTACAGCAGAAAGATACAAATATTGCTGGCATATGATGCAGGTAGGATCCTTCGAAGAAGATAATGTGAAATTTGTCAAAAACACTTCAGAACACATCTACAGTCAAAATTCAAGAAGCTGACATCAAAGTTAGAGTACCTCTTCCGTGCCCACATATTCAGGCTTCTTACGAGGCGGCATAGGAGAAGAATTAACAATGCCATTTTTCCAAAGCCGCTCTCTCCAAATCTTTTCTCTAGAGTAGATCCTAACTAATTCTGTTTTAAGGTAAGGTGCTGCCTTGCTGTCAATTTCACTCTGCGGTATGATGAAAATTGTTAAATTGGCATGAGTAAACTTAGCAAATACATAGCAGCATGGAAAAATTATATAGAAAGTACAAAGCACTGAAAACGTGACAACAGAAGTTCATCAGAAGAATCGTCATTTTGCATAAGTTTCGGTAGAAAACTTAGAAAATATTGTAGGCAAAGAGCTACTTCACAAAATTTAGTGCACCGTCCATTGGTAATGCGGAACGAAAGTACCAAAGGGTAATCCCGACCCTTGAAAATGAATCAACAGACAGCATTATCAAGTCCAATATTGTTAACACACAATTAAGCATAATTTGTTTGTTTTAATTGAAGGTACTAATAATCCTGAAAGCCGACTTACAAATAGGAACAAAAATCTAGAGGAATACAGTAATTAGAGAGAAAGACACTATCCTAATAAAAACAGTTAGCTCCCAAGCTAGTACAAATTACTGCAATTTAACTGATTGATCTACTAGTCCACTATGAAAGACCTTCACTTCACCTGATTCGCAATAAAAGCATATACAATAGGAGAAGAGAAGAACTGAAATGATACCACAACAAAATCACAAAAAAGATTAACTGGTCCTAGATAAAAAGCCCCATAGAAAGCATGTAGCAGCCTACAACGTCCATGAGCAAACGGCAACGTTATGCATAGTCCATGACAGGTCATGGTTTCGCATTTGTGGGGTTCAAATGGGGAAGGAGGGGGGTATCAACTACCATATTTCTCCTAATTGTAACGCTTCGACATTAAAATAGCCAAGGGACTAGGATACAAACCCTGGCTACTGCACAAAGCAGCTCTTCATGAGACAACACAGCAGCTTTGCGGTAGAGTTGGTAAAGCTCTGCTCCAAAACCACCATGAGGTAACCAATCGGCAGGGGCAAAGTTGACAGCCTCAGCACAATTTAAGCCTACAATTTCAAGATGCATGTAAGACTACAGGAGAGAGCTCATGCATGACTAAGCATTTGAATGGAATGTACTTTTTCATTTTTCTGCAAACCAGAGATAAGTCATGGCTCACCAAAGTTGAAGCCTCCATGATATGATCTGGGAAAGGTAATGATGAAGTCCCCAGGCTCCTGACACAAAGTAAACAAGCATATACAAGCCACATAAATTACTAAGTCGAAAATGAGAGCCTTTAAAATCAGTTCTTCCCTACAGTGGAACTTCTGTCATGAAGGAGATCTGAAGTACTGCTAGGGGATGTTGCAGGTCAAGTTATTGTTGGCTATGAAAGTCTAATTTTGAAGATCATCGAGCATTTGACTGTGAGTTTCTTCAGAAAATTTTTTTTTTTTAACTTTATATGAACGTAATCCTACTTTGCTTAGAATTAGGACTTCTACATTTTTTTCTACATATTGAGTAATATATACCAGTAACGGAAAAATAATCAGTGTTAATTGCTATATCTTCAAGTAATTTAAGGTCCCCGATGTATGGTCTACTCTAGATAATGTAAGCTGCATACTTAATGTATGACACAGTGTTTAGGCAGTCCCAAGGCACCATGACCTCCTATTTACAATAAAAAAGAATCAGATGTAGTATCATGACGTCATCCATGAATTCCGGGAGAAAGTACCAGAAAACTACAACGGAAATACAGAACAAGACATACGGAGCAATATCTGAGTATTAAGTCCCACGACAAACCTGCAATACATTATAAACAGGAACACCATTTTCTTGCAACACACGTGGATTCAGCATGGTTACAAGCTGAAACAGCAGATCTGGTTGCGCATCAAACAGATCGGGAAGGCTATCACGCATTACCTGCACAAAATGTTCTAGTTACAGGACAGCCACCAGCTGAGTAAGTCAAAAGAAAAAGTCCAGCTTTATAAATTTACAAGTGAAAGCAACGTAAAAAATCCATCTATAAACATTATTACATTAATAAAAGATAATTGACAGCAGCAATCTATCACTTCAGGCAGCTAAAGTGTGAATAACTAGCTATAACATACGAAAGAATTGATATCCAAGCCCCTAATGAATAGGGATTATTAACATCTTCCAAATCACCCTCTCATATAGCCCTGAATGTTGGTTTAGTCGTCAGTTACTTGTGAGTTCAGTAAGACTCAATTATTTAGTTGTCAGTTACTTGTGGGTTTAGCAACCCTCCAACTATGCTCTACATCTATCAAGTTAACATGCTAGAATAGCTAGAAAATCTGGCCTTGATCTCATTCATTTATACATGGAATTACAAGTTAATAAAGATTATTATCACTTCTCATATGAGATTATTCAAATCCATAGAATTGAAGATTCACGGTGTATGAAGAACAACAATATTCCCATGACTTTACACTTGCATCATTTCTGTTCAACAGTCTCCCCAAAAAGCCATTTAAAAATGTAAAGCCCAAGTGCCCAACATTCAAATACTAATAAGCTGGATTAACATGTATTCCATCAACTTCTCATTCACAGAAGAGATAGGTTCTAACTTTGCTAGCCTACAATTAGCACTAATGATCAGGAGCAAAGGCCATGAATTTAATACAGGATCGGAAGTACTGATTGAATAACCTTCTCAAAAGCTTGGGCTTCACTTCCAGGAACACTATACCAACATTTTGGCTCACCCCTGACAGGAAGCAAGAAGAATTCATTAACTCATAAATTTATCAGGAATCAATTAATGAAAATATACTGGCAATCACAAAGAAGACATCAAGCAATGATATCATGAGCTCAATCAGGTGATGGCACAGAAGATTTCAGACAGAAATGCAAATGAATTCACAACGAAAATATATCATCTACTGCAAAGGGGTTCGAAACTAAAATTAGGCGTCAGAGAGAGCCTCAAAAGTCGCCTGCTTAATGTCTAACCACAGACAACATAAAAGGTTACTGACACTACACACCAATCACAAAGGTCCATGATGTGAGTAGTCTTAAGACAATGATTGAGGGTAAAAAGAAAGAGTGCTAAGGAGACAACATAATTATAAGTGTTATCAACATCGTGCTAAGTTGTCTCAAAAGACCGACCGACAATATCTGAAAATCCACATGGACTTTTTCTGTTTATCAATAATAAGATTTTATCAATGTAAAGCAACCCGCATTAACTGAAGATAGTACATCCAAAAGCAGCAAATTTTACAGGCAATGCAACGAACTAAGAAACTAAGAAAGTCAATCAAAGCATCTGGCTCTAAATATACCGTAGCTTAGTTGCACCAAAAACTAAGTAATGAATACATTTGAGTTTAAGACTAACTACATTGTTCTTCCTGCCATCAAAGACTCTATAATTTCTTTCTTTCCATACAACCCACCATACCACAGCTGGGATGGTCTTCCAATGCTCCTAATAGATTTGGATAAATCCATTTTGTGCCAGGATAGGAGAAAATCCACCTACACCAAATCCACATGGACTTAACAAAGTATAGAACATACTGCAACCAACGTATCCATGTAGGAAATACCAACCAGTTTCGATAAAGGTTTAGTCGTCTTGATATACTTCATTTAGGCTAGATTTTGACATGAGTCTATTTAGTAGGTTATAGAGTATCGTTTACTGTGAGATTTAAAAAGTCCCTAGTATTAGAGTACTTTTAAGTATTGCAATGAGAAGCGCCCGAACAAAGCCTGGTTCTTGAGGTTTCACATATACATAGCTGGCCCCCAACTATTTCGTTAGTTGTTGATGCATTTATTTTTATTTTTTTGGGAAGAGGGAGGGGGGGGGGAACAGTGGTGTCCTCGCCAACTTACGCGCACCTCGACTAAATACATTGGACACCTGCTACCTTCCCTACTAGCAAAAATGCCGAGTAAGTCTGTCCACCAAGGCTTAGACAGACAGGAAGTAGATGTCATTGTAATTAAGCTTCAATAACTATGCCTACGAGAGGAAAAGGGAGCTCCAATCGGATAGCTGGAAATTGCTCACGTAATTGCACATATAATTCACCTCTACATAGTGAATGTTATGCAATTGTAAAGGGCGTTTTCTGATAAACACAATTACTTATGAGTAACAGTTAACAGAAGGGAAAGGGTTACTCTAAAAAAACAAGGTAATTCTCGTTGCTCGTATATGCAACCTCCCACTGGGCGACCTCATTCCATTTCAAGCTTCAGACGTCTTTGAAACATTGGATTTGACATTGCCAAGATTTGGAGCTAGACCAATGCCAAACCTCCGCAGGAAACTAGATGCAGCTGATGCTGATTAAAGCAGCTAAAGGATAGGCACTTTGGAGGATGACTCTTGCTTCCATATCATTTATTGTTGATTTTAAATTTATTTAGTTAATCTCCTAACAAGTTAAATTAGGATTCGGTCAGAGCTCGAAAGAGAGAGGTGGGGGCAAAAGGAACTTCAATGGTCGAGCACTCAATTTGAACAGAATCACAGCGTAGTCAAAATAACTACTCCCTCTGTCTCATTTTATGTGTTTTAATTTGATCAAGTACAAAGTTTAAGAATATAAAGAAGACTTTTAAATCTTGTAGTGTTGAATTAAAGGTTTGTATAGCATACTAAACTTCTCCGTTAAATCTAGTGGTCTTAAGCATGTCGGCCATGAATAAGGGAGTGTAAAATGGGAATGTTGGAATTAAGAACTTACTAAACATGGAAAGAGACATTCTTTTCAAACAGGCTAAAAAGGGAAGTAAGGAATATAAATTGAAACATAGGGAGTATTAACTATTAAGAATGCGTAGAACCTAACCCGGCTAGATCAAAACATAATTGAGAGATCTGAGTCTGCTATGACCATAATTCCATGAAGTAAAGGAGTGCCTTACTCTTTTCACGATTGAGGAACAACCTAATCTGGGCAAAAATGAAATAAGCTTCATGGTGCTTAGGTACTAGTACTACAAAACATTCAGCAGAAGAGAAGTCAAAGGAGGGTAAACTGAATAAGTGATGAAGCTACCATTGAGCAATCAATAAGCAAGACCATGAAATCACAGCAGCCAAAAACAGTTAAATAGGACCTAGTGAGAGCACAACCTGTAGATGGTGTAAAGCCCAATAGACAATGGTAAGTGGATTTATAAAGCCTACTCGAAAGATTCGCATGGGTTTACCAACATGCCAAAATCTGTAACCTATTACAAAAGGCATGTCACATCACACTAGGTTACAGATTTGGCATATAATATAGTGACTGTATTCTGTTTAAATGAATGAACTTTTTCTTTTCTGAATCAATACCAAACCTTCTAAAGCGGATCTTATTCGTTTATTTGTCTGGTTTAAAGTCTAAAGGTTCTTTAAAAAAATTTGTTTTAATATCATGGTGACTTGCAGTAGAAGTGGAAAAGAGCTGATTCAATAAAACATAACATATACTCATCTATTTTGTAGGAAGAAAACAAATGGACTTATGATACAAAGAATAATTAACACTCTTACCAGTGAAGATAGTTCATGGAGTAAAAGCAGTGATCTTCAAAATGCCAGCAGAATGAAGAGAACAGCATGCCAATATAAAGCCAAGGCACCATAACACCAGCAATGCTATGATGTACAGCTCGAAGCATCGAACCTGGCAACTTGGGTAAGTTGTTGAGATTCCATGGGCTAGCACAATATTCATCCCATGTATCTGGTTCAATTGATGATGGTTTTTCGTCGGTTACACGTGGAAATCCACTACCATAGATGGATGTATCCAAGTCACTGCCATACTTCACTTCAACCTCCCCAGCTGATCCCTCCACAATTTCCCAGAACTTCTTTTCTAATTGCACCTTTGAAACAGATGAGGAACCAAACCATCTTTTCTTGGCACGATCAGCAATGCGCCTGAATGCATCCAATGAAAACTCTCTACCAGGTGCAAAACCAAAACTATCCTCTTCAGAATTCAAGCATTGCAAACAATACCAGTTCCCAGGTGGAATTTGTTTCAGAGGTGGTGATAAACAGTAAATATGCCATCCCTTATTGCAGCGATCACAGAGAAGCATCACCTCCCCATGCAATCCACTTTTGCATTGTTCACATATTTGATCGTGCTCTTCCTCCTTCACCTTACACGTTTCAATTCGATCACCCTCACTATTCTTTCTCCTTCTCTTAGAAATCGAGAATTGGGAGTCTGACTCCCTTTTCCTGTCACTTCGGTTTCCTCTCCTGTAATTTTTATTTCTCTGCTTATTTAACGTATTCGAGTACTCTTCATAATCACACAAATGTTCCAGGTACAATTGAAACAGTACATGCTTGCTGCACTCTGAAATCTTCCCAGCAGGCCTTACAAACCTAAAAACCTCGCCCCACTTCTTATCCTTGGATACTTTATCATATCCTCCAAACCGCTTGACGGAATTATACAACTTACACAAATCTAGCTCCTCGCCCTCAAACACAACACGTTTCTTCACCTTCTTCCCGCAATGCTCCTCTAGGAACCTATTGTATTCCAATTCAAAGGTCTTTGGATCGCAGGATGCGCACCGAGCCTGTAACTGATGAATTGCTTGTGTCTTTGTAGGAAATGTGAAGGTATTCAAATCCAACGCAAAAGGGGGTTTCCAACTCTTAGGTGGGATAATTTTACAAATCCCGTATTTCTCAGCCTCTGGCCTGATCTTGTAAATAAACTCTAAAGGGTCCTTAAATTCATCCTCAGTCGGATAATACACCGGCCCTGCTGGTATAATATTCAATACCCCACTTGGGGATGCACTTATATTTTGCCCTAACACCCCTTTCTCTACAGCCCTAGGCCTCCCTCTCCCCATTTAAATGCAACTATATCATCCAAGATAACCAATATCCAATTACAAAATCTGCATTCAAGATTCATAAACAAACATTCATATATGTCTCAAATCTCCAGAAGTTCAAATTTTAACAAGCATAACCTATTAAAAATGCAATCTTTGACATAAAAATCCAATCTTTAACTTAAAAATGCAATCTTTAACATAGCCTAGTGGAATTTTACCATTAAAATGCAATCTTTAACATACCCTAGTGGAATTATGACATAAAAATGTTAAAGTGGAATTATAACATAAAAATGCTATCTTTAACATACCCTTGTGCAATTTTATAACATAAAATCCAATCTTTAACATACCCTTTTGGAATTATAACATAAATAAGCAAACTTTAACATACCCTTGTTGAATTATAACATAAAAATGCAATCTTTAACGTAAAATTGCAATCTTTAACACAAAATTGCAATATTTAACATAAAAATCTAATCTTTAACATACCCTTATGGAATTATAACATAAAAATGCAATCTTTAACATACCCTTGTGGAATTATAACACAACAATCCAACCATTAACATAAAATTGCAATCTTTAACATAAAAAAGCATTCTTTAACATAACAAAATGGCAATCTTTAACATACCCTTTTGGAATTATAACATAACAATGCAATATTTAACATAAATATGAAATCTTTAACATACCTTTTGAGGAATAAAACATAAATTCTTGTCCCTCAATTATGTTTTCCAAAAGTATCACCTCAACGTGTGTGTGTTTTAGATATCTCGTCTATTCTTTAGTTGGAAACCAAGAAACGCTGTTTCTCATAAGTCTTCTTTTAATTTTTTTCTTTTGTTTTTGTATGTCATAAAAGTACTTTTTTAGGTACTTAAATTAAGTTTGCAGGTTTAGTGAGAAGTGAGAACTAGATTTATATAATAAGATCTGAATTTCATAGAAATTACAATTATGTCAAGAATCTCTTGGATTTGAGGAATCTAAAGTGCGTGATATCACGTGATTTTGATTGATCCTTCTTCTGATGGGAATAAGAAGTCGTTTGGTCTCTAAATCCATTAGTCATACTCTACCGTCTCAATTTAAGTGTTTTAATTTGACTGAAAACGTAATTTAAAAATATAACGAGATTTTTCAATCTTATAGTTTTAAATTAATGATGTGTGTAATGTACTAAACTATGCTTTAAATTTTGTGATTTTAAACTTGTCATGCATGGTGTTTGAATTGTCAACTTACTAAATATAGAAAAAGACACTCTTTTTGTGACACTAAAAAAAAATAAGACACTTAAATTGGGACGAAAGAATTAGCATTTTGTGACATGTATAAACTTTCCAAAGTAAAATACGAGGTCGTTTGGATGAGTTTGGCTTATGTTCTAGAGGTATAAATTTTCCCTCCTTCCGTTTAACCCCTCATTTTGCGTATCGGAGGTTCGTTTCACGATCCGAGTTTGCGAATAAATCTTTAAGGTGTTTTAGGACTTGTATGCAAAGTTTGGTGTGATTTCGAGCAGCGTAGGTCCAGTTCGAACCCAAAACTCTAGCACTAGTCTCCGCTCTCAAGCTTTTTGTGCAGCGTAGGCGCGACAGCGCTAAATGAGATAAATCCCCTGCGTGATCGCGTGCCTAGTAGAGCGGCGATGTTGAGCTAAGTCGCGGTCGCAATTGAGGCTTTGGGAAACCACTATATCCGGGTATAAAAGACCTAGCGGGTCAGCATAACTCAATTTCAATAAAATCTTTCGATGTGAGTGCAATTTAGGGTGATTTCTCAAGACCAAATTGTTTCAATTGTTCAAGTAACATTCTCCTAACCTTCCTATGTTGTTAATTGAAGGTTTAGGACTGTGAAATTTATGAATTTTGCATTATTTTTATTGGTTGGAACCCAAACTCTTTAAAATTGGAAAAATTGGGTCTAATAAAGTCGGAATAGCAATTCAATCATATAATTAGCACCGTTAGACTATAAGGAGTTCAGAAATATAGCTCTTGTAATATTCGACGAAGTAGGTCTAGGGCAATCCAGAAATTTCTTAATTTAAGTTGTGTTATCGTTATCTATCCTCCATCTTGGCACTTATAAATGCGATTCTACTTCCATTGCTCATAGCGAGGTCATTCTGAGGAGGTTCATTTGGAGAAAAAAGATTATTCAGTAGCCGGATTGATTTAGGACTTGAGGCAAGGGATATCATCTCGTTTTTTGATGGCTTTTGCTCTTATGGATGCTCTACACACTGTCTTTACGCGTGTAGCTGTCGATATGGTCGTTTACATGTTGTTATTATAATTTCATGGTTATTTTTTATTATCCTACTGAAGGCATTGAGGAGTCCGCCCCAGGTCACATTCAATACACTGGTTAGTATTGAGGAGTATGTGCTACTTCATGTAAACCCGGATGCATTGAGGAGTACCCTTCGTTAAGGTGTTTGCGCACATGTAGCCCGTTTGCATTGCATCACATCACATCATATCGCATTTTATTTCATGTCATTTCATCTATTGATATGTTGTATGTGGTTTTTAGCAAATGCCTTGTTGTGCATTTACTATCTGTTGGTTGTGTTGTCTGCTTACTTGGTTTTCCAAAGGTAGCCTATCAGTTGTTCGAGGTAGCTAGCTCTCACTTACTAAGTGTTTTTGACTCGCTCCCCATTTGTTTCTTGTTTATCTATTTGTCTCGGTTAATTCCGCTCCAGAATCGAGTGTGGTACGTGATTGAGGACCGAGGACGACTCAACTGTCAGTGGTAAGCCAACCTTTGTTCGTGGTGGCTGCCAGTCTTTAGCTTTCTTTTGTCAGATCTATTTTGTTCCTCGTGGGAGTTATATATTATTCATACTCGTAGATATCTAATCTGGGTTAGAAACTAAACTTTGTATTTTGGATAGTTAGCTGCATCCCTTTCTTAGTAACTTGTATATATATATGTTTGTGTCTCTTTCTGAGTTATGTTATTAGGTTGATTGAGTTTGAAAGGATTCGCCCAACAAGTCTAGAAGAGGGTGTCGGATGCCCGCACGACCTATCCAGAAATTCGAATCGTGTCAGATACACGTCGCATAATCAATTTATGATATTGTATTAAGTTATTGGTAAATTTGTGTGTTATTTTGTGGATGAAGTACATGTGTATTAATGATGAAAAATAAAAAATATTTAAATATAAAAATATAATTTAACATTAAACAATTTATTTATGACAATCACCTTAATGTTAGTTTCAACACCATAATTTTCTATCATTAATCAACACAAATACAATTCATAACAAAATTTTGACGTGTCAGCACGCTCTTGACAGGTGCGTGGAGCAGTATTACGGTATGATTGTGGGAAACTGTCTAGGGCTTTTCGCTGATTGGCCCGTGGTTTCTTGACTTGAGAAGACAAAACAGTGGGCTATACTATACAAAGTCAAGTTCTCTAGTTTGTGGCCCGTTAGTTCATTTGGGCTCAAAAGATATTAACAGCCCAATTGTAAATTCCAGAATCTAGACTCCAACAAGAAAGGTAAGAGACAACATGTATCCGGTAAATTATGGTATGATAAGAGATAACATGTATCCGGTGGATTAGACGAGATGGTATGATAGGTAAATTATGGTATGATAAGAGATAACATGTATCCGGTGGATTAGATAAGATAGTATGATAAGAGATATCATTTATCCGGTGGTTTAAACGAGAAGCACTCAAGTACCCTAAACATGAATAAAGAAAAGGTATGGTAAGAGATAACATGTATCCAGTGGATTAGACGAGAAGCGTTCAAGTACCCTAAACATGAATAAAGAAAAAAAGACATGCTCGGTTACACAACACAACCTATCCTATTCAGTGCCTGGCATATGCATTGACTGCATCCATCAAGTTCTGGTTGTGGGAAACCATTCAATGATGCACAAGCCTCTGGTTCTTGTGCCATTGCATATGATTAATATTGGTGTTTATTTGATTAAGTTACCCATTTCTTAGCCACAACCAAGTTTGCTGACAAGTTGTATAAAGATGCTACTTTGCAGCTCTTTTTAAACAAAAGTTTACCATTTTGGCTTTAGAGGAAGATGGAATTCACTACACAGATAGCTAATAGGCTCATACTTGTCAGCATGAATAAAAGTTGAACGTTGTGCAGGGGCGGATGCAGAGTGTAATACACGGGTTCTCGAGAACCCATTGACTAACACTAGAGAACATTATTCCAAAATTTAGAACACATAAGCTGCAAATCCTAGATCCGCCTCTGGTTGTGCATCATATACTCTATCCGATCACTGCAGGGTTAGGAATGTATCTGTCACATCCAGTAATAATAATGCAGCCTACCTCATAAAATTACAGCAAAATGGCTGCTAATTGCATAATTGCAGGATATATTTGCTCATTTGGAAAAGAAGTTATCATTTCAAGATTTAGCTCTGCAGTGCTTATTGCAGAGTGTGTGCACATGTGACAAAGAGGGTTGAACAGAAACAAGTCAAGCCAGTGATTGTGGTTAGCCAATCATTTATTTTGTTTGCATGGTTATGTCACTGTTCTGGACAAACTGTCCCACTGAATACAGATGGTATTTGGAAGAAGACTGATCAGATCCAAGGTGAGAGCTACATGTGACGTATCGTGCCATAGATGCATATTACAGATACTAATCTAGCTAGCTTATTTGTCTCACGATAGACAAAGTTTACCTGATATAACTCTCAAAAAGAAATTGAGAATCATTTACAACACAGAAAAAAAAAAGGACTGGATTGAACTGCACTCTCAAACAACTTCAATAGAGAAGCTCCTCGAATACAGGATCCACGCTTTGTCCCCACTTTCCATGGTACAATTCCAGGAGTTTCTCAGCTGGTGTTACACCTAGCAGAAGTAAAAGATACATGTCAAGTACAAACAACAGCTCAGGCACCAAATCGGATCGCGATGATTCTAGAGTTCAATTGAATTGTAAACAATTCTAGCACTTTAAAGAATGTATTATCTTTTTGACATCATGTTGTATCCAGAGAACAGGCAAAGAGAGATTACAGAATTTACTTACCTGTTTTGACTACCTCGGTTACTTCATTCAAGAATCCCGTTTCCTTAAAGCCTCTTCTGTCCAAGCCTTCCTGAAGATCAGAAATCAACAAATAAGTTAGCAAATATGCAGAAATATAACAAGACATGGAACAATCAAAGTTTCTAACACCACCTTGGCGAACTTGACAACATCTTGAGCAACATGCTTTAGCAATCCATCTCGAAATGGTGTCTTAAGACCACTTGTTGGCACCTACTTGAAGGGACGATGTTAATCCTTAGAAGAAGTTGCAAAAAACAAATCTGAAGAACTAAAAATTACAACTTGATGGAAGGCAACTGTTTTTTCTCAGATGAAGAGTCATGGTCACATTGCCCCTTTTTTGTTTTCAAATGAATTCGCTTAATTGCTTGTCCAAGATCCACGAGGAAAAGCGCAAGCACATTTTCATAAGATAAAAATAGTACAAAAAATTAGGGCCTCTTCCAACTTCCAGTTCTCCTTTTTCTCAAGAATGAACATTCTATCGGTTTCCAACGTTCAACCTTGAAATCATTGACAAAATAACAAGGATAACTGAAAGAATGACGAATAATCACTTGAACAATAAAACAATTGGATGCTTTCTCTTTTTTCATAAGCACAAACATATTGACCATATCCAAAGTTCAGATTTGATATTATGACAAGATAACAAACAACAAATAAAGAAAAAAAAGTGTTATAAACCATTTTGTTATTGTAGTTTGGATGTGTTATTAATTATTTTACAACTAGTGGGATGTAGTGTACTACTTGCACTCAAATTCAACTTGTATAAGGCTATGAGTTGTATGCAAATTGCATATCAACTTGTTTAGTGTATATTGAGAGGTAAAGTTCCTCCATAAATATAGGTTTTGTCTTCTCATTTAAACACACTTAAAAAGAAAGAAATACAACAATACTCTCTCTATCATATTCTTGTTATCTTCCCTACAACTTTTCTTATTGTTCTTAATATTCAAGTACTACTTACTACTCATTTTATAATACGTTATCAGCACGAGCTCTTAGTTTCTTCGGATAAAGTTGTAAGTGAAGATACCAAAACAAAAGGTTGAAAGGTATACTTTAAATTATGTAAAAGTTTTATTTGCAGAATCATGAATATATATTGACAATATTATTATAAGTAAATAATATTTAGATCCAAGTAAAATAATATAAAACCTTTCTTTCTAGAATAAAATAATATTTACTCTTACAATATGTTGTTTATTATAAAATGAGTAGTAAGTAGTACTAGAATATCAAGAACAATAAGAAAAGTTGTAGGGAAGATAACAAGAATATGATAGAGAGACTATTGTAGTATTTCTTTCTTTTTAAGTGTGTTTAACTGAGAAGGCAAAGCCTATATTTATAGAGGAACTTTACCTCTCAATATACACTAAACAAGTTGAACAAGTTGATTTGATATGCAATTTGCATACAACTCATAGCCAACTAATAAACAACTAGAAGACAACTATGATACAATATTTATACAAGTTGAATTTGAGTGCAAGTAGTACACTACACACCATTAGTTCTAAAATAATTAATAACACATCCAAACTACAATAACAAAATAGTTTATAACATTGTTGTAGTTATTGTGAAGTTTTCTATAATAATTGTCATTATTATTTCTATATACTCCCCCTTGAACAAGTAAGTTGAAGAAAATTATTTCTATATAATTGTCAATATTGCCTAAAAGTAAGTTGAAGAAAATTTGAACAAGTAACTTGAAGTGACTTTCAACTTGGACAACTAACATTTTAGTGTCTTAAAAATTGTAGGCTAAAAGTAAGTAAATTGAACAAATAATAACATTTTAGTGCCTACAATTTAGTCAAGAATGTAGGCTAAAGATAAGTAAATTGAACAAGTTTCAAAGTGAAATTCAACTTGGATTAATAACATTATAATGTCTACACTAGTAGGTCAAAAGTGGTAGACAATAATAATACAAAGTAAAACTTAACTTCTAAGTAACTACATTAATGTCTACATTGATAAGTCAAAATTTGTAGACACTAATAATACAAAGCAACGTACTACTTGGCTAAGTAACTAATTTAGTGTTTACATTTGTAGGTTAAAAAGTGTAGACACCACTAATACCTGATATTTTAAGAATACACTAGAAATAAAAACATCATAATTGTGTTCCTTGTAAAATAATCAACTTCAGTCAATATTCTCAAAGAAATCTTCTGTTTCCAAATGAGTAAGATCTGCGAGGCCTTCAAAATCATCATTTTTATAAGCAAGGTTTGCCTCGGTATTTTCATGCTTGCTTGCAAGATCCACATCTTCATCATTGGTCTCAAAGATCAAGTTTGCCTCAATATTTTGTTTTGGCTTCTTGAGAGATGCTTGATAAAGCCTGACAAAATGTTCGGGAGTACGGCAAACACGCGACCAATGGCCTTTCATTCCACATCTATGACAGTTATTATCTTTATCATTTGAAGGATTACTTTGAGAACCCTTAGTATTCTCATGAATTTTTATACCGGAACGACGATAATTATTTCGTCTCCTGCCATGCCCACGTCCACGACCACGGTAATTATTTTGTTTTCTTTCCAACTTATCATATGCTGTTATACCATTCACTTCAGGGAATGGAGCAGATCCAGTGGCACGAACTTCATGATTTTTCATTAATAAATTATTATTCTGCTCAGCAACAAGTAGCCATGTGATTAATTCAGAATATTTTTTATAACCTCTTTCACGGTATTGTTGTTGCAACACAACATTTGATGCATGAAAAGTGGAAAGAGTTTTTTCCAATATACTTGCATCATTAATAACCTCTTCACATAATTTTAATTGAGAAGTTATTCTGAAAACAACAGAATTATATTCACTTACGGTTTTAAAATCTTGGAACCGTAAATGCATCCATTCATTTCGAGCTTTCGGTAATACCGTAAGTCGCAAGTTATCATACCTTTCCTTCAAATTATTCCATTATTCAAGTGGATCTTTGACGGTTAAATATTCAATTTTTAACCCTTCATGTAGGTGATGACGAAGGAATATCATAGCCTTAGCTTTATCTTGGCTAGATGGTTCTTTGCCTTTAATAATAGTATCCCCAAGACCTTTCGCGTCAAGGTGGATTTCAGCGTCAAGAACCCATGACATATAATTGTTCCCGCTGATATCAAGAGCCACAAACTCAAGCTTTAAACCTTTTGTTGTGGTATCTTCACTTACAACTTTATCCGAAGAAACTAAGAGCTCGTGCTGATAACGTATTATAAAATGAGTAGTAAGTAGTACTAGAATATTAAGAACAATAAGAAAAGTTGTAGAGAAGATAACAAGAATATGATAGAGAGAGTATTGTAGTATTTCTTTCTTTTTAAGTGTGTTTAAATGAGAAGGCAAAGCCTATATTTATAGAGGAACTTTACCTCTCAGTATACACTAAACAAGTTGAACAAGTTGATATGCAATTTGCATACAACTCATAGCCAACTAATTACAACTAATAAACAACTAGAAGACAACTATGATACAATATTTATACAAGTTGAATTTGAGTGCAAGTAGTACACTACACACCACTAGTTGTAAAATAATTAATAACACATCCAAACTACAATAACAAAATGGTTTATAACATTGGTGTAGTTATTGTGAAGTTTTCTATAATAATTGTCCTTATTATTTCTATTTATTTATGATAGTTTTACCATGTCGAATTTATCAAAGCTTGAGTTTGTGGCTCTTGATATCAGCTGGAACAATTATATGTCATAGGTTCTTGACGCTGAAATCCACCTTGACGCGAAAGGTCTTGGGGATACTATTATTAAAGGCAAAGAACCATCTAGCCAAGATAAAGCTAAGGCTATGATATTCCTTCGTCATCACCTACATGAAGGGTTAAAAATTGAATATTTAACCGTCAAAGATCCACTTGAATTATGGAATAATTTGAAGGAAAGATATGATAACTTGCGACTTACGGTATTACCGAAAGCTCGAAATGAAAGGATGCATTTACGGTTCCAAGATTTTAAAACCGTAAGGGGTCGTTCGGTTCATCTACTTGTTATTGTTAATCCCACCTCCTATGTGGGATTAATAATCCTACAATTTAGGCATGAAATGTCACCATAGATTAGCTAATACCGAGTACCAAACATGGGATAAGAATAGTCCCGAATTCTATCCCGGGATTATAATCCCAATCCCTCGTACCGAACGACCCCTAAGTGAATATAATTCTGTTGTTTTCAGAATAACTTCTCAATTAAAATTATGTGGAGAGGTTATCAATGATGCAAGTATATTGGAAAAAACCCTTTCCACTTTTCATGCATCAAATGTTGTGTTGCAACAACAATACCGTGAAAGAGGTTATAAAAAATATTCTGAATTAATCACAAAAATCATGAAGTCCGTGCCACTGGATCTGCTACATTCCCTGAAGTGAATGGTATAACAGCATATGATAAGTTGGAAAGAAAACAAAATAATTACCGTGGCCGTGGCCGTGATCGTGGTCGTGGTCGTGGGCAAGGCAGGAGACGAAATAATTATCGCCGTCCCGGTATAAAAATTCATGAGAATACTAAGGGTTCTCAAAGTAATCCTTCAAATGATAAAGATAATAACTGTCATAGATGTGGAATGAAAGGCCATTGGTCGCGTGTTTGCCGTACTCCTGAACATTTTGTCAGGCTTTATCAAGCATCTCTCAAGAAGCCAAAACAAAATATTGAGGCAAACTTGATCTTTGAGACCAATGATGAAGATGTGGATCTTGCATGCAAGCATGAAAATACCGAGGCAAACCTTGCTTATAAAAATGATGATTTTGAAGGCCTCGCAGATCTTACTCATTTGGAAACAGAAGATTTCTTTGAGAATATTGACTGAAGTTGATTATTTTACAAAGAACACAATTATGATGTTTTTATTTCTAGTGTATTCTTAAAATATCAGGTATTAGTGGTGTCTACACTTTTTAACCTACAAATGTAGACACTAAATTAGTTACTTAGCCAAGTAGTATGTTGCTTTGTATTATTAGTGTCTACAAATTTTGACTTATCAATGTAGACATTAATGTAGTTACTTAGAAGTTAAGTTTTACTTTGTATTATTATTGTCTACCACTTTTGACCTACTAGTGTAGACATTATAATGTTATTAATCCAAGTTGAATTTCACTTTGAAACTTGTTCAATTTACTTATCTTTAGCCTACATTCTTGACTAAATTGTAGACACTAAAATGTTATTACTTGTTCAATTTACTTACTTTTAGCCTACAATTTTTAAGACACTAAAATGTTAGTTGTCCAAGTTGAAAGTCACTTTAAGTTACTTGTTCAAATTTTCTTCAACTTACCTTTAGGCAATGTTGACTAAATTAAATTAGTGTCCAATTTGATGTTTACTTCCTTTACTTTAAATAGTCTAAAGAGGAGGCATAATTATTAATTATTGTCATAATTTCTAGTATCTTATATATGTTGTATGTCATATATATCTCTTTTGATGTAGTGTTTTTTTGCTAATGAAATAAATGGAAATTCTTCATCCTTCCATTGGACCCAACAACAAAGATGATATATGCCTTCTTGATAGTGCTACAACACACACTATTTTAAAAGATAAGAGATATTTCTCTTATTTAATAATGAAAAAGGCCAATGTTTGTACTATATCTGGTAGTGCAAAATTAATTGAAGGTTCCGGAAGAGCTAATTTATTACTATTGTAGTAAGTCTCAGAGAAACTTATTGAGTTTTAAAGACATTCGCCAAAATGGCTATCATATTGAGACTATAAATGATGAAAATATTGAATATCTTTATAGTACTACAATAACAATGGGCAAGAAATACGTGTATGAGAAGTTACCCTCATTTTCCTCTGGCTTATACTACACAAGTATTAGTACGATCGAATCACATGCCATAGTAAACCAGAAGTTCACTAATTCAAATGATTTTAAAATTTGCCATGACCGGTTGGGCCATCCCGGTTCAAATATGATGCGCAAAATAATTTATAATTCATATGGGCATTCATTGAAGAACCATAAAGTTCTTCAATTTAAGGAATTTCCTTGTGCTGCATGTTCTCAAAGCAAATTAATTATTAGACCATCAGCAGCTAAAGTTGGGATTGAATCCCCTGCATTTTTGGAAAGAATACAAGGTGATATTTGTGGGCCTATTTACCCACCATGTGGACCATTTAAGTATTTTATGGTTTTAATTGATGCATCAACAAGATGGTCACATGTGTGTTTATTATCAAGCCGCAACTTGGCATTTCCAAGATTGCTTGCTCAAATAATAAGATTAAAGGCACAATTTCCAGATTATGCAATTAAGACAATTCGTCTTGATAATGCTGTTGAGTTCACATCTCAGGCCTTTAATGATTATTGTATGTCAACTGGAATAAAAATTGAGCATCCTGTTGCTCATGTACATACACAAAATGGTCTCGCAGAATCATTTATTAAACGCCTCCAATTAATAGCTAGACCATTACTTATGAGAACAAATCTTCTCATTTCAGTATGGGGACATGCTATTTTGCAGGCAGCAGCACTAGTGCGCATTAGGCCAACAAGTTATCATAAAGTCTCTCCATTACAGTTGGCTTTTGGTCAGGAGCCAAATATTTCCCATCTTAGAATATTTGGATGTGCGGTATATGTGCCAATTGCTCCACCACAATGCACAAAGATGGGACCCCAGAGAAGGTTGGGTATATATGTTGGGTATGAATCTCCATCAATAATTAAATATCTTGAGCCTATGACTGGAGATATATTTACCGCACGGTTTGCTGATTGTCATTTTGATGAATCAATTTTCCCAACATTAGGGGGAGACGATAAGCAGTTGGAAAAAGAAATAGATTGGAATGCATCAACGCTATCTCATTTAGACCCTCGTACAAATCAATGCGAACTAGAAGTTCAAAAGATAGTGCATTTGCAAAATCTTGCAAATCAACTGTCAGATGCATTCACTGACCTACCAAGGGTTACTAAATCCCATATTCCAGCTGCAAATGCTCCAGTTCGAGTTAATGTCCCGCCAGGACAATCTATTTGTGCAAATGAGTCTAAGGCACGCCAGAAGCGTGGTAGACCATTCGGTTCCAAAGATAAAAATCCTCGTAAACGAAAAGGAGCAAATGGCCAAAATGATAATTTGGAGGTAATTGCTCATGAAGAGCCGGAGACATGATAATTAATAAAGACTCATTAGATGAGGATCAGGTACCTGAAACAAATGAAAATGAAGAGATCTCAATAAATTATGTCTCAACTGGAAAAAGATGGAACCGGAAAAAGATAATTGTCAACAATATTTTTTCTAATAAAATTGCAATTGATGTAATGCAACAAGACGAGGGTCTTGAACCAAATTGTGTTGATGAATGCAGACAGAGAAATGATTGGCCAAAATGGAAAGACGTAATTCAAGCAGAGTTGACTTCACTTGAAAAACGTGAAGTCTTTGGACCAATAGTCCGAACACCAGAAGGTGTAAAGCCAGTAGGTTATAAATGGGTTTTTGTGCGAAAACGAAATGAGAAAAATGAAGTCGTTAGATACAAAGCGAGACTTGTGACACAAGGATTTCCGCAAAGACCTGGCATTGATTATATAGACACATATGCACCTGTGGTGGATGCAATTACCTTTAGATATCTTATAAGCTTGGCAGTGCGTGAAAAACTTGATATGCGTCTAATGGATGTTGTCACAGCCTATTTGTATGACTCATTAGACAATGAGATATTTATGAAAATCCCTGAAGGATTTAAAATGCCAGAAGCATTTAAAGGTTCCCGGGAAGCTTGTTCAATAAAGGTCCATAAATCCTTATACGGATTGAAGCAATCGGGTCGAATATGGTATAATCGACTGAGCGAATACCTATTGAAAGATGGGTATAGAAATGATCCAATTTGTCCTTGTGTCTTTATAAAAGGTTCTGGATCTGAGTTTGTCATAATTGCGGTGTATGTTGATGACTTGAATATCATTGGGACTCCTACGGAGATTCCAAAAGCTGTAGATTATTTGAAGAATGAATTTGAAATGAAAGATCTTGGAAAGATAAAATTGTCTTGAACTTCAAATTGAGCATTTGAAAAATGGAATTTTTATCCATCAATCAACATACACTGAAAAGATCTTAAAGCGATTTTACATGGAAAATCTCATCCATTGAGTACCCCAATGGTGGTAAGATCGCTTGACATAAATAAAAATCCATTTCGCCCCCGTGAAGATGATGAAAAGGTTCTTGGTGCTGAAACACCATATCTTAGTGCAATTGGGGCATTAATGTATCTTGCTAATAATACAAGACCAGATATAGCTTTCTCGGTAAATTTATTAGCGAGATTCAGTTCTTCACCAACACAAAGGCATTGGAATGGCATTAAGCATTTGTTCAGATACCTTCGAGGAACAACTGATATGGGTTTGTTTTATTCAAATATATCCAATTTGCCACTAACTGGCTATACAGATCGGGAATGTGTTTGGCTATATGAAGATAATACTGCATGCATAGAGCAACTAAAAGGAGGGTACATTAAGGGAGACAGAACGAAACATATTTCACCAAAATTCTTTTTTACTCATGATCTTCAGAAGAATGGTGAAATAAATGTCCAACAAATTTGTTCATGTGACAATTTGGCCGATCTGTTCACTAAGTCATTACCAACCTCAACATTTGAGAAGCTGGTATACAAGATTGGAATGCGGCGTCTCCGAGATATTAATTGATATTTTTATCAGGGGGAGTAGAATACGCGCTGTACTCTTTTTTTTTCCTTGCAAAAGTTTTGTCCAATTGGGTTTTCCTTGCAAGGTTTTTAATGAGGCAGCTACAAATGTGTATTACAAGATATGTGTACTCTTTTTCCTTCACTAGGATTTTTCCCACTGGGTTTTTCTTGGTAAAGTTTTAATGAGGCACATCATCTATTAATAAAACATCCAAGGGGGAGTGTTTTAAACCATTTTGTTATTGTAGTTTGGATGTGTTATTAATTATTTTACAACTAGTGGTGTGTAGTGTACTACTTGCACTCAAATTCAACTTGTATAAATATTGTATCATAGTTGTATCATAGTTGTCTTCTAGTTGTTTATTAGTTGTAATTAGTTAGCTATGAGTTGTATGCAAATTGCATATCAACTTGTTCAACTTGTTTAGTGTATATTGAGAGGTAAAGTTCCTCTATAAATATAGGTTTTGCCTTCTCATTTAAACACACTTAAAAAGAAATAAATATTACAATACTCTCTCTATCATATTCTTGTTATCTTCCCTACAGCTTTTCTTATTGTTCTTAATATTCTAGTACTACTTACTACTCATTTTATAATAAAAAGGAGTTATTACTTGACAATAAAATAATTGGACGCTACCATTCCGTTTGAAGCTCATGGTAAAGAATTGGACCATAGAAGCCAGACTTATTATTATTATTATTATTATGTATTTTAATTTTTTTTAATTTTAGTATTATTGGTTTTTTAATTTTTTTGAGAAGTGCACCAATGATATCCAAACTTGTGAATTTGGATATATCAGCTAATTGCAAATGAAGAAGGGAAATGCGTAATAAATTTGTGTCAAATGATAACTTCAACGAGTAAGGTCAAATTACCTTATTCCTCAACATCTCTCTTTCTTGCGCAGTCCAATCAGCTGTCATGTCCAAAACATTTTGCAAAGACACTTCATCATATAGTATGCCCACCTGGAACAAAATAAATGATTAACTAAACAAGCTGGTTTATTTTTATCTCATAAAAAAACAACGGAACAGTAAAAAACAACTGCTGCTATCTTCAAGATCAAAAAGTAATACTAGCATTTTTCATTTTTGCCAAAAACCAACATCAATGATTCCCAAAGAACAACGGATTTTCATACCCAAAATGCAGGCAAAGCACACAGCCTTCTCCAAGGTCCTCCATCAGCACCTCTCATCTCAAGATATCTTTTGAGTCTGACCTGTTAAACCAAGTTCAAAATTGCATAAACCATCGATAGACAAACCAACAGTAAAAGACAACTTCTAACGTTATGCACGCACACCTCAGGGAATATTGTTGTGAGGTGATTCTCCCAGTCATTAAGAGTTGGATATTCACCAGGAATAGGCGGAAGTTTTCCATTCATGAAGTCCTGCAGCGACTGATGATGTTAGACAACACAAGAGAGTGACATATTACAAATCTGTAATGTTGAGAAATAACTTACCCGGAAGGACATTCCAGCACAATCAATATACTTCTTTTTCCGATAGACAAAATACATAGGGACATCAAGTGCATAATCCACATACTGTTCAAACCTGTGACCCACAATGAAGTTTTAACCAGAAAGGTCTGGAAATAACATAAAAATGAGTCCATTAACATGTAAACACAAAGTTCCATTTTGATTGCAAACACACCACATAACTCTCCTGATCAAGAAGTCTTTTCAAGGATGACTATCACTGCAGCCTTAGGCATATATACCACAAACAACTAAAATTAAAAATTCCAACGAAAAATCACGGTGTGAAGGCATAAAGGCTTTTCATAACTCGGCTCATCATGCGAAAAAGTGAAGTCAATTGCTAGTACACAGGGATACTTCCTAGTTATCTCAATAAAATTTGTACTAAATAGCACAGCATATGTGGCCAAGTTAAACATGTTAACTAGCCCTAAAATGAGCTAAAAGTCATCCCCAAAAGGTTACCGATTCAACCCACTAACCTCCATAACATGCTATCTCCATAAGAACTTCAGGGCCATTGCTAGGGGAAGGTGTCAAATTTTAACATGATTACCACCTGGGAGCTATTTTTAGAGTCATTACCTATTCATGCGTTTACTTCTTAGAACTCACAAAATTATTAGTAAACTAAGCTAAAATTTTGAGGCAAACCAATTAAAGAAACAATTGCAAATAAATTGAACACACAAAAGAGGAGATTAGAAGAATAACTTCTATTAGTTTTTAACATTGAGGTTAGGCATATAACTAAAGGGATTAATCATCTGTTACTCAAACCAAACAAAAAGAAAATGATCATATGATTCCGACCACCGACACGCTTTTCCTTTAGCAAACATAAGGTCTGCTGATGATAGAAACTTATATGTCATAAGTTCATAACTCGTGAAACTGTAATTTTCCAGAATAAGAGAAGCTTACCCAAAAGAGTCATCAAAGACAAAGGGAAGCATCCCAGAACGGTTATTATCTGTATCAGTCCAAATGTGGCTGGTGAAACAACCAAAACTTTGTTAGGTACAAATCTGATTACAGTCCTCAGAGAAGCAACAACTGTAGTTATTATGCCTGTACCTTCTCTTGCTGAGATAACCGTTAGGTCTTCCTTCAGTGAAAGGTGAATTTGCAAAGAGGGCTGTAGCAATCTGTGTCAATATGTAGTTAGAGAACAGCATACATTCATGTAGAAAGAGAAAGGACAAAGGTTCCTTACAGGCTGCAACGCAAGACCGGCACGGAACTTTCTGATCATGTCAGCTTCAGAACTGAAGTCCAGATTTACCTATCAACAAAATATACATAAATGCTGGTTCAACTGGCAAATGCATGTGCAATGGTTTGGAGCTCATGCACAAACAGGGAAGAGAAAGAATTAAACATAGCTTTTGCATATTGCACAAGGGCATAGTCGAATAGCCAGGGAGTAACGATATCCCATCATACAATAATACCATTTAGCTCACCTGAACAGTGCATGTTCTAAACATCATATCCAGCCCAAGTGTGCCAACTTTGGGCATGTAGTTTCTCATAATCTCATATCTCCCCTGAACCAAAGTACTTTGTCAGTGAAAACACCAGCTATTGCAGATATCAGAGGTCAAGCTATGCTTGAACAGGACCCACAGATAGATATTATATCCTTCAGAGCTAAAAAGACAACACGGTAGCATGGTGAGAGCAGCACATGAACTTGTACATAGAGCAGAATATGAAACTTAGTAGATGATGCAAATACAACTTTTAATTTCCAGCTGCAAATCGAAATAGCATACCAACATTCTGGCTTAGTCAAAAGTAAATAAGTAACGAAAAGAGAACATTTTTTATTTTTACAAAAGATAGAGTGCTGGGGGAGCCTCATTGCAGTTTCTAAATTTCAGAAATTACATAACAGATCTTGCCCAGAATCTTGTTCACATTATACTGTGAACTCAAATATACAACTTTTCAGCTTTACTTTTTGCTCTTTCTTATTCGTCGTTTTTTTAGCCCGTGACCGAATAGATGTAGAAGGAGGATTTCCAGATGCACCCCCACTATGGACAAAAACCAAACGATGTTTCAACAAAACCTTGCCATTATAAGAATATCATCAAGTTCTTTTCTCCTTCATCTTTTTATCAAGTAATTTGCTATTAATCTAAATTTGTCTAATGGCGATGATGATGAATGATTAGTTCATATGGCACCAATTACAGTTTTACGTCCTTTAATCTTTGTCCTTTATACTTTTTACAGAAGGAATGAGATGTAGCAAGCAACATATTGCAATCCAAACGAATGATGACTGAACAACATCTCGTTGTCATCTTTGCCTCCCAAAGCTCAACAATGGTGCGACATGCCAGAAGACTTATTGGTCTTTTTTATGATACGAAAGAGGCATAAATAGAAATCTCACTTCAAACATAACTAGGTGAAATAGGCATGTGAATGTAAAGAGGTTCGCCAGTGAAAACGTGAGGTTTTGCAACTTGCAAGCAATGGAAATAGAGAGTTTCAGTAATGAGCCGCACTAGCTTCAACGAATCGGTAATCAACCATGAAATAGCAATAGAAACACGCTTTAACAGCACTTCACATGCTGATGTGAAATGATCATGTTGAGAATTTTAAACATTTTTTCACTGTTGAAATAGCAGTCTCGTAGAGATAAAAGATAAGACACCGGCATCATATTGTTTTTACCTTCGGCATTACTGGTATATCTTTCAGCCCCCACTTTGGCTGGAACCCAGTTCCTAAGAATCCAATTCCCATCTCTTCGGCGACAGCTTTAACCTGTGCCATCAAGTGAAACTTTTACAAAACAGCAATGTTAAGGTTTGTTGTCTGAGCATGTTACTAGTTTTTCTTTCCTGGAGTGGGGTTGGGGAGGGAGGGGCGCGTTGTTCAGCAAAATGTTACAGATATTGAAAATCAACGGAAAATTAGTATGCACGATCTAATTGACTAAAACAAAGAATCATAAAAGGCACCAAAGCCAATGCTAAGTAACTAAACTGGAAGTGACGATGTCTCTTGGAAGCTTAAGAGCCCTTCCTATTGTGTATATGTGTTTGGAGCAAAACATATCCAGACAGCATACATATGATATTTGGAGCAATGATCTTGGTATAGATTCTCGTGTGCTTTACTAGTATACAATACTTTGACATATCACTGGAAACAAAAAAAAACAAAAAAAAAAAAAGAAGTTTCATGATAGAGGAACATGATGTCAAACACGTTGAAGTTGACGCCCAGGCTGACTTTGCAGTTTTAGCAATGTTCAACAAACACAAAATACGTCTTCTCAACTTAGGGAAGATAACAGATAAGATCAAGAAGATGGATTACTCCAGATAATACACAGTAACCTGCTTATGGAGATAAGATTACTTAGGCAAGGTTGAGACAGATAACACAAAACTCAAAGCTGAGATCATTAGCTTCACACTTGAAGGACGCTGAAAACCACAATTATGTTGCTTCCAAATGTTCATTGACAAGACCAATCAGGAAGTCCCAACTTTAGTTTCACTGCAACGAGGTGCTTGTGCAGCGATATTTTCTAATGATATTTAACTCTGGTCAGAGGTATCAAATAATTGAGTAAAGAAACTATAGTGTAACAAGTCATCAACTACTTCATGAAGCAATAATGGCAAATGCTTGGCGAGATTTCTCCACCGAAAAGAACAAGATTATCTTTTTTTCAAGCCAGTTTTCACATAATTAATTTTGGCTTACATGTTCCTCCGATGCAGGAAAAAGTTCGAAGATCCTAACTGCCCAATATTTCATTTAAAAGGAAATTGATGGAGTTTAAATGTACAAACCTGGTAAAGATGTGAATTAACCTCTGCACAAGTTTGATGTAGCGTTTCAAGTGGTGCACCACTAAGCTCAAATTGACCACCAGGTTCCAATGATATGCTTTGCTTTCCCTGTGCAATGGCAGTGCAATTTCCCACCAATTATGTTAAAGTAAAGTCTGAACAGAACCCACAGGCTTACACTTGAGGGAAAAATTAATTGGGAATGATGCTGCTATTCATGTTATGTTGCAGAAATCTACATGTATCTCTTTATGTATAGAGCCATGATAAATTCATCCTAGAATATTTTTAAAACCGAAGTTGCGTAAAAAAACCAAGTTCACATTTTACCTGTTTCAGGCCAATAATCTTGTCACCCTCCATTACTTTTTCCCAATCAAATCGCTCAGCAATACCATTTAGTAATTCCGCTATTTGCTCATACTTCATCGGCCGCAGAGTTCCAATCTCGAAACCAAACTTTTCATGTTCAGTGCCTATCCTGTTGATCCAGTTTCCAGAGAACAACAAAAGTTGAATTCATAAATATAGTTTAAATTCAGACTCAGTTAATTACGAAATATCAGAAGCTTAACTTCATGTTCATACATTTTACGACCAAAAATTTTCAAAAAAGTTACAAACGGCAGCATCTTAGGAAATAAATATTTTTCACAAGGAAGGATATGCATCTAGGAAACAAATTTATACTGTAGCTAGTGATCGAGCTGCCCAAATGGCACAACTTGTTGGTTTAACCTAATTCCCCAGTACACACATTCTGCAAATGTGCGACAGTGAGAACTAATCCACAATAATGACATACAAAAGATATATACTATGTTTATTGTACCATACACCACAACAGAAGCTCAAGAAAGAACAATTGTATAACATACGACTTATTAAACAAAATTACATAAGTGATAAAGAATGATCCATATATTACTCAACCTACGTGAAAGACACTCTACGCATGTATGTGGTGAATGAATTAACTATTCTACTCATAAATGCAAAACAAGAAAATAAATAATATTGAACTGAAATTTAAGCATGGTAAGAAAAGTTAAGACTTCAAACCTCCACTTTTCCTTGGATTTGCATCCAGAAGCAAGATATCCTACAAGGTCTTCTTTTGTTAATGGCTCTGCTGCAACAACGGCATCCTCTGTTGGAGGACTTGCAGCAACAATTGCCAGGCTTCCTCGTTTACGTTCCAGTCCAATGCGATCCAAATAAATCCCTCGCATTACTTTAGAGGAATTCCGCGAAGAAGTATGCACACCGAAGAATGTCTCCTTCTTTTTTAACATCTCCATATTGTTTGTGATGCCACCATGTCCACCGATACATCTTATCTTTTCAGAGTGAACACAATGTGTAGAACCTGCCTGAGACATCAAGGCCATGTTATATGCCTGAAAATCAAAAGAGAAGCTGATGTTAGGCCACTTCTAACAAAAATTTATGTACTCCATCTCATCTCATGTACTCATTCGAAGCCCGACAAATTGAACTCAACATTTTAGTTCCTTGGGTATAAAAAGCACAGCATTTTTCTTAGACCAATTTGACCAATGGCAAAATAAACCTCCTCTTTGGGTGAACAGGAAGATAGTTGTATCCAATGGGATAGGGCCAACCAAACTACTCAGCAGACTCAATAGCTCATCATCTGGGATGTGAATGTCAAAGCTAGTACTATATACGATAGAAGCAACATAACATTTGAAAACACAGTAATCAACAAAATTACATACTGTACGTTTGTCTTCAACCAAATACTCCCCCGCTCCCACACCCCTCATTCAATATGGACTATGCAGAGACACATCAAATGCAACAACAAACGACAGCAGTTACCCAAAGCATCCAGCGTTCAAGCATGAAAAACATCCCGGGATAAAGCATGAAAAATGCAACAATAACAGTGAAATAATCATGGGTATTGCATAAAAATTGAATCTTGATAAACAAAACCAACTTAAAGAGTTTTAAAGACACATCAAATGCAACAATAAATGGCAGCCCGAGCCTGGTACACAAAGCATCCCGCATTCAAGCACGAAAAATGAAACAACAACAGTGAAACAATCATGGGTATTGCATAAAAATTGAATCTTGATTAACAAAACCAACTTAAAGGTACACAAAGCATCCCGCATTCACGCATGAAAAATGCAACAACAACAGTGAAATAACCATGGGTATTACATAAAAATTGAATCTTGATTAACAAAACTAATTAAAACCAACATAAAATTAACAAAAGCTAATACCTTGGCTCAGTAAACAAGAATTAGTAGGGTTCTGGAAATTGAAGGACTTTTCAAGATATATATAGTAATTGGATATTGACTATGGTGTGCTGGGGGCGGCTATAATAATATTTTTACTTCCATTTTGTTAAGTTATTTTTTGTTATACTCAAGTAGATTGAAAAGAATGGTTAATGTAGTGGCACGAGGAACTAAAAGGTGCGGCACTATCCTTAGTTTTTTCACTATGTCCCACTGCTTTTTGCTCACAAGTCAGCTTATCATCATCAACATTCCTATAATTATGTGTTTTCATGAATATTTTTCGACTAATTTTGATTTTGTAATTCTTTACGATAACTCGGTAAGATTCTAACAACAACATATTCAGTGGTATCTCAAGAGTAGAGTTTAAGGAAGGTGAAATATAAGCAGACCTCACCCCATCAAAATGGATAGACTATTTCCTATAGACCTTCCACAAAAAAAAAAAATATTTTAAAAACATATTTCGATATTGTAAAAGAGCCAATCCCTATAGTAAAAAGTGAAAGACGAAAATACCCTTGAAAATTGAGTAAATATAATACTCTTTAAAATAATAAATAATAAATTAAATCTTTACATAATTCATGAAAGTAAACTCTTGATTCATAAATCTATATCTATATATATATACTAATATAAAAGTGAGATTCCCCTAAGTGAAAATGTGAGTGACAATTTTGTCCTTCAACTAAATACTACTCCTTATCCATAATAATTTTTGTACTAAAAATAAAATTACCTTTCAATAAATAATATAATAATAATTTATTATATAATGTATAAGATTTGTGAACTGATACAGTGCACTTGCACTCAACAATTTGATATTTTAAAAAAAATTAATGTCGATAATGTATGTCATAAAATTTGTCACAAAGTTTGATACTGCCTTTTAAAATACAAAAAAAATTATCATAGTATACATATCTACAACCATTTCAATTTTCCTATGTTTACTTATTAAATTCCAATGCATGTACAACATGAATTCATCTAAATGATTTCATCTTTATATACTAAATTTTTCACATTCTAGGTGTAATTCATATCTTATAAATACAAATGTTCCAAAAAGAAAACCCCTTTCATCAGTTAAAAAAAAAAAAAAAAAAACACACACACACACACACACATATATATATATAGCTTCTTCTTTGAGTTTCCACTGATTACTGCCAAAATCCAAATCTTCAAGTTGTTTGTTATGAGATTACTTTAGACGTAAAGAGGCAAAGTTAATATTGCAAATATACTAGCTTCACTTTGTATGAATCCGTATTTTTTTTAATTGCCCGATTTTGTTTTGTTGTTCTACCCCCTCTGGATATTAATCAGTCCGGGTAGGTGCATGGAGTAGGTACTATTTATCATTACTGATTATTCCTTTTTATATAGGAAGACAGTGCACATTAGGTTTCTCAAATTTAGATTTGAAGTCAATTGTCCTCATTTTTCTAAAATATATTTCATTTGATTTCTCCTTAGTTATAAAATTTAGTTTATTTTCATATACTTTTTCCTGCGCATCTATCTACATAATCGAAACTCGAAATTAAATGTATAAATAGAGATTATATCATGTGCATTGAGGCAGAAAACAGTTGACAATTGCATTAAATAATCAAACTCATATTTATTTCGACAACTAATATTTGAAGATATATGTTGATCATATTTCTATATAAATAAAATTACTTTCATTTAACAACGGTTTCTTAGTATGTATGTGGCAATAAGAAGGAGAAGATTGCATTTTATTAAAGACAAAGACGAAAAATTTATTACGTTAAATATTTGCAATCTCATGTCCATAGCCGACGTTGCTCATCTCCACTTTAAATTGTGTTGTTGGAATATCAGTTAAATAGCATAGGCATTCATCATTTTGCGCTTGCTCTGTTCATCTTCAAATTTCGTATAACTCATTGTATATATATTTCAATATTATATATCGTTTAAAAATATATGTATCAATTGGCATGGATACACGTGCAACACACGTGTCCAACCACTAGTTTTTAAAATAAGAACTTTTTCATTTTAGTGAATATTGGATGACGCAAATCTAAATTAATTAAAATTACTAAATAATGTTATTTTGGATTAAAAAAAACAAAAAAGCAAGGGAATATAGTAAGAATTTCTTTTTCTTTCTTTTTTTTTTTTTTTTTGGAAAACTATTACATAAATATATCACAATTTGAAATAACAAGTTATAGCTAGAGATAGTGTGTTTCATCAATTGAGATAACTTCTCTTGGAAAAATCTTATCTACTTAAAATACATGAAATTTGTACAAGAATTTCTTTGACATATCTTTGATCTTTGTAATCTCGCAAAATCATTGATGATGAATGCGTAAAAACAATTAGTTTCTAACGAGGACTAACGATTTACTATCAGTTAAGAATTATGTTTTTTATCATTTAAGGCAGTGCGTGAGAAATATTAATTTCAAGCGGGAACTAACAACTTATCAGTTAAAAATTGTATACGTATTTCATCAACTAAGGCAAAGTTATATGATTATTCTACTTCAAAATATCAAAATCTTTATGAGTGGTTCTTTGACTCAAAGTTGGACTAATTTAATCTCCCAAAATCAGTTTAATACAATTAATGTAACTTTAATCAAATATTATAATATAAAAATAAATAAATGATTAATAATACAACACATTTAGTGGTACTATATGTCAAGGAGTTGAGTTGTACACTCTTCAATTGGAACTGATTCTTCAGAAAGAGTCACGAAGGGCCTAGCTGTTTTGTGGTCCTTCTTGGAGTACATATTTAGCACTTAGCCACGAAAAGAATAATAAGATTGTTTTGAATTCTGATAAAGCTTACATATTTCACGAAGGACAACATTGTTACATCATCCACATCTATTTACTTTTATTTTTAGAGTAAAATTTTGTGCTTTTATCACAATATAAAATCATCCAAATATAATATTTCTAAATTCTAGTGTCCCAAATGTTGATAGCAATTTCTTAATAAAGTTTTGTACATATGGTAGGGGAAAAAGTACTTTAGCATTAGATTTGCTGAAAAGGATGTGCTAAAATTTAATGATAAAACCATTTGATTGAATGGTCTATATTCATTAGGACCACTTTCATTTTATGGACTATAGTTTATTATATTCCACGATAAATAATGGGTCGTAATACCACTAAAGGCATTGATTTGTAACTAAGCGAAGGCAGCAAAGAAGCTTCAAACTTGCTATAGGTCAAATTTGAAGGAAAAAAAAGTAAGGGTAATTGTTATAATTTGTGTAATGGAGAGGATCAGATGATGAAGGAGAAGAGAGGAGAGTAAAAGAGAAGCTCGAACTGTTTTATTAACTTGATCAGAAAAGAAATACAATGAGGTGCCCTATAAGTAGTTAGGTTAACTAACTTTTGAATGGGCTTAACCACTTAACTGATTTCCAGAAATATACTAAAAAGACTAAATTGCCATCGCGGGTTAACTATTTAACTAAACAGTTGATTAACTACTTAAGCTATTGATTAGTTTCCTCAACACTCCCCCTCAAGCTAGAGGGTGCAAAAATATTAAGCACTCCTAGCTTGGACATCAAGTGAGTATGTTGAACCCTGTTTAAACCTTTAGTCAATACATCAGTAGGCTAATTTTTTGTGGAAATGTATTCAGTTTGAATCAACCCCTTTTGTATCTTCTCCCTAATGAACTGACAATCAACTTCTATATGTTTGGTCCTATCATGGAAGACTGGATTAGCTGCAATTTGTAGAGCTGCTTTGCTGTCACTGAACACCTTCACTGGTGACTCAAATTCTGCTCCTACTTCTTTGATTAATCCCACAAGCCAAGTCAACTCTGCAGTCACTCAGGCTAAACTTCTATATTCTGCTTCAGCTGAACTCCGGGACATGGTGGTTTATTTCTTGGATTTCCAAGAGACTAATGACTCTCCAAGCTTTATTAAGAAGCCAATAACAGATCTCCTAGAAAATGAACAAGCTGCCCAATCAGCATCATAGTAGACAGTTACTGATAGCTTTGCACTACTAGATAACAGAACTCCTTGTCCTGGTTGATTCTTGATGTACTTAACCACTCTTAAAGCTGAGTCAATATGAGATTGTTTGGGTTCTTGAAGAAATTGGCTCAGTGTTTGTACACTATAGGCAATGTCAGGTCTAGTTACAGTCAAATACAAGAGTTTGCCTATTAGTCTTTGATATACTGCTGGATTGGTCAATAGTCTATCATTATCAGCTTTGAACCCTTTCTTTCTTACAAAATCATCATACTCCTTTGTTGTGAGTTTAGTGTTTGGACCAATAGGTGTGGCTGCAGGTCTTGCTCCACTTACACCAGCTTCTGAAATCAGTTCAAATGCATATTTTCTCTGATGCATTAGAATCCCTTGATCTGACCTGGCAAATTCAATGCCCAGAAAGTATTTCAGTTCCCCTAAATCTTTCATTTTGAATGTTTGTTGTAGTGCATACTTGGTTTCTTCAATTAACTTCAGATTATCCCAAGTGATTAGCATATCATCAACATACACTAAGACTACTGCAACTCCACTAGCAGTTTTCCTGGTAAATAATGAGTGATCCAACTGACTTTGAGCAAATCCAAACTGCAACAATGCTTCTGTTAGCTTTGCATTCCACTGCCTTGGTGCTTGTTTAAGCCCACACAAGGATTTAATGAGTCTACACACCTTATTCTCCCCTGACTCTTGAATCCTTGTGGCAAGTCCATGTAAATTCCATCATATAGATCCCCTTGTAGAAAAGCATTGTATACATCCATTTGATGCATGTGCTAGTGTTTTGCAGCTGCAATTGATAGCACTGTCCTGACAGTTACCATTTTGACCACAGAAGAAAAAGTTTCTTGATTGTCAACACCTTCTTTTTTACTGAAACCCTTTGCAACTAGTCTTGCCTTGAACCTTTCTATTTCACCAGATGCTTTATACTTGATTTTGTAGATCCATTTGCAACCTATTGGTTTTTTTTCCTTTAGGTAACGTTACTATCTCCCAGGTGTGGTTATTTTCTAGTGCCTCTATCTCCGACTTCATTGCTTCTATCCAGTTGTGATCCTCAGCACCTTCTGAATAAGATGCAGGTTCAGTGAAATATTTAGTGAAACAAAATCCTTCAACCACACTGGAGGGTTAGTGTGCCTTCCTAACCTTGTTTTGTTCCCTTGTAGATTAGGTTTAGTAGGTAGGATAGGTTCATGAGGTATATTATCATGGACTTGTGCTTCTGCAGCTAGTATAACCTCTTCTACTACCTCACAAGGTGCTGCTTCTGGCTAGACAAGCATGTCATTAACCCCTTCCACCTGATCTTCAATGTGAAAGTCTAAGTTCACTTCTTGACCAACTTGCATTATATCCTCATGTAGTTCAGTATCTAGAATATTTTCCAGTTGAGTATCACCAGGCAGTATGCTGAATGGATTTTGTAAGAATATAGGAGCTGGTGAATGTTTTATCTTGAATGGAAAAATGTCCTCTCTAAAAGTTACATCTCTATGTACAAAGAACTTCTTGGTCTCAAAGTCATAGAGCAGATACCCTTTCTATGTGTCAGAGTAGCCCATGAGTACACTTGGGTTTACTTATAGGCTTCAGCTTGTCAGTTTTTTGCACTATCTTAGCATGACACAGGCACCCTAAGACCTTGAGATGTTGCAGTGAGTGTTTTCTATTGTATAGTTTCTCATAGGGTGGCATGTTGTGTAGTACTGGAGTGGGCATTCTATTGATCAAATATATTGCAGCTCAAACACACTGGCCCCAAAATCTGATAGGAATATTTCCTTGAAACTTGACAGCCCTTGTTACCTCTAATATATGCCTGTGCTTTCTTTCAGCAACTCCTTTTTGCTGAGGAGTATAGGCACATGACCTTTGATGAATCATGTCTAGCTTCTTGAACATATTATTGCACATTGAATTTAAGAATTCTGCTCCATTATCAGTTCTGATTACCTTAACAGTTGATTTGAACTGATTATTTACATAACTAAAGAACTGTTGTAAAACTACACATACATCAGACTTGTTTTTCAGCAAATATACCCAAGTCATTCTGGACTTGTCATCCATGAGAGTTAAGAAGTACTTGTAACCATCCACAGTTGGAACATTGTAGGGTCCCCACACATCAGCATGAAGCAAATCAAAACAAGACATACTTTTGATATTACTGGAAGGAAATGGTAGGCTCACTTGCTTTGCACAGAGGGACATACAACACACTTTTCTATGATACTAACTACATTTTCAGACCTAACATGAAACAGATTTTTTAGTACACCTGAGGACACATGTCCTAGCCTTCTGTGCCACAGATTGATATCTATACTGCTCAAATGACTTGCAGTAAAACTGACTTCTTTATTCTTCTCGGCATCGTTCTTCACAAGCAGATATAAACCATTCCTTTCCTTACCAATCTTCTTCACCTTCCCACTGTAAAGATCCTGAAACACACAAAAAGTAGGATAGAAGGTGACTAAGCAACCTAGTTCCTTTGTGATCTTTGAGACTGACAACAAGTTATATTTGAACAGTGGTATGTGAAACACATTGTTTAATATACTTCTGTCAGAAATTGAACTTGCACCAGTATGAGTCACATGTGCCACATCACCATTTGGGAGAAATACTCTTTTTGGATTATCATTTTTAACTACTATGGTCTGATCTAACAAGTCAATGTCAGACACCGTGTGATTTGTGGCTCCAGTATCTATGATCCACTCTTGAGTTTTATTAGTAACTAAGAATGCACTACTTGTACCTGCTATATTTGTTGACGAGGTTGCTGGACCACTGTTCAACATCTGCATTATCTGTTCATACTGTTCTTGTGAAAATGTATAGGATTTCAGCTGATTCACATTGTTGCACTCTTGTTGATTAGCCCATGTTGTATTCTGTTGAAACTGAGACTGGGTGTTTGCAGAATTCCCTTGACCTCCTGCACCACGGACTTGGCTTGAATGATAGTACTGATTTTCTACACTGTCAGCTACAACATTATATGCTGTGGTTCCAGGATTATATCTCTTCCTCTTACCTCTATAATCAGGAGGATACCCAATCACCTTCCAGCATCCCTCTCTACTATGACCTTTGATCTTGCAGATATCACAGTATAAATTGTTTCCCGTCTTCTTATATCTGGGATTGCCTCCAACCCTATTGTTAGTGTACATTGCTAATGGATCCAAGTTGCCCAGAACTGGTGCAGCCCCAAGTACACCTGAGTTATTCACAATCCCCTTCTGGCTTTCATCACTCACAATCATATTATATGCTTGATTCACAGTGGGCAAGGGGCTTATCATTAGAATCTAACTTCTAGCTTGCATATAGGAATCATTCAGCCCCATTAGAAATTGGTACAACTTCTACCTCTGCAGATGCATTACAAACTCCTTAGATTTTTCACAGTCACATCCTGGAGCAGGAACAAGGGCTTCAAACTCATCCCAAAGATCCTTTAATCTTGAATAGTACACAGACACAGAACTGGTTCCTTGAGTCAAGCAAGTAATTTCTTTGTGCAAATTATAAGTTCTTGAATCATTTATCTTGTTAAATCTTTCACCCAGATCTTCCCACACAGCATGTGCATTTGTAACATAGACAATTCCCCCAAGTAAACTACTAGAAACAGAGTTCATGAGCCAAGAAAGCACCATAGCATTACACCTCTCCCACTGTGTCCACAGATGTTGATCGTACATTTTCTTTTTACAAGTTCCATCTACAAGCCCTAATTTATTTCTTCCCAAAAGAGCTATTCTCATAGAACAACTCCGCACAACATAATTCTCAGATCCAAGAAGTTGTACAGAAATGAGAGAGATTCCACTTACATCAGATGAGCGCAAATACATAGGGTGATTGTGGTCCATGATTTGATTAGTTGTTGGATCCGCCATTGCAGTGATTACACAGCTTGCAACACAATTCTTGATCTTTCAGAGGTCAAGTTCTTGAAACCAAATTCAGGACTCACAAAGACACAGATCAGAAGAAGTGATACAATAGATGATAAAAGAAAAATGGATTTTAGTACCAGATCAGATTAATCCGGCCGTTGCTCTGATACCATGTTATTATTTGTGTAATGGAGAGGATCGGATTATGAAGGAGAAGAGAGGAGAGTAGAAGAGAAGCTCGAACCGTTTTACTAACTTGATCAGAAAAGAAATACAATGAGGTGCCTTTTAAGTAGTTAGGTTAACTAACTTTTGAATGGGCTTAACCACTTAACTGATTTCCGAAAATATACTAAAAAGACTAAACTGTCCTCGCAGGTTAATTATTTAACTAAACAGCTGATTAACTACTTAAGCTATTGATTAGTTTCCTCAACAGTAATCATCACTGTTCGAGATATATAATCATATCATTGCCTTGGATTTGGTGGATGGATAAGATATTTTCACCATTATCAATATGTTTGAACCTTCAAAATAAAAATTCGTGGCATTGGGTCATTTCTCCTTAATGTACTACGTAATGCAAATCCAAATTAGTTGAGCCAATAAGTATCAAATACATAATAATTGTAAAAAAAATAAAATATATGTTATCAATGTTAAATACGAGATTGTCTTGATTCAGTGTAAAATGAAGATAATGATGTTTGTATTACCTCAGTGCATATGTAATATGTCTCTATCAAAATAGGAAGTGTACTAGAGTCGAATTCGAACAAATATGTTGAGTTATGTTGATGACGCAAAGTGGAGACAACACTGGATTCAAATATGGTAGACCATATATTAATACTGAAGCTGATTAGAAGGCCACTAATTATTATAAAAGGTCATGACTAAATACAAAGGACAATTATTAATCTAGTAATCATTAACTAAAGATTCTCGCTATTAAAAGCACAATAATGCCAAATAATAATAATGCCCAGCATGTGTGGGACAAACAAACAACACAAAAATTTGATCATTCGAAGTAGCCACAACAAGTTTGCTTCTCTAAGAAACATCCCTAAAAATTGGATTATGAAAACTGTAGTAGAAGCTAAGTCAAGGGGAAAATGTACCAGTACTAGTATAATATATTGTATCTCCCTTGAAAACAACATACGTCCACTTTGTTTGACGGGGTTGTGATTTTTATTCAGATTTTTAAACGGTTAATCACTTGTTTAACTTGTACTATATAGTCTATAACATTCATGCAATTATAAAAATAAGGAAACTAAGTTATACCCAGTATAAAATATAGTTATACTTGTCACGACCCATTTTTAACTTAGAAGGAAAAAAACTAGTTTTAAAAGGTCTGTGACGGTGTTTATAGGTACACAAATTATTAGAGATCTCCGGAGTCGCCACTTAACAAGTTAAAAGGTATGCCAAGTCACCAAAGTGGTGTACCTAGAACACCTTTGACTCGTAAATGGTCTGCGTCAGAGTTCCAGGTAAGGATCTCGGTTGACTCGCGGGAAGTTGTTAGGCACCCCCGAGTCCTGTGCCAAGCACGGTTGCTTTTATTGGCGCATTTCGACTCTTGAAGTTGTTTGTAGTATTTGCCTTTATTTTGTTACGCTTTGATAATTGATATTAGTTTCAACCGCTTGACAAATAAAACTCAAATCGAATATAATCGCGAGAACTTCACTCGTTCGAAATCTTTCGACTTAAAATCAATTAAATCGCACAGGTACTTCACCCGTTCGAAATCTCTTGACTTAAATGAGTTCATGTGGACGATTTATGAGTTTCAATGCGAACACATGGTTATTATTTTAAACTTGTTTCGGCCTACTTAAAATTGCCTAATCAAATGTCATTTCTCAATATTCTGCCTAGTCGCATGTCATTTATGCTCATAGATAAATGTAGCCATCATTCACAAGCTAACGTTGGATCAAGACTATTTACCGTAAAAATAATTAAATTTGTGTTCAAGTTCTGTTTTACTTATATATTTCATATTTGGCCTTTTTACAAGTTATTATTATTATCATAACAAATCATAGCTTTGCCAACTACAACATTTATTGTTTAGAAAAAGCATAAAAATGACAAAGTAATACTAGCCCTAACATTGACAAATCAGATCTAAGCCTCAAGCTTGAAGCCACGAGGTACTCTATATCTTGAGGCTTAATTTCGGGCCAAATAAGGTGCTCATCTTGCTTTTTCATTTAGCACAACAAACACAACACATATGCAAGATAATAAATATATACCCACAGACAAGAACAAACATTTCTTTAGAAACTAGTTTCAAGCTCACAGCTTTGGTAACATTCCATTTATACATAGTTCTGTCAGTTCCTCAAAAATTCAAATAAAATGAAACTTGGAAAATACCTAGTGCAGAATCTCCCACAAGCTGAACAGCAGATAAACTCAGCGGCTTGGCCAAACTGAAAGCACCAGCAACAACAACAACAAGGACACAATAGCTACCAGCTCATCTTAAGCTTGACCTTACACCTCCAACCCCAAGCTTAACTTTTAACCAACTGTTATGTTCCATTCCATGTTTTCTTTATTTTTCTCACTTATTCACTCACTTCTTTACTCTCTTTTTGGCTCTCTGCATTCTTTTTTATCTTTCAGATCTAATCATCTTCACTTTCTTTCTACTAAGACTCTCTAATTTTTAAAAGTATTTTCAGATCTGTTCTGTGTTAGGAGAGAGTAGTTATGGCAGAGAGAGGTGTTTTCTCTCAGATTTCGTGTGTCTAGATGTGTTCCCTGTTAGAAGAGTGAAAAGCCCCTTATATAGATGAGATAGAGGCATAAAAATGGAGGGGAAACTAGGGTGAAAATGGGGGGTAAAACAAGCTGTAGGGACAGCTGGTTGCGAAGCCCCAAAGTTACCTCTTTCATGCTCAACTCTCACCAAACCAAAAAGCAAAGCTGAACATACCATTTTGGGAACTCTTTTGTCCCCTTTGTTTGACTCCCTTTTTAGCTTTAATTTTCAGATTTCACCCTAAGTATTTTATCTTTTAACTAAGATACAATTAACTACTAAAACAATCCTATAACAACTAATACATGACACATTGAACTAACCAATTTAACACATAGGTATGAAGCTAACAGACAAGTTTGACTGGGTGAAAGCTATGCTTGAAAGCATTCCAAACTTACAACCTAAACAACTTCACAAATAGAACAAACATGACTAATCTCTAAGCCAGTAAATCAAACAAACAAATAATGCTTGAACCAAACAGGCAGGGATCCAAAACTGTGACTAAATGGCAAGCAAGGCAGCTTTAGATAGTGATACAAATATCCGGGATTCAATTCGCAAGCTTGACGGATTTAAACATAAACATATTCATGTAGGCTAATCGATATTCCATTAAATCAAGCCACGACTATGTACATTAATCAACTGAAGCTAGGAACTAAAACTAACACTAATTGACAGAAATCAAAGAAGCTGAGGGATTTAACTAGCCGATTACCAAAATCAGAGATCGGGTTGCTATCACATCGCCTCATAGCAAACACAGACAGCTCGGCACTACCATGACTGGACCATCACGCCCCTGTCAAGCGTCACCACAACAACAAGAAGCTACCTCGCATTGCCAAAATCGAAATCAATTGAATAAGCTCTAAGCAGCCATGGAAACAATAACCATCACTGCCTCGACTCGCCTATACTCCCTCGGATCAACTTCAAACATCATTGAAAAAGCCCGGAACCACTGCCTAATATACGAGCATGAACAGCCCCTCGAGCTCGTAGCATCACCACGACTAAACTATTACCTCCGCTGCCTCGCCTAAAACAGCCTTGTCAAGCCTCACAGAAACACCCAATCATTCGGCAAAGCCATGGCATAATCACTAGACATTGAGCCAACACCACCATTTGCTTTCGACTCGCTATATAACAGAGAATTGCCATCACGAACATTGTCTTCGACTTGCTAAGTGCTGCATAGCAGCCCCTGTCACCGTAACAGTCATTGTCACTGTCATCGTCGCCAAATCGCCTCTACATCATTGCTACCTTTCCAACACACCCCCACACTACCAAGCATACTACACTAACTCTGTTTGTCTATCACTAAATCGCACAGCCCCGGTCCACATTTTAAATCAATCGGATCCGTTCCCTTCTTTTTCTAACGGAAACGATCCCATTTGGGGTCGTTTCAGCTAGAAAAAGGAAAGAACGGAAAGAGGAGAAAGCAAAACAATGCTTACAAGTAAGAGCTCACCGGAGGAACGAAGGGGTCGCCGGAGAAGCTTTGGTCGTGCCTTCAAAATCCCGATCTACACCAATACATTGTGAATTTGGGGAAATTAATGGTGGAAATGGATAGAGGAGGTGAAGGGGAATCTAAGGATGTAAAATTTGGCCGTCGATGGTGGTCGACGGTGGCGGAGACAGGTGGTTCCCGGCGAGGGGCGAGAAGGGAAAGGGATGGAGAGGGATCTGATGATTTTTGGAAAAATGCCAATAATGGCAATTTTGGATTAATTAGTTGGCTTATTGGGCCAGGTCAGAAATGTGAGTTGGGCTAAACGTTGGGCTGATTTCTGTTTATCAATAGCCATTAACACATATTGTCAATTACACAAAAATCAACATAAATAATAATCAATTACTAAATTAAAGCATGCTAACACATAAAATATCACATTGACATTAACCACATATGATTCTACTTTTTTCAGTAATTTTCTAATATTTTTATCTAACAAATTAAATTAACACGGCTAAATAAAGGTTAGAATCTAGCAAAATTCACATAATATTTAACACAACTATTTTATGTAAGTTTTGTATTTTTTGTGCCAAAATTAGGTGATTACAATACTTTTAGTGTAACTCCTATGAATATTGAATTAATACAATAGTATCTTCTTAAGTTATCATGTCAGACTGGCTATCACTACTAAAATAACTGTGATTTTCGACCACAGCCTATCGACCAAAAATCGGTCGAACCACTAAATCGGTCGAACAAAAAAGTTTTTTTACCTATCGACCGAATTTCGGTCGAACGGGCGGTCGGTAGGCCCGATTTTATCAGGGGCAGAACCCCCATTCCCCATTTCTACCTTCTTCCCTAAAATACAAAATCACTCTCTAACCCCCCCCCCCCTCCCCCCTCCCCCAACCTCTATACCCGAAAACCACCATAACCCACCCCCAAAATAAAAAATCAAACACATTCTACCCTCCTAAACACTACATATAACAAGAAATTCAAGGTAAATTCTTAGTTTTAGGGTTATTTTAATTACTTTCTAAAACTTAAACCCTAACTTTTTAACTCAATTTTTTTTGTAGTTCTTAAGCATCTAACTAGTGGGGAATTATTACTAGGTGCTATTGGAGCACAAATCAACCTCGAGGTAAGTTTTTTATTTTTTTTATTAAATCCGAATATATTTTTTTTTAATTTTTTTTTAATTTAGGCCTATAATGTTGCATAGGTAGTTAATTATTAGTTAATTTGTTTATTGTAGTTATTGTTGATGTTGAAGAACTTGTTTGATGTTGTTAGCTATTATAAAGTTAGGTTTGTGTTGTTTGGGATTGTTGTAGTTGTTGGGGATTGTTGGAATTGTTTGGTAGTGTTGTTTGGAATGTGTTGTTGCTTTGGTATTGTTGAGAAGGTGAATATATTATGCCTAAGATGAATATGTTATGCCTAAAACAAATAAGTTTTTGTTGGTTTGAATTGCTTTGATAATACTAGTAATTAATAGGGTGTTATAAGAAAATATTTAAAAAAATCATACATATTGTTTCTCAATCTTGCAATGCTTGTGTAGATATGGACATTAATCGACGTCGTTTGTGGATGGATAATAGAAATTTTCCCGAGCGGTGGGGGTTGAGGCCTTCGTTTGTAACGGGTGTTATGGAATTTCTTGATATAGCCCGCAACACAGACGGTTATTTAAGGCATGACAAAATTAGGTGTCCATGTGAAATATGCAAATGTGTAAAGATACAAGATTTGGAGAATGTAGAGGTACATCTGTATAAGAAGGGGTTTATGCAAAATTACTACATTTGGTATAATCATGGAGAGCCTTGGGACTTGCAGGAGCACCTTCAAGATCTTGAAAATATTCATGGCGGTAGGAGTTCTCCGGTTGTGGAACCAGACCAAACAGCCGGGTATAGAATGGAAGATATGGTAAATGATGCTTTTGGGATGTACTCGGCTAATGATCCCCTTCAGCTGGATACATCACAGCCAAACATTGAGCACATTCCCAATGCCGAGGCAAATCAATTCTATAAACGGTTGGAGGAAACAAGTCGTCCATTTTATGAGGGCTCAGTGCATTCCCAGTTGTCGGTTACTGTTAGACTGATGAGTATCAAATCAGATTTTAGTATTTCTCAAGCTGCCATGGATTCCATCATTGGCCTTATGAATGAACTCAATCCGACAAATATGGCCTTACCAACTAATTATTACTACACTAAGAAGTTGGTTGCCTCGTTGGGTATTTCTGCCGAAAATATTCATTGTTGTGTTAATGGTTGCATGTTGTATTATAAGGATAATGCAGACCTCGTGACATGTAGATTTTGTGAGGAGCCTCGATACAAGCCTGAGAAAAATCCTAAAAAGAAGCCGAAGCCTGTTAAGTCGATGCATTACTTGCTCCTTATACCCCGATTAAAGAGGTTGTATGCTTCGATGAGTTCTGCTCTACACATGAGATGACATCATGACCGTACATGGCAGCCGGGTATTCTATCCCATCCGTCTGATGGTGAGGCATGGAAACACTTTGATCAAGTGTATCCAGCATTTGCTAGTGAGCCAAGGAATGTAAGGTTGGGTCTATGTTCTAATGGTTTCACCCATTTTGATGTCTCCTCTACGCCCTATTCTTGTTGGCCCGTATTTGTCACTCCTTACAACCTGCCTCCCGGAATGTGCATGACCAGTCCTTATCTGTTTTTGAATTGTATAATACCGGGTCCACATAACCCGAAATCCTCTATTGATGTATATTTGCAGCCTTTGCTTGATGAGTTGCAGATACTTTGGCTTGAAGGAGTTGAAACCTATGATATATCAAAGAAACAGAACTTCCAAATGTGTGCTTCTTTGATGTGGACTATAAATGACTTTCCAGCTTATGGGGTGTTGTCTGGGTGGTCCACTGCAGGTAAGCACTCTTGCCCTTACTGTATGGAAGATACAAAAGCCTTCACTTTGAAATATGGAGGTAAATGCACATGGTTCGACTGTTGCCATCGATTCTTGCCAATGGACCATCCTTTCAGGAATAACACTAGTGCATTTATGAAAAATCAGGTTGATTTTGAGGAGCCTCCTCGAAGGTTATCAGGCATAGAGATATGGGACAGGGTAAATGAGCTTCCTAAAGTAACTGAATAACTGCCATCTAAAGCACCTGGTTATGGGTTTGAACATAACTGGACTAAACAGAGCATTTTCTGGGAGTTGCCTTACAAGTGTTGACACCCAATTTTGTCCCGAATTTTTTTCAAAATTAATAAATTATGGCAATATTTATAATTGAGGATAATTTTTTGAAAATTAAATATAATTGGTTAATTTCTGATTAAAAGGGTCAAATTTTGCAATGCATAGCCTAATTTCTACCCTACCCGTGCAATCACCCGATTTTCTCATTTAAATCCTAAATTGGGGTCAAAATCACTCCTTCATTTAAATTTCAGCTTATTTATGCAAAGCCCATATCACACCTCACAAAAGCCCCAACCCACTATTCATTCATCTTCATGATACATTAACCCTACTCCCCTCATTATTATGGATCACCCAGTCGTGCCCCTCAGATCTCATCTTCCTTACACCTGTTCTCCCTCATCTTCTCAAAACACACACCTCACAAGGATCAGCCGCGGCACCATCACACATCCAAACTCACAAAAACGGAACCCCATCATCTTCCCTCCTCCACTATCCTTCTCACACACACAAAAACCCCTCACCCATTTGGAATCATTTTCTTTTATCCACACTCACAGAAACATAAACAAAGCAGGGGAGTTGCATATCTGAAACGACAGGGATAGATCGGGGTTGGGAGTTTGAATTAAATAGCGACGCATTCATTACCATCGCTGAGAACATCGTTATGTTTCCTTTGATTTTATAATCCATTAACGGAATTGGAAAGGAGGTCGGAGTAGCAGTGGTGTCGCCTAAACAGGCTGATGCTGCTCCTCCTCTTCCATTTGGGGTTACTGTTGGTCGCCGTTGATGTTTGTTGTCACCGGAAAATCCGTCTAATATATTGATCTTGTTTGATTTCTGGTATAATTGGTTGTTTGGCTGTTGACGAGATTTGATGGCCTCTGTTGTTTTTGATTCATAATCGGAGCTAGTGAAGGGTAAGGTGGAGTAGCAGTGACGCCGTGACATTTGCCGGATTTACTCCAGAAATTATCACCGGCAGTCGCTCCTCCGTCTTCTCCTCTCTTTTGTCGATCTGCGCGCGAGACCCACTATTGTTGTTCTCATTTGTTGCTGCGAGTTTCTTGTGGTTTGACTCGGTTACACGCTCATGTCGTGAATCTATTCCGGCGACGCCATGGTTCTGCTTCTGTTTGCTCGTCCTTTACTCCACTGAAATCTTGATTGGCAATGCCATGGTTGTTTGTCTGGTTGACTGGCGGTCAAAAAATGACTAAGGGGCTGTTTGGTTTCTTTCCACCACGATTGGGCCTTTTGTCAATTTTCATTCCGTTGACTGAAATGCTATGTTTTATCCTCACTAATTTGGACCCATTGACTGAAATGCTATGTTTTATCCTCACTAATTTGGACCTAGTCTATTATTACGGGTTTGCTATTATGCTACTGATTTGGGATAAGACTCAATTGGCCTATCAAAATAATTTATTTGAGGCTTTCCTGATTCGAACAAATACTACACTGTTTTGGCCGATGAAAATACATACAAACGTATTGAGGCCTACACAAGGAATTGACGGATAATGAATTGACGGATTTTGAACATGATACTACATTTGAACCGTCCCGTTCCTGTGTCCCTAAAGCAAAAGGCGATGATGAGTGCATTTTAATGCTAAGCAAGTTGAATAGAGTAGTGGGTTTGGTGCTTTGGCATCGCAACACGACCCGGGCTCCGTGTTTGCAACCGTACCAAATCCCGAGCCTCTATTCGACGCGCCATGCAAACCTGAGCCTAAATTTTGCAAAAAAACAAACCCCCTTATTATTATTATTATTATTATTATTATTATTATTATTATTATTATTATTATTATTATTATTATTATTACTTTGTTATTTTAAGTATTATTATTTTATTTTCATTAGTTATTAAACTTTACTATCGTGCTAATTCAATCTTATTTGTTTGTTTTGCGAGGTGTATTTTGGCACGAACACTTGGGACGAGTTTCACTACCTCACAAATGGGGGATAATCCATTGCTTGGAGTTGCATTGGGGTCTAGTCCGGGCTCAGGATTCAAGAAGTGAAGATCTTAAGAAATTTTAAAATGCTTTGTTGAGTCATGTGATGTTTAGACTCATGGGCATAATGTAAAATTAAATAAATTCAAGGCTCCATGAGTTTACCAATTTCCGGGTTCTTCTTCTAAACCTCTTCTCTTTCCCATCAATAGAAATTGCATGTCTATAGGAATTCCCCGTAGATAATTATTTATTTGATTGGTTATGAATGAATGTTCAGTTATCTATGAAATTGCATGTCTATAGGAATTCCCCGTAGATAATTATTTATTTGATTGGTTATGAATGAATGTTTAGTTATCTATGAAATTGCATGTCTATAGGAATTCCCTGTAGATAATTATTTATTTGATTAGTTATGAATGAATGTTTAGTTATCTATTGAGTTATTTCGTGAGTAGTTTACTTCTTTTGAATTTCCATCTTATTTGGGAATTGTGAACCTTTTAGTTAAATAGCGCGTGCAATTGAATCCGAAAATGATTAAGCAAATAACTTGATAAATTGCAACTTCTTTCCAATTAATTAGATTTTCTATGTTAGCGAAATTGCAACCTTTCCAAGTCTAAGTTCATTTAAATCCCTATTCCTTTAAAGCATAATTTAATGTAATTTTAGAATTTCGGCATTAATTTTAAGACTTTTAGATTAATTTTTGAAAGTTTTCTTTATTTAAGTTATTTTGTGAAAACCGAAGGATTAACCACATTTTGTGGATTTTCGAAAGTGCTTTCAAATTGAAACCTTCTTTCGAAAATAATTGAACCTCTTACTTAGAATCTCTGAAAAGACCATTTTCCTTAAAACGGAGGAATTGCACGCACTATTTAATTAATTGGTTCCTAATTCTCCTAAATTAGGTGGCGACTCCAAAGAAAACCCTTTGAAATCCAATTTGTTGAAATATACCCGAAACCTATCTTTTCTTTAAGAAAGGGTAATTTTTGGGGTTCAACAACAAGGATAATCTTCTTCGCCATAATCTGGATCCAATGCACATTGAGAAGAATTTTTTTGAGGCTATCCTTAATACTGTGATGGATGTCCGGAACAAGACAAAGGACAACTTGAAGGCACGGTTGGACCTACAACTATTATGTAGGCGACCTGAGTTACAGGTAATCCACGAAGGCAACAACATTTTCCTGCCAAAGGCTTGTTTTACATTCGATGAGGATGAGAGAAGGATGATTTGTTAGTGGGCGAGTAATTTGAGGATGCCTGATGGTTATGTTTCAAACCTAGAAAAGTGTGTTGATATTACTGGTGGGAAACTGCATCACATGAAAAGCCACGACTATCACATATTCATGGAAAACTTTCTCCCAATTGCATTCAATGGCTTGCCTGATAAAGTTTTGAAACCGCTAACAGAGACGAGCCTATTTTTTAAAGAGCTTTGCAGTAAGACATTGAAGGAAGAGAATCTTAACTTGTTGGAACAGAACTTTCCTGTAGTCGCCACTAAGCTGACAAAGATCTTTCCCCCCGGGTTCTTTAAAGTGATGAAGCATCTTCCGATTCACCTCGCTGAAGAGGCTCGGCTAGGAGGCCCGGTGCACTGCAGATGGATGTACCCTTTCGAGAGGTCAGCTTCCATATCTTTGCCAGTAACTTTTATTTTTTTTAATAAAGCCAACGTAATTCCACTAACACAATAATTATTGCAGAATTATTGGTAAGCGTAAAAGGGACGTGAAAAACAGGAACCAAATCGAGGGGTCAATATGCGAGGCATATCTGGCTAGAGAAACTTCTCATTTTTGCTCATACTACTTCAACAAGGATGTTCCATGTTTGCGCACCAGGCCGGATCGGCATGATACGGGAGATAATAGTGATCCTAATTACCCAGCATTCTCTGTATTCAATCAACCAGGCAGGGGAAATACATCTTCCGAAGTAACAGGAAGGTAGCTACAACAGATGTGCTGTTGAATTGTCCCGAGGTCACGCCTTATAACAAGTATGTTTTATTTTAACGGTAGTGCCTAATATTCGCCTTTCATAAGTATTCTATCTAACATGAAATTTCATCGGCTCATAATGCAGTCACTTTGTCGCTGAGTTCGGTGATGCGGAAGTTTACGAAAATTTTACAAATTAGTTTACAGAATTTGTAAGTGTTTAACAAACTCTTAAATTTTCCTTATATGTAGATAAAAATATTAATTGACACAACTTCGTTGAATTTTTATATAGGCGAACAATCCGGTGAATGGCATTACCTTTGATTTTCTGCGACATATATGCCATGGCCCATATTATAAATAGAAAAGGATGAATACGTACTTTGTGAATGGGTACAAGTTTCATACAAAGCAGCGGTCGGAGGGTAAGAAAACATACAACTCTGGTGTGTCCGTGAAAGTAGGAACTGGTGATCAGGGGGCGACTTTGAGTACTACAGTGTGATTGAGGAGATGTTAGAGGTACAATATAGTGTCGGTTGGCCTCATAAAAGATTGGTTCTTTTCCGGTGCAAGTGGTTTGATTCCAGTAACAGAGGTACAAGGGTAGACCCGTCTTCTAAGTTAGTTGAGGTTAATCACAAAATGTCATATGGAAACTATGATCCTTTCATCATTGCACAGAAAGTAAAGCAAGTGTGGTTTGTTCCTTACCCTCGGACAAAGAACACAGCAAGATCAAAGGCCAAAGCCCATTGGTGGGCAGTTCTAAAAGGAAAACTGGTGGGATTAGTTGAAGTACCTGATCTGTTAGATGTTGCATACTAGAACGAGGTCTCAACCGTTCCATTGATAGCGGACAATGAACTAGCCGACCAGTTGCAACATATTGATGACATATATGAGCAGTTAGATGCATCTGTATCTAGTCAAAAAACCAGACCAATTTTGGAGAAGGATCTTCAAGGGCAAATGAGGATGATGAATATACAGATGGTGACGAGCCAACAGAAGAAGAATTTAACGATGAGGATGAGGAAGAAGAATTGGCTGATGATGATGATTGAACTTATTTGTGCTTTGATGTTTAGTTTCTTTAATATGCTGGTTTAATGTACTTATAAACATAAGAAGATATATGTATTCTTATTTTTGTGCAAAGAATGTGTGTATTTAATTGATCCTGGTCTTGGTAAAATTGCTCAAATTATATAACATTATTGTCATTAAAATACAGAAACACTAAGTAATTAATTACTCCAAATGACAACAACAAGCTATTATGTTACATATTTACTTTTTCCTTCCTAAAGTAATGTGAATGTTTCAACAGGTATGAAGAAATTTTCTAGACGAAAGAAGGGAAATAAAAAGGTAGGCGAGACATCAGGTGAGCTGGCACAGGACACACAGGACACTCCTACCTCTCAGGTGTCGCATTCGCTTCCTACTGGAGCCCTACAAGATACAGTCCAGATTTTTTTACAGGCCACCTAGCATGTCTCAGTTGCGTCCTGGTTGGCGGCATGTCAGTAGTTATGACATGACTGAGACAAAGGCCGGTCCATCGCAGGGCGTTCTCTGCACAGGCCGCTGCTCCGTCTGGGTCGACCTAGCCGCCTTCCGACCCATCTAGCTCTACCGGCCCTTCTGTCCAGCAGGAGATTGCTTACTATGATTTGAGATCGCCGTATTACATCGGTGAGCCTGGCACATGGGAAGGAGGGCGGTTGATTATTTATCCCGAGGGGGATAACAGGTAAGTATCTTATTTTTGAAGTTCTTATCTATTTAGTAATTAGTTAACGTTTTATTGTTAGTATTTCTATTAACACTTCTGATTTTTATGCAGCTTTTGCCCTAATACTGATGCTACGCCTTTACTGACTAAATGCATGAGATCTCAGTGGCACGAATTGTGGCCATCCTGGGGCACTGTGCCCCCTCAAGTAAAGCAGCAGATAATGCAATCTTTTGAGGTGATAAATATGCATCAGGTTTATTACTAATTGCGGTTTTTCTAATGATTATGTTTAAATAAAATATTTTGATGAATATTGCCAGGCTGAGTGTAAGTGGCATCTGGCTCTGGACTATAAAGTCCGTTCCAACTTCCCAAAGAAATGCGGTGAGTTATTCAAGAACGCAATGTATACTGCGCGAAAAAAGGGAAAAATGCCCGGCTTCCTCTATGATCATCAATGGAGAGAGCTGCAGCAATATTGGGAGACTCCCGAATTTCAGAAGAAGAGCGAACAAGGAAAGAAAATGCGGGCATCAAGTAAGGGTGGATCGCTCCATACCGGTGGCTCAATTAGCGCTGCGACACATAATATGCGCTTGGTAAAGTAATTTAATTTATATGAATTACTATAATCGTTTATTTTTTATCTAACTTGTTCTCTTCTTTAATTTGTAGGAAAAGAAAGAAAATCGGACAATTCCAATCTCTGAAATGCACAAGATCCGACATATCAAGAGTGATAAAAAGGGCGGAGAAGTCAGGGTCGAGCCCCGCGCAAAAGAGACCTGAGTAACTAATTAAATTCAAACTTTTTTCGCGCCAATCCTTCAACTTTTATACTTCATATTTGTACCGTTGATATATTTCTGTTTTTCAGGAAAGAGCTACAAAGGCCGTTGAAGACTGGACCGCGACTCAACAATCTGAATGCGGAAGCAGTACCCCAGCGCCGCTAACGCTCGAGCAAGAAACCAATTTATGGTTGGAAGCGGTCGGAGGGGTGAAGAAGGGGTCCGCATATGGCCTTGCAACTCTGTATTCATCTGGCAAGCATAAATCGAACTATTTGGGCTCGTATTCTACTGCTCCTTCAAGCTCTGCTACTTCTACAGAAATGACTCGGATGCAAGCGGAGATCGAAGAGCTGAAAAGATAAAATGAAGCTATGCGCTTAGCACAGGAGGCTCATCAAAGAGAAATGCATGAAATGATGCAACAAATCCTCATTAACCAAAAAAAAAAAAGGCAGCGTGATAGTTCGGGAAATCGAAAGAGCATACGTCGACACCGTTCGTCATCTGAGTCTGATGCCGAGTCTAGTTCGGGTTCTAGCCAGTAGTAGTGATAGTTGAACCTTAAACTGTTTGTTAAGTTTGTTTGATAATTGTAATACTAGAACTAATGTTGAAAGACTTCTTTCTATTGTTTGGCTTTGTTAGCCTTGTTGAATATCGTTTATGAATGTATTTTGTCTGGTTTTTCTGCGTGTTACTGAATTTACAGGTAGTGTAGGGCTAATTTCAGATTTTATGTTGCAGGTTTTTACAGGAATTCGGTCGAAAGGTTGGTCAAAAATATTTACCAACCTTTCGGTCGAAAGCTCCTTCGACCGAAATTCGGTCGAAGAACTGGTCACTTTAAAAAGTTTGGTCCATGTTCTTCGACCAATAGTCGGTCGAAAGTCGACCGAATTTCGGTTGAAGGCCTATTTTCGATCTAATTTGGGTCGACCACCTCAATCGGTCGAAGATCGGTCGACATGTCGACCGTTGTTCGACCGATTTGGCGGTCGAAAATCTCTGTTTTTTTAGTAGTGTATGATAAGTTTCATAGCGTTGTAAATTAATTTGATATGATATGTAATATGTTTATACCATCTCTTAAATACACATAATATAACTTAGACAAGGTGGTCAAGTAACATTCTCAAAGCCATCTTACCACTTTCTGAAAGATATGATAAAATCTCCAACCACCACATGCAAAGCATTCATCCACAGACATCCAAATTCAACTTACAACATTTTAAAAACAGGTAGTAAATGGTTTCATATTTTAAAATTAATGTTTGATTTGAATAAAAAGAAAGAAATTAATTTATAGCATGAAGAATAGGGCCTAAATCCAAACAGAAACCCTCACTTATGATGATGCAATTGAGGATGTGGAACATGCTAGACTACCCCATCAAATTGACAACTTTTGTTTCACTACTAGAAATCATCTGTTTTGCGTCACAGTTTGGAGACGGAATTCCCTCTCTAAAAGGAGTTTGGAGACGGAATTCCGTCTCTGCGCGTCCTTCGCCAAAAGGTGCGTCGTTGGCCAACTTGGAGACGGAATTCCGTCTCCAATTCAAAAAGTAACTGGCACGTCTGCTTGTGTCAGTGAGTGCTTGGAGACGGAATTCCCTCTCCGAGCATTAAATTTATTAATTTATTAAATAAATTTAATGCTCGGAGAGGGAATTCCGTCTCCAACATAATGTGTGGAAATTATTTTTATTGTTTAGAGACGGAATTCCCTCTCCAGGCATATAATTAAAAATTATTTATATTGTTTAGAGACGGAATTCTCTATCCAATAAAATAATTAAAATTTATTTTTATTGTTTAGAGAAGGAATCCCCTCTCTAACTATATTAACCCTGCTAAATAAAAATATTAAAAATTCTCTACAAAGCAACCAAAAATCAGAAACGCAATTCCAAGAAAAATTCACAATTTTTACGATAACAAGCAAATGCAGTTTCAAGAAATTAAGAGAAGAAGTTTACTAGTATATTTTTTATACAAGAAACAGAACTAAATTGATGAAATGCAAAAGGGGCTTTAAGAGATTCAAAAGAAAGTTAAAAAGCTGATTTTATGTATCTTAGGAATATGAAGTATCCAAAATTCGAACTACAGTCAGAAAACATACATTAAAATTGAAAGAAGCAATAAGATAGTAGAATAAACTAAATAATAGTAGGTTCATAGTTGCTTTACATACAAGTTCAAAAAAGAAAAAAAATCAATAAATTGAATTGAAGAAATGGGGTGGAGAAAATGGGGAGGAGAAAATAATGGGGAAGACGAAAGGGAACTTACTTGCATACGAAAATGGTGGCCGGAGAAAATGGGGGTGCCGTGGCGTGGAGATTTTTGGCCGTGGAGATTTTTGGTCGTGGAGGATTTTGGGGATTTTGAATATTTGCTGTCCACATGTGCCTCTTCACCAGGGCCTATAACTTGACTAACAAAAATATCTTTTGGAGTTTTGAAAATTTTGGGAGCCCGCTGTGTATAAATTGGGAATTATTCTTCCAATTTAATTAATTTTACACGCAATACACTGATTGGAGATGGAATTCCCTCTCTAACTGATTGGAGAGGGAATTCCGTCCCCAACCATTCTGTAGCTTTTTACTCTTTTTGTAGTAGTGTTTGACCATCCAACTCCAATTTCATATGGAGAATATATGAACAACTAGATTACGATTGCCCGTCCACAACACGGGCCCAACATGTATAATGTCTTTTGAGGTGAGCCGAGTAACATATTTTAAAAATAAACTTCGCTCAATTATATTAATTCGATTTTAAATAATTGAAATTAAAGAATCGAATATAAAATTATTTTTGAATGTAAAACTTCTTAGAAATGCAAAGTATATAATTAAAGTATATCAAAATAAGGATTAGTTAAAAAAAAAAGTTTCGAAAATGGGCATTATGGCACAACTTATGATATCATATATGAAAATATGTAGTTTCCACTCCTCATAGAATTTGCATAACGCATGTAGGACTACATATGTACCACAATAGTCTCATCAAGCATATTCCTGAAACTATATAACCAGTTTACCCTAAGAATCTCATTCATAATTAGGAGCTTAAAATCAATAAATTTAAACTTTTCACCACATTTGTGTCATAGCATTAAACTCGACATGAACTATTAAATTCTCTTGATAATTAGCTAACCATCATTTGAGTAAAGATCTCTATTGATCGAAAACTTGGTTGTGAAAAATTAAAGCAGAAATACCTAGATTTTGAATAAAGAGCCATTTCGTGCATTTTTCAAAAAAGAACATTGAGCAAAGATGATTTTGTAAGTATGAAGAGAGATGTTTACATATACATACATAAATCAAAGTTGTACTTTTTTTTTAGATGTGAAAGAGAGTGAATGATTCTAGAGTTTATTTATCACACCATAACACATTGACCCACCTACCTCCACCTCAATGATGTTAGAAATTATAATTATCAAAATATCCTGGTTAAAATTTTTCATAATAAATTCAGTGTTAGATACAGTTAATGGTAAGAGGAGAAATTTATTTACACCAAAAACTCATATAATCTCAAAAGTTTGTAGGAACAACCAAGAAAAGGCTTGATTAAAACTTAAAATGTGTCATGTTTAGTACTCCGTAATTTACATTTCTAGGGAAGTACAATTTATAGCGATTATTCTCAACTTCAAACAAATATTTTATATTTATATTGATAACTGATGACACCTCTCATCGAATTTCAATTTATAAAACTAAACTTCAAGCAGACAGATTCCGTCTAGCTAACAAAAAGAAAATACACAAATAGCTACTGCACAAATAGCTTTAATGAAATGCAATTTCTTTGAGGAATTAATCTAACACCTACTGAACAAATAGCTTTACTTGGGGAATTAACAACACCCAATTCTTTTTCAACATCACAAAGAGTAACTTAAAACATGGATGAAATGGTGTAAAAAGAGCATAAGGATGTATCAGAAAAGTACCCCCAAATTAATGCACATAATGATATCTCCAATTTAAGCATGATGAATTACTTTAAATTTGACTCAGAAAAATATTACTACCAGCTGAGATTTTATCTTACCAGGAGATTCAAAATTAATACAGTACTTGTTAAAGAAAGAGACAATCAAGCTGGGTTGCTTCCTCTCTTTGAATATATTAGTACATCAATGAAGAAAAATAAAGACAGAACATATCAAATGAGCAAATATTTGTTCTTAATAGAAATTACTCCAATCACACAAGTGTATAAAAGAATAAAAATGAATGTTGTACATCTCACATGCAGCAACATCATATGCGAGCAGAACCTAACAACAAAAATATAAAAGAAGAAATACGAATTTACCAATTATATATAAAGAGAAATCCTCAGACGTATACTTTTGAAAAAAAAAATTCTTATATAACAAAAATTATATCAAAGCTCTAAGTTGCTTCCATGATAGAGAAGTGGAAGAGATGGAGCGATTTGAGATGGGCATAACAGGGAGAGAGACAAAGATGGATGGAAATGCTAGAAACATGGGAAAGGGATTATATATATGAGGGCACAATCGTCATTTGGTAAAGTAATTAATTTAGAAATAGAAAAATCAGATATGATTGTGAAATTACAATATTACCCTTGGTCGACCATGTTGGCTTTTCTATATAATAGAAATTATACATTTGTTTAGACCATTTATAATATGATTTAACGTGACATTTGGATAATCATCAACCTATTGAAAGCATCAAAATTAACCAAACTCTATATTAAATCAAAATTAATATAGACATCCATGATCTATCCTTATTTGAACTCCTCAGTCCTTGATTTAGAAAAGGAGGAGGAGAGAAATTACATCCCATTTTTCATACTATATGCACTCGAACTATTTTAAAGACGATTAGCTGAGCACAAATAATTGCTAGCTTCCTGTCACAAATTTACCCTCTAAGAAAATTTTTACACTTTTGACCCCATAAGAAAAGTTCTCAGTGCCGCTAGAGAACTACTATGAGCAGTATCTGGTGATAGCCAGAAAATTTACTTGGCGGGAGCCAAAACTGTTACTTTTCTTTTAATGACCAAAACTGTAATACCAGCCCTAGATTTATCTATTTCATGCAAAAACTAGAATCTCCTGGTATAAGTGCACGAATAGCCTATTTTTGGCGTGCTATTTAGTACTTAGTTATTTTTAAAAAAATTAATTTTTAGCGCCACTAGTTTGAACTTCAACCCTTCATATCTTACCTTCAAAGCTTCAACTCTGAACTTCAAATCTGAAAAATTGAAGTTAGACACAGGGGCGGAGCCACCTTCAACCAAAGGGGTTCAATTGAACCTCCATAATTGAAAATTTACACTGTATATAAGATAAAATTTGATGTTTTTGGTATATATATATATATAAAAGCTATTGAACTCCCTTAAAATGATGAAAAAGTCTAGTAAAGTGCCAAAAGGGTTCAAAAATAGCTTTAGGTCATATAATTAAAGCTTAGGTGTGATATTTTGAAACCCCTTGTATAAAATCCTGGCTTCGCCCCTGGTTAGGCATAGGCAACTATCAATTTCAAGCCTTCAGATCACGTTTGAAGTTAGGCATTGGCAGCTACCAATTTCAAACCTTCAGATTTGAAGTTGATTCGCATTTGAAGTTAGGCATAACAACTGCGACCCGAGATTTGAAGTTGGCATAACAATTTCAAAAAACAAATCTTCAGGTTCGAAGTTGGCATAGAAACTTTCAACTTCAAACCGCAACTTCAACCCACGAGGTTTCAAATTAGGCATTGCAACTTTAAACTACAAACCTTCAAACTTGAACTTTGGTATAGCAATTTCCAACTTCAAACGAGAACGAAAGGAGAGCAAAAAGAAACCCATGAATAATAATGGAAAGTGTTATTGCATACTGAAGCTTGAGGCAATTATGGAAACATAAATAAATTGAGGCAAAGGCAACAAGTACATAGAACTCTGTGATTACAAAACCTTGTAAAAAATTACAGAAGGAGAATAAAAAGAAACTCATGAACAAGAATAAAAGTGTTAGTGCATAGTAAAGCTTGAGGCAACTATTGAAACACAAATAACTTGAGACAGGCAACAAATACATAAAACTCAGCTGATTATCAAACCACGTCAAATATTACAAACATGAGAAAAGGCTTTTTAATGGGTGGCCAATGCCATTTTTCTGAAAAACTTTACGGCTAAAACCTAAATGGAAAAGGTGAAATAGGCTTTCGGCTAAATTTTTACCTTCTAAACTCTTGAGAAGAAGTCATTCCATAAGAACATGATATTTACAAACCATGACACTAGGCAATTGGTTTGCCTCTTTGACCCCGTAATAGTAGTTTAGCAAAAATTACATTTGTTTGGTTGAATGAATGAATTTTAGATTGAAATACACATATGAATCTTATAAATGATGCGTTGTATTGCAACCCTCATTTTCTCCGTAAGTATTGCCAAGGCAGTACTTGTCTTTGACTCTCCCTACCTAAGCATTACCCCCCTTGATCCTCCCCCCCTCCCCCCACCTAAATATTACTTGTCTTTGATCTCTTCTCACGTTCTCCCAGCTGACTTGAAGTTGTCTACAGAACGAAGCGGAGGTCATTTTTACTATAACCATCTTAAATGTATACAAACTCTCAACCAATCAATTTTTGGGACACCTAGTGAAATTTAATCTCATAACAACAATTCTGAAAGAGCTAATCAACCGACAAAATTTGGCCAGACTATAACGGGCTCGATGATCTGACATGGGAATTTACACAAAAGTATAATTTTGAGAAGTTTTTTTATAAAATATAGAGACATTTTAGCATATTTACCCAATATATAGAATAGGAGAACTTATCATTACAAAACATAGCAAATTAGGGTAAAACATAGAAAAAAGAAAAACCATAGTCTCCTGAGAAATTTTGATGCGTAGCCATATTTGGACGCGCTCAATGAGTGTTATCCACCGTTTCAAAATTCATTGAGAAATAGCTAAAAATTTGCGCGCACACTTACGCTCCATTAGCGTTGGAAAAACACCCCAAACTAGTCTCATAGCAAAATAATGGGGCTTTGAACATTTGAACAAAACTTGTTCAAAGCCCCAGTATTTTGTTATGGGACTAAAGCTTTATATATAAAGTCCCATAACGAAATAATGAGACCTTGAACTAATATGTTCAAAGGTCCCATTATTTTGTTATGAGACTTTATCCCATAACAAAATAATGGAATTTATCACATAACAAAGGTCCCATCAAAGAGATAAATCCCATTATTTTGTTATGGAACTCTATATATAAAAAATTTCATTCCCATAATAAAATACTGGGGCTTTGAACAAAGTCTCATAACAAAATAAAAGTGTTTTGAACAAAACTTGTTTAAAGCCCCAGTATTTTATACTGGGGTTAGTTTACTGAAGCTTTATATAAAGTCCCAGTATAAATACTGGGACTTGTCCGGAGGTGGCTATTTCTCAGCGAATTTATTTTTGACGGCTACAAATCAATTAGCGCGCGCCAAACAGGCCCCTACGCGAAATTTTTACTAGTCTCCTTCTCCCATTTCACTTCCTCCCTACCATCACCACCACCACCACCACTATTACATTGCCGCCACCTCTATTCTCTCAATCTTGTCGCCGCCTCTGACAACATACTCCTCATCCGCTTGGTGCTACTGCACAATCCGCAGATTGCCTCGACTTCCTCCGTTTATAGTGGAGATATGATTTTTATGTTTAAAAATATTTTTTCTTGGTGAAGATGTTGTGTCTTTCGTTAAGATTTGGTGTTTTTCGATGAAGAAATTTTTATTTTTCGGTCAGATCTGCTACGTTTAAGTTCAGATTTGTTATTTTTCTTCTTTGTATTTTACTGTATCAACGATGCATTAACACTATATCAAAATCGTATCTGCATTGTATCTATTGTTTCCAATATCATTTTTGATATATTGTATCTTAGTGTATTCTTTTAATGATGCATTAACACTATATCAAAATTGTATCTGCATTGTATCTATTGTTTCCAATGTATCATTTTTGTATCTTAGTGTATTCTTTCAGTTATTTTCTCATCGTCTAATTTTAGTGTTTCTAAACTATTTCTACGCATCTTTTATCGTATTATGTTGTAAATATTTTTTCTAACGTTTCTATACCTTTTTTATATTTTTTCGACATTATTTCTATTTTATTGTTTCTACTTATATCTATAATATTTTTATTGCATTGTTTCACACAGTTTTTTCACTTTTCGCACTGTTACAAGTTACAACATTGTTTCATACCACTTCAGCATAGTTTCTGAACTATTTCACTATTTCTTGCGTTTTTTCACACTGTTTCAGAATTTGTGATAGACTATTTCAGCCCTGTTTCAGACTATTTTCTGACCGGCTGATGTTAGTGGCGGCGGCAGAAGTAATGGCAAGGGACGTGAAGTGGAGGCTAGAGTTTACCCTTTCTAATTATTTGTAGCAACTTATATATAAAAAATAATGCTATATTTTGTAATATCAATAATATTGCTATTTTTTTAATAACTAACACTTTAAAATTGTATATAAGTGTAAATACCACTAAGACATAATTATCAATGAATCAAAAGTCCTCGGGTCACGTTTTGTTGAAGTCAAAACAAAGAGTATTTAACGTTAAAATTGAAAAAGACTAAAGAGTTAAAGTTGGAAAAGAGTAGTCTTATTAGGTTACTATTGTTGTCCAGCAGCTCCATACTAGCTTGATATGGTACCGTTACCACGGTAATGCGCAGCTAAGCTTTGACAAAATTTGTTAGCATATATGGGACAACACCGTTGATTATAATATCAGCAATCCACTGAACAATATGAAGACCAGCAACTAAAGCACAGTCACCACAAAGAGATGATTAACCTTTCAAATAGAAGCTTTTGCCATGAGAAAACAAGTGCATGTAAGAACATGATGTCTCCTCAGAATAGGAAGACACATTCCATACGTAGTAACAACATACTCGGTGTAATCCCACCAGTGGGGATATCCCCACACGTAGCAGTTCACAAGAATGAAACAGCGAGTGAAAACCAAAAAATGAGCACATAAGAAAGAGGGCAGCTGCATATATACACCTCCACACATAACTTGCAATTTAACAAGACAATCACCACGAAGAAAAAATAAAGGTAAACTTGAGTCCTGACTAATGGTTACCCGTCACAGCCATCAGTTTGGCATTCGAAAAAGCGGCCCTATGCAGGGTCAGAGTGATTGCAATCACTGTCAACTCTTTCTATAAGGTGAAAAGTCTGAACATGCATGAAATGAGATAGATATTCATCCCCATTCACAATCATCAACACATCATCATATCATACTATTCTAAAAGAGTCAATCCTCTAAGTTAAAAGTGAATGACCGTTTTGCCCTTTCAAAGCTATATTTTTTTACAAATACACTTACCAACCGATAGACTTACCTTCTACTTACAATGAACTACTGAGTAATTAGAAAGACACCACGTGGACTTTAGTGCAGCCACTTAATCCAGTCGTTCCCAATGATTTAGATTGCTTGTTTGCTTCTCTCTTCCACTTCACGAATTTAAAGCTGCAATTTGGTGAAATGAAAGGTCACATTAACTCTTCTGTTTCCTCCTAACTCTTTGATCTGTTGTATCTTATATTACTCCTCTATATAAGACCCTCGTTGCATTTTGAAAACCAAGGAGCACTCATGCCACATTTTGTGGTATGTCACCATATGCCCCCTCACCCATGTACATATAGCTGTAATGCTCCTTCTCCGTTGAAAGATAATTGAATTAGCCATTTTACAGCAACAACAATAACAACCAACGACATACTTAGTGTAGTCCCACAAGTGAGGTCGGAGGAAGGTGAAATGTACGCAACCTTACCCCGATAAAGCCATTTTGGCATTCGAAAAAGATCACTCATCATTTTCTATAAAGTGAAAAGTCTGAACAATGCATGAAATGAGATGGATATTCATTCATCCCCAGTTTTCACAATCATCAAACACATGTAATCATAAATGCATATGGTATTTTGTTCTTTCCTTCCTCCCACGTGTATTGATTGTTTCATCTTTTAGAGAAATGTGGTTAAGCATACATTTAGGATAGAAATTACTCCACATTTCCAACATTTGATATGTTTTTACAAGTTACTTTCGGTATTTGATCTTTATAAGTTCATCAAGCCGACCACCTATCTCCGCATGCACCTGATACATGATTAATATTGTAGATCTTACTTAAGGATAAACGGCCACTAGTGCTTGCATTAGATTATACGTGTACATCACATCCTCTTGGGGCGCAGCCTTTCCCCGGACTCTTCATAAACGTGAGATACTTTGTGCACCGGGCTGGGCTTTCTAGTTCTAGGGTCGAAATGTTCACATTTGTCTCCAGAAACGTAGTTCTGAAAGAAAAGAAAACCGTGAAGAGCGCTCTATACCAATGTGACAAAACATGGCACTCTCAACCCACTAAGTCACTAAGGTATACAGAATTGGAGTTCAGGATAGAAAATATGCAAAGTCCTGCACTTACCAACTATAGCTCTAACAAAACAATGTAATATCACCATCACTATATATGCAGATAATTATCTCAAATCATTTAAAGCAGTAATGATTTCAAACAAAATAACCAACACAAAAAAAGTGTTACATTAAGAGGGTAATCCGACTCTTGATTTCCCAATCATAGAACTCCAGCACAGAGTCTACTAACATGAGGAAAGGTAGCTCGAAGCGGAATCACTCTCCAGCCAAACTAGAGCAATTCAGAACTTCAATCGTATCTTCATAACCATGCTGAGGCACCCCCTCCCCCAAAATCCCCGGTTAACCATCAAAATATATGCCTCTTTACCACGTACATCAATTTATGATCTGTTGATCCAATTTGTTCTCAAGGATTGGAGGAAAGACCACAAAGTTATTTCTTGATCTAACCACTCACAAATGAACAACAAATCTCACTATGAGATTACCGCTGACAGAAAATGAATCACAAGAAGTAAAACGGTTGCTAAATATTACACTGACCATGAGGCTAAAAGGAAGCATGATTATTATCACAGTAACTGGAAATCAGCAGCAGAACACTAGTAATATGCAGCAGTATTGTCTTAGCTATTTATGGAAGTAGCCCTTCATGATTCGAGGACCTCCGTTTAATTTGATCCGAAGGAGATCATGGTACATAGCCATAAAAAACCACGAAGCACTGAGGATGTCAAGCTGAGAAGGAGCATATGCAACTCATTCACAGCTAGAACTAAAAGATAAATACGATATCATACACCGCAATGCTTGTGTAGCAAGTCTTTGTTATTCTTTTTTGACTAACCCCTCCAGAAAGCTTTCAGCCATTCAGATGTAATCTTATTCTCATAATTTTTTTGGGTCCAATTTTTTTTTAACTTTACAACTTATAGCTCAGAATCTAAAAGCAGTAGTGACTGTCGGGATACACATATAATACAAATATCACATACAAAGTCACATAAACGGCAGCCCAATGTAGGCCACCTTTTGAGACACTTCTTGCTCTGCATTTTAGTTTACATTTTTCTATATCCTATTTGAGCAATATAAAGCATAACTACTGTACACTGGGGAGATATTACCAGAAACCATCGTCAACGGCCACCGCAGATGGGCGATCATTTTCTTCCTCCATCTCCATCTCCAACTCGGGCTCACCAGATCCAAATTCAGTCAATTCAACAGCAGCAAGGTTCTTTAGGTCAACAATTGAGAGCTCATCAAGGTGCCTAACAACCAAGTCAGCAGCCCCAAGCTCATACACTGGATGTTTGCTGGCAACAGCAACACACTTCATCTGAGCATCATGTGCAGCCTCCACAGTTTGATTTGAGTTCCCAAATACTATACACCTCTCCGGTATGTATTGTAGAAGCTGTGATGCATAGACAAACATCTCTGGATCAGGCTTCCCTCGATGAACATCCTCTGCAGCTACAATGACACTAAAAACCCCTTCAATGCCAATGGTACCAATTGCATTCTCGACATACTTTCTTGGGCGTGTAGAAACTAAAGCCATTGGCACCTTGTAGTGCATCAGGGTATTGACGAACTCCTGTGATCCAGGACGGAAGCTATAAACTCCCCCCTGCAAGGCTTGATAAATCTCCTCCTTCCTAGAAGCCATTCTCCTCACTTGAACAGGATCTCTTGACCAACAGAGAACTTCTGATATTGCTTGCTCGTTCTTCATACCTTCAACTCTCTTCAAAACGAAACCTGGAGGAGCCGATTTCCCTTCTTCCTGAGATAGAGCTAACCACGCCTGCTTTTCAAGATCCGGATTGTCTTCAATTAGCACACCATCCCATTCAAATACAGCAGCTAACCATCCACAACCCATCCTTTCTTGTCTAAGCAATGGATTATGAAGAGCTGGATTATCAGCCTTATTCTTAGGTGGCCATAACCCTGGTTTTCTATCCACATCAGTCTCAATCCTATACCGGAAATCCTTAGGTATTCTTTCCTCCTCTCTATATGAATATGCCTCTTTGGTCAACTCCATTGCTTGGCATCTTATCGACGAAATCCTCGCACACTCAACAACTCTTATTCTCCCTAAATTAGAACCACAAACAAGCTTTTTGCCAAGAAAATCAGCACGAGGTAACCGACACACATCGATCGCCTTCCGTTTACTCGACACATCTTTGTTAACATAACCTCCTAATACAGGCACACGCCCTAAGAGTGATGTAGCACCAATTGATTCAACCATCTTCACTAACTAATCTTTAACTCCAAAGACTCAAACTTTACACCACAATCCTTCTTAAACCAACCAAGACTAACACAATATCAATAATTCAACCAACCCCACTTGAATTTTTCAACTTTTCCTAAATCACAACACAAGTAAAGGTACAAAGGGAACAAAAAAGCAACCTTTTTTACAATAAAGATCCTAACTTTATTCAATATTACACAATATAGCCCCAAATTTCTTCAACAACAAGCAAACCCCAGCTCATAAAAGCCTTAATTGAACCTCATAGGTAGATTACTTAATCAATAAGGATAATTAAAGCAACCCCACCAAGATGGTATGTACAAAAAGCAAAAAAGATTCAATTTTTAGCCAATTTAAATCCAAATAATACTATAAAAAGACTTAATCAGCTAATAAAGTTATATTCTTTTTAGAGAAATATTTACAAAAATAGATAAAGATAGGGAAAGAACCTGAGGTGAATTGTAGAAGAAGGCAAAATATAAAGAAAGATTTTTTGTGGCTATTTTTTGTAATTTATGAATAGTTTTTGTATAATTTGGAAAAGTATGTTTGTGTGGTTTATAAGAAAAAGGAGAAGAAATTGAGGCGGTTTTTTTGGATTAGGTGAACCGGTTGATGTTGGCTAATTTTGAACCGTGTTAAAATTGGACACGTATCTAGTTTTGTTGACTAGTCATGTAAATATGTAACGATGGATTATGAAAAAGTTAAGACCCCTTATATATGAGTTAATTTAAGTTTTCTATCCCAAATAACGTTGGAATTTGATTATGAAAAGTTGAATTACTAGGAGTATAAGTATATTAGAACTTTACTTTTCTCACTTACATAAATTTCTTTCTTTTTCTTTTGTTTTGATTATTATAGTAACTATTTTTCTCGAACAACGGCTCTATCGTATTTTTTTTTTGTTGAATTGAAAAAAATAAATTTATATTACTGAAATCATAAATAAATATATACATGAACGTCATTTGAAATGTCTGTATGTTTGCCTTGATTGGGGATCGACGAATTGTTCTTTTAATTAGTATGTTGTTTACAAAGAGTGAGTGGAGAAAGGAAGAGAAAACGGTGAATTAAAATACGATGAATAAAATCTCACTAATACATCTAGATTGTAAGCTTGGTGATTAAAACACGATGAATAAAATCTCACCAAGCTTGAAATCTGAAAGTTTAACATAATTTCTCATATTTTAACAAGTACAACAATATTTTATTAGAAAATTAACCATATGCTTTCCACAATAATATATCCAAGTAATACTTAAGAGTATGCAATTTAGAATTCTATCAAAAGTAATTACTGGTATACAAATAAGTACTAAATTACTGGTATACAAATAAATACTAACACATCATCCTTAAAGGCATGGGCGGACCTAGAGCCCATGTAGGGGTATCAATTGATACCCTTGGTAAAAAAATTACATGATTTATGTAGGTAAAAAATTATTTTTATATAAAAATATACTAATTTTGAATATCCTTGACAATCAAAAATTCTCTAGTTTGATTGTGAAGAGGTATCAAACTTATGACTTAGGTTATTGCTTCGAGTCCTATGCACACCAACTATATTTTTTGAGTCCTCTTAGCAAAAATTATGTGTCCGCCGTTGTTAAAGGTCATGGTAAATTAATCAAGAAGAAACCTTTCTCTCTATTGGGGTAGAAAATAAAAGAGACAAGATAATCATTGCAGGAGCATGCATTGCTTCCTTTACTCTAAAGGTCAATTATTCTAATAAGTTACCAAAATTATTGCTTTGTACTTCTTATCTTTGTTTATACATAAGCTATTTTATTTTCAATGAATGTAAAGGGTGGTATTATATATTTTTTAACTCAAAAGACTTTTTGTGTATGCAGTGGATAACATTGTTAATGAAGTGCCTATACTAGTCACTAGAGTTTGGCATCATACCTAACCAAGAAAATGCGAATCCCATTAAAGAAAAAAAGAAGTATTTCATTAGATAAATACACTTTTTTATGAATTAAAAAAGGGTTGTACTACTTGTCAAGTTTGAATTAATTAATTAAGCTCTTTTTTTTTTCTCCTCTATGGATAAGAGTGCGAAAGTGTCGTAAATTCCTTTTAATAACATACGCTATGTCATTATGACTTTGCACCGAATTCAACAGAAATCCGACTTATATCAATTTAAATAAGTACTATATGTCATTGTATTAATCTAATATTTCAATATTAAATTATGGTAAACTAACAAAATTGTAATAAGTATATACATAGTTAAAGATGCTCGTGAAAATATAGTATACAACAACTAATTTTCCTAGTGAATTCTATATGTAATTTTTTTATTTCAACTGTTTAGCGTATTATGCACATTACAAAAAGAAGGATCTATCTACCATTCGTCTAGCTAATCCAAATGCACTCACCTCCATTGGGTTGGACCACTTTCCCAATCTTACATATAAACACAATGCATGTTTTTTGTTTTTTTATATATCTAAATTAATAAAAAAAAAAGGATAGCCTTAGAGCGACTGATATAATTGTCTTCGTGTGATCTATAGACCATGAGTTCAAGCCATAGAAACAACCGTTAATGCTTGCTTGCATTAGGTTAGGCTGCGTAGATCACACCCCTTTGAGGTGAGACCCTTTCACGGATCCCGTATGAATGCGGAATACTTTGTGCACCTGGCCGGCCTTTATATATCTAAAATTAAAATATTTATTGTGTGAAATTTATATCAACGATGATCATAAAAATTATGGCGTGTCATGACATTTTTATATGTTGAATTAAGTTTTTGTTTGACGTTTGAATCTGTCACACCGCTAGTACGAAACTACGAATACCGTATTAGAGGTTCATGAATGAATCAAACTCTCCATCTTATGTAAAAACAAAATCTTGAATTTTCAAATGGAAAACACAAATAAATTGGAACAGTCTGTCCCAAAGATGAGACACAACAATTTGGTGTAGCGAACTTGACTAGCACTTTGTTCCAAAAGAAGAAAAAAAAAAAAAAAAAAAGCAACAAAGAGAAAATTAAGTTCCATAATTTTGATAAGTCTGCCGACTTCCTACTAGTAGAATTGCGTAGATCATTCCATGCTAATAATACTCCCTCTGTTTCAAAATCGATGATATTTTTCTGATTTCGAAAGTCAAACGAGTTCATTTTGATCGTAAATTTAAACATATAATCTTTAAGGTTTTTGGAACGACGTTTATATATTTAGAAACTACATAAAAATACTATAAATCACAATAATTAATAATTCGAAATATTTAAAAGACACATGAAAATATTAGGATCAAAGTTAAACTCGTTTGACTCATCCATTATGAAACGGAGGGAGTAATAAATTTTGCAGGTCTATTTCAGCTCTCACCACAAAAATAAAGACTTTTTCTCTTTGTCTACTTGTTGAAAAATGAATCAAAGTAAACAACACATTCTTAAGAACCATTTGATGCCACGTTGACACATGCAACGTGTTAAACTTGTATTCCTCACACATTGGTTATATATATAAATTTATCGAAGGAAAATGTACTTGCTCTTTCTTTTTTGTGAAATAAAAATTGCTGAAAACATGCAGAATGAATCTTGCTAATATAGTGGCCAGGTGAATGAGAACAAACGTGTATATGCTAATTGCTAAAGGAGTTTACACATGAATATAATGGCAGAAGAGATGGTTGTTTTGGTCTCTTAAAAGTGGCTATCTGTCAAAATTTCCTCAACTATCCACTTTTAGAGTGCTAGATTTACACAAATATACAACCCTAACACCATATTTACAAAAAATAACAATACTTTTCCACTTTACAAAATATAGCAATAGTTTTTTTACATTTCATATACAAACCTCCATTAAACCATACAAATGCAAGATTTATACCTCCTCAAGCCAGCTGCCAGTGTTGCCGCTGGTGGCAGGTTGCCGGAAGTTTTTTTTGTTTTGTTTTTTTTTTCTTTAAATCTGGAAAAAAAGCTTATAAACATACAAAAACACACTCATACACAAATACTTATATACAAAACTATATAAAAAAATACCATACACTTGAAAATACAAAAAATACACAAACATACAACGAATATACAAATAAAAACATATAGATATTCAAAAAAACTTAAATGTATTTATACACCAAAACATACACATACACACAAATACAGTCTTATACATTTTATATACAAATAATACACATACAAAACCAAAAAGAAAAAAAGAAAAAAAGGCAGAACTGAATATGTATATACAAACTACAGATATATACATAAACATACACATATATACACATACAAAAAGGAAAAAAAAGAAGAAAAAAAGAAGGAGATCTGAAATTATATATACAAAATACAATTATATACGTAAACATACGCATATATACACATACAAAAAGGAAAAAAGAAAAAAAAATGACCAAATCGTGAAAACCCACAGAAAAATCACCGGAAAAATATAGATCCGGGCGTTTCCACCGCTGCAGTGCAGCAGTGCCGCCGCGAGGAGCAGCGCCGCTGCACTGCGGCGGTAGCAGCGCCGCGACAATAGCGTGAGGCAGGAGGACGTGTGGTTGGAAGAGGGAGGGGGGCGGTGGCAGCAATATTGGAGGCGCAGAGTGAGGGGGACGGTGGTGGGTGGGTGGTGGGTGGAGGAGGGGAGAGAAGTAGAGAGAAGGAGAAATTAGGGTTTCATGTTTGGGAAGGGGGTAATGAAAAATGAGAAAGTATTGCTATGTATTGTAAATATGGTAAAAGTATTGTTATTTTTTGTAATAAATCTATTAGGGTAGTCATATGGTGTAAATTTTCCATGAAAAATTACCACTTTTAGAGTGTTAAATGAAGAATATCCCGTATTCCAAAATTTTAGATAAATAGCCACGTTCGTTCAAACTCTAGAAAATTTGTGAATTTCAGCTCAAAATCTCAGTATTTCAGGAAATCATAATGGAGTTTGGAAAATCTCTAATATTTTTCACTAAAAACTCAGTATTTTAATCTAACATTAGTGTTATTGGTTATTCATCAAACGCTTTGCAAACACTAGTTAGTTCTTGTTTAGCACTAAAAAATTGGCTACCAAGCACAAATTTAAGGGTGATTTTGATGGATAATCAATTGGGCAAAAAATGTAAGTAGCCATAAACAATATGCCATTTACATCTATTTGACCGTGGGAATAAAAACCACAACTAATAGCCATTCAATAGTTCTTTTTTATGAAGGATTTTCTGAATCATTGGTGATAATGTTCCAATAAAATAGCAATAGTGGATATTCACGTAATGAGAGATTCTGATTATTTGTTGACAATGTTCTATAAACAGTCAACGGTGTATTCACTAAATATACTTGATTAAAAGATCAACATTAAATAATAAAGTGGGTGTGAAATAATTGGATATTAATCTGGAGTGGTGTGCAAAAGTACAATATACATTTTTAAAATATTATGGATAAATTGTATCCAAAAGATATGGGGGTATATTAATAGGATTTTAACTTTGAGTGGTATACAAAGGTACAATATATATTTTTAAAATATTATGGGCAGATAGTATCCAAATGATGTGGGGTATATTTTAAAAATATTAATAGGATATTAACTTGGAGAGGTATACAAAAGCACGATATCTATTTTAGAATATTATGGGCATATAGTATCCAAAAGGTATTGGGTATATTTTATAAATATAATTGAATATTTCGTATTTTATACTTTTACCGTGTATGTTATAGAATAGTTGCTAGTACTTATTTAGGAGTTAATTAAGTGATAACTATTAATATAAATATTCAAGGTGTATTGAATAGATGGTTATATCAACATTGATAAGGTAAAATATAATATATTATCCTTAAAACTAGGGGGCTCAATTCTCCGAGGCAATGGAGAAATCGACGATGATGTCACACACTGTATAGGAGTAGGGTGGATGAAGTGGAGACTTGTTTCCGGTGTACTATGTGATAAGAGAGTGTCACATACGCTTAAAGGCAAATTTTATAAAGTGGTCGTGAGACCAGCTATGTTTTATGGGGCAGAATATTGGCTCAGTCAAGAACTCACACATTCAGAAGATGAGCATGGCATAAATGAGCATGCTTAGATGGATGTGTGGGCACACTAAGATAGATAAGGTTAAGAATGAAGTCATTCGTGAAAAGGTGGGCGTGATTCCAGTAGCTGAGAAAATGCGAGAAGCAAGGTTGCGATGGTTCGGTTACGTGAAGAGGAGAAGTGCAGATGCCCCGGTGAGGAGGTGTGAGAGGTTGGTAGTGTTGAGTCTACAGAGAGGTAGAGGTAGAACGAAGAAGAACTAGGCCGAGGTGATTAGACATGGCATGACCCAGATTCAAATCACCGAGGACATGACCCTAGATAGGAGAGCGCGGGGGTCGAAGATTATGGTAGAATGTTAGATTGTAGTCGAGTGTCTTGTCTCTTATTACACATTATTATATAATATGCTATATAGATAGTCCCATATTAGTCTTTGTGTTTATCTATACTATTATTATCTGTTTATTTTTTGCTACGCTTTAGTTTTACTACTCTTGTTAGCATGATGATATTTCCCCGTTGTTTTCAAACGTCTATTCTAAGCGTTTCACTAGCCGATGGTCTATCGAAACAACCTCTCCACCTTGGTGGGGGGTAAGATATGTGTACATCCCACCATCCTCAAACCCCACTTACGGGATTATACTAGGTATGTTGTTATTGTATCCTTAAAACTAGGCATGATGTACTCTACATGTTTCATAAAAAATAATGACCATAGAATTTTCACTATATTTAATTTTTTTAATGGTGTATAATAAAATAGTAATGTGTGTACTTTATATTTTATAACTTTAATAAGTGTTCATGCCATGTAAAAATTTCTAATGAGCATGTGATATCTTTAAGAAAGTAGCCATCACGTAGTTGTTCATTAAAACATGTGCGAGTTTTGGTTCTTGGAGCACCGAACCCAAAGTTTTATTTGCCTAAGCCCCCGTTTGGACATAATTTTTGGGGATTTTTTTGGATTTCAAATCCCAAATCCCAAATTCCCAAAAACTGGGAGTTTTTGGGAAATTCCTTCACAAATTTCAAATTTTTTTCCAAGTAAAATGTATGTCCAAACAAAATTTCAACTTCCCAAATTCCAAATCCCAAATCATGTCCAGACGGGAACTAAGTCTATTTTTATGTTGCTTCTAAGTTTGAAGAAAAAAAACACTAGTATTTCATGAAAAATATTGGTTTTAAAAGGGGTAAAACACTAAGCTTCATGATAAAATCATGAATGTTCATAAAAAAGATGGAATTTAGAATTAACCTCTAAGAAAAATTATTGGAATATAGTTCCATGTTCAAGTTAATTTTTCTGAACTTTCAGTTGCTAGTTATAAAAAAAAATTCGTATTAGTTAAGTTGTGACTATTCTTTCACAAGTTTCCTAATACCGGAGGTTCCTCATCCAAGTTCCAACACCCTAAAAAATGGTTACTCGTGGTCAAATTTTGTAAAAATTTAATTAGATATCACAGTTTAATTATGCTATTTAGTTTTTTAGTCATGTTTTAAAAATAATTTACTATAATCACTCACTTTCAAACTAGCAGGATTGGAGTTGAATACTCATGGTCATGGTATGAAGTTCGTCACAACTTAAATTATTTAGTTTGAATATGAACAAAATCAAGATGAAAATTGTTTAGCTCAATTTCAGATCAAATTCAAATATTTTGATTTGAAATTAAATAGAAAAGGAAAAAAAAAAGAATTTGTTTTTACCTTCCGACCAACATGGTTGAAGTCAGCTTAACTTGGCTCGAACTTCGATCCCAATTTTGTGAAGATAGGTAAATTGCAAAGGTGCACCACGAAGTGGCTGAAACTTTAAGAATGCGTATTTAAATGGCTATTTGTGCACTTTACCTGAGCTAAATCTGCTTCACATACCCAAAAAAGACCAGCAGTCCAATTCGGTTTCTCCACACAATTCCGGCGACTCTGTGCGAGAAGACTGAAAAAATAATGGGTAAGAAAGGAACAAGAAAGAAAGCAGGTGGTACAACAGCACCTGGTTCAGTTACATTAAGACAAGAATCAAGTGGGAAGAAGAAACAAAGCCATGTTAATCCTAAATCAATGCTTAAATTGGACCATTTAAAGGGTCTTGCTATTTGGGCTAGTTATGAATCTTGTATACCTTCACTTGGTGCTTTTTTTGGTCAGCGATTAGCTGTATCAGCTGAGTCTTTGGGTGTTCCTCCTGACCTCACATTGTTTACTTGTCAAAGGTATATGTTTTTTTATTCTTTTTTAAATTTTGTTACATGTTTAAGGATTCTTGAATTGTTTTATTGGGTTTAGAGACTTGTTTTGATTATGTGATAGCTTAAAGATTGGATTTTGGTAGCCCCGCGTCGTAATGTATGAGTTAGGCTCATGTCAAGTTCAGACATGCCCATAGACAAAGGTTGGGAAAGGTAGAGGGGCGGACCCATCATGCGCGTTCAATTACATTAAATCAAGAATCAAGTGGAAAGAAGAAGCAAAATCATGTTAATCCTAAATCAATGCTTAAATTGGACCATTTAAAGAATCTTGCTATTTGGGAGTGAATCTTGTATGCCTTAACTTGGTGCATTCTTTGGTCATAAATTAGCTGCTTCAGCTGAACACATTGTATACTTGTCAAAGGTTTGCTCTTTTTTATTATTTGTACTCGATTAAGGATTCTTGAATTGTTTTACTGTGTTTAGAGACTTGTTTTATTTTTTGGTGTCTTAAAAATTGCATCTTGGTAGACCCCACGTTGTGATGTGTGAGTTAGGCACACGACATGTTAACCCTGCCACAGACAAAAGTGGGGAAGGGTGGAGGGGCGGACTCATAATCCACGACCCTCGAGGATTTGTTGGTTAATTTTTTTTTTAAAAGGATCTTGGTTCACTATGAAAGTGTTAGTTGAACTAGGGACAGTGTATGATTTATAATTTGCATGGGGAATTTACCTGGACTAATTCTATGTATTTGAGCTTGGAGTAACTGGTTCCAAGCCCAATAAAAGAGAAGGTTGCAGTAGGTTGGCAACTAGTGTGAAATAGTCATTATGTGGTGAATTTGCAGGCATTGAATTGGTCTAGATAAAGCAACATAGATACAGGAGATTGAGATTCTTAGGGTAGTTTGGAATTGAGGTATAGTTGATTGATGTTGAATTAGCTTATTTATACTAATGGGTACTAACTGATCTTGGTTGCTGGCGGTTATGGTAATAACTATCTTCTCTAATGAGCAATAGGAATCCTTATTTTTGATATGGTGTTTTCTCTTTCATGTACTTTATCTATTATGGATGGAGAATTGTTTATTTCTCAGTCGTGATATGAGAGCCTGGGTTGTCAAATTTAATTTTATTTGTGAACCTTTTTCATTTTTGGGATAGGACAAGAACCTTTAATTGATGGAGATGAGATAGAATACAAATGTAGCGACATCTCCCAGCAGTAATGTGTCACCGTGTTACATTATATGCCTGTCTTCATTGGACTATATAATCTGTCTGTCCCCAATGTAAACACTGATAGCCAGCTTAGCTTGTTGCTCTATAATCACTTTGCAGGGCCGTGGCTAGTTACTGTGTTGGCTCTTTACCATATCTCAAAATGAAGGCCTGCTTTGTGGTAGAACAATTGTTTGCTCAATAGTCTTACACTACTTTGGTGTGCTATCAATAAAAGATACATTCTCACAGAAAAGATTGTGTTTAGCACCCAAGGTGTGGCCTTGTGGTCAATAAAGTGGATGAAAATGGAGTGGTGACCAGGGTTGAGACAAAAAAAAAAAAAAAAAGAATATTGGGTGATTTTTCCCATATGCTTTAGTCTTGGTGGGCAGTTTTACTTGGTACCTGTGCAGTTGTGCTAGTAGGAGATAGCAGGTCCGGTGAAATAGTTCAGAAGCACACAAGTTGGTCCGGTTACTTCCGATATTAACAATTCTATCTGTTTTGATTTCTCTGGAACCTGGTTTCATTCCTTTGAGTTAGAGATGCATTATCGACAGCTTATTGCAATAACTGTCTGCACCTAAGCACATAGTGTTGTTTTTACTTCTTCCCTCTCGTTTCTCCTCTTTTAAATGACAATGTATGTATGGAGTTGATTTATTTTGCGGAATAATTGATCATTATTTAAAATTTCACCACTGTTGTTGCCATTGACTGCTCTTCATCCATTCTTGTTATGAAAAAGTTGAGACTTGCAACTAACTTTTATTTGCTATTCCACAGGTGTGAATCTATCCTTCAGGCTGGCTATAACTGTACAGTGCGGATCGAGAAGAACAAAAGAAAGGGATGCAATAGACGCAAGAAACCTGGTGTACCCCCGAAGAACTGTGTTGTGTATGAGTGCCATTTCTGCTCACATCGCAATCTAAAGAGAGGAACCCCGAGAGGCTATATGAAAGACCTATATCCTGCCAAAATAACGACATCAAGAGTAGGTCCTACTAAATCAGCAACCCGAAAGTCAGAACAGTTGGATACATTAGTGGGTAGTATCGATAAGGCAAGAGCAGACCCTACTAAATCAACAATCCAAAAGTCTAAACTGTTCGATACTTCAGTGGCTAGTCACGATAAGGCAAGACTAGACCCTACTGTATCAGCATTGGCTCCTGAGCAGTTGGATACATTAGTGGCTACTATCGATAAGGCAAGAGTTGACACTACTGAATCAGCAATCCTAAAGTCTGAACAGCTAGAGCCTTCAGTGGTTAGTATCGATAGTGATATTAATGGAGATGGAATTGTTTTATCTGAAATCGTTGGAGATGAGCCTACGGTGGCGAGTCCTGCAACTCCAGCATCAACAGTAACAGTTACTTTGTTGGACTCAAATAGGAAGAAAAGAAATCGAACAGGTTCCAAGAAGAAAGTTGAACCTCAGGATGGTTCTTCCATGACAGATGCTGAGAAAACCGTACCAACATCCAGTAAGAGAAGGAGAAAATCTTGGACTAGTTTGAAGGAAATTGCAGAAAGTGAAGGTAGCAATAGCAAGAAGTTCTCCAACTTATCTGTTCCATTCATTCTTTAAGTCTAAGAAATGTAGTACTACTTATTTACTGAGAATCCTTTAGTATTGATTCATATCATTTTCCTGTAGTAGTCTCTTTCCAATGTCATAGGAAGTATCAAATTATTTATGCATACAAGAGATGAAGCAGAGCTGCCTTCCCATTCTAATGTCATGAAATATTTTTCCTAAGCTCAGTAGTCCCTTGTCGTTCTAGTGCGGAGCTCATATTAAATCATTTTTCAATAGGGCACGTTCGGTCCCTTTCCGTTCCATTGCCTTTCTCAACTCAACTCCGTCACTCGCTTGGTTCATACACTAGTTATATGGAATTAGTAAATGCCCATATAGTTATTTCATGTTGTATCGAGATATACACTTATATTGATTGTAAAGTTACATTGCTAGTGAAAGTGACCAGCAAACAAATACTACTACTTATCAAGTCCACATATTCTCCTGGTCAAATTTTCAAAAGATGTCAAAAATAGCTTATATGATTCGATATCAAAAAGAAAAGCTGGTTTTACCAAAAAAAACTAAAAAGACAAACAACGAGGTCTGTGCCGTTGTAAAGAGAGAACTTGAGAATGTGAAATACTCATTTCCTTTTCTTGAAACTTGCAGTCAGATAACAGACTGACTGAAAATGAAAAATTCAATTAGTATAACTCAAGTAGAACATTTTTTCAAGTGGTTTGTCAAATAGAAAATCTTAAATTACATAAATATGTATAAATTTTTGACTTTCATGCACTTGATAAAATTACTAGACATTCTACTTTCCCACGAAATTAAATTAATCGGGTCATAAACGAATACGGGACATTAAATAACAAATCAAAATAGTAGTAAAAAATAACTTTATATTTTACCAAATAGTAGCAATTTCATTTTTTTTGACCAAATACATCGCCAGTCCCTTGAACTTGACACTATATTCTACTTACACTCCAAATAAGACCCTTCCTAGTCAAGTACTTGAACCTTTTTTAAGAGTGTCCATCTAGACACTTTCGCCCACTCTGATGAAAAATCCATGCGTGTGTTTGCATACGAGTCCTACATGATTAAGTGACCCATTTATAATCTGCCATGTGTCATAATTAGCACATCATATAACACATAATTGCATGTATTGTGTGTTATATGATGTGTCCAATTATGACACGTGACAGATTATAAATTGGTCATTGATACACGCACATGAGTTTTTTCATCGGAGCGGGCGGAAAGTGTCTAGATGGACACTCATAAAAAATATTCAAAGTGTTTAACTCAGAATGACCTTAATTGTAGTATTTAAGTGGAATATACTGTAGCCTTTTAGCCTTTTTTTTTTTCAATAGCTTCCAAAGATTAATCAAATTGATTCTCGAAAATCAAGGAGACGGAGACATTAAATTTTAAAGAACAAGTATTAATTGAAAAATGAAACACTGAAGTATACAAAATTCCTTTTCTCTCAGTCTTCACACTTTCCATATTCAGCACTTTTTGCTGCAAACATTTTAGCAAAAAAAATGGGGGGAAACCGGCGATTAAAAGCGGTGACAATAAGCGACAGCGACGACGAAGATAACGTGCCGTTATCGCGTGTCACACGCGCCGCCGCTACCAACGGCGGCGAAGATACTAAACCAGCTTCAAATCATCGGAAACGTAAGAACGTGAAGCTCGATGAATTAGAAGAAGAAGAGGAAATGAGCAGTGATGATAATAGAAGGAATAAGAAGAAGAAGAAAATTGTTGAGGAAGAAGAAGAATCGGAATCGGAGCCTGAACCGGAACCCGAACCGGTTGAAGAGGAGGAAGAGCCACAGGAAGATGCGAAACCTATTGGTGAAGTAATTAGGGTTTCTGGAAAAGGAAAAAATAGGAGAAATCATTATGAGTCGTTTGAGTATGACGGAAATCGCTATGAACTTGTGAGTTTTCGTTTAGCTAAATGCATTTGAAATTATTAATTGAATTTTTGCTCGAGATTTTGAGTAGTTTTTGCTAATTTATGTGAATTTTAGCTGAATTAGGTATGAAATGTTAGTAATGTTAGGTAATTTCGAGCTTGGTGGACAGAGTTACCAGTACTTGTGCTGGTGGGAGATAGCAGGTACCTAGGACACGATAGTTAAAAGAGAAGAAGTTAGTATCACACATAAGTTGCATTTGCTATGAAGGAAGATATGTTATCTTTTGAGTTGTGGAGAAGTTTTTCTCCGACTGAGTCTTGGTGCATAGAGTTTCTTGGTACGTGTGGTACATGTGCGGGTGGGAGATAGGAGGTACCTAGGACGCGATAGTTAAAAAAGAAGAAGTTAGTAGCACACATAAGTTGCATTTACTATGAAGGAAGATATGTTATCTTTGGAGTTGTGGAGATGTTTTTCTCCGATGATAAAATACTAGGTTGTTTCTTTCGATCCGGCTAAGCCTTTGTGGATAGAGTTACCTGGTACGTGTGCTGGTGGGAGGTAGCAGGTACCTAGGACACGATAGTTAAAAAAGAAGAAGATAGTATCACACATAAGTTGTATTTGCTATGAACGGAGATATGTTATCTTTGGAGTTGTCGAGAAGTTTTTCTCCGATGATAAAACACTAGGTTGTTTCATCCCATCTGGCTAAGCCTTGATAGATAGAGCTGCCTGGTACCTGTGCTCATGAGCAGTGTTGTGAAAGGCGAGAGAGGCGACGCCTTAGGCGAGAGGCGAGGCGAGGCGAGCCTCTCTCGCCATTCGAGGTTGAGGCGTTGAAGGTTTCAAAAGGCGACAGAGGCGAGGCCTTAGGCGACAGTGGCGAGGCGAGGCGAGGAAAAAGGCGCTGAAATTTTATTTTTTTTAAATTTTTTAAGGGCTGCTGTAAATACACTAAAAACCCAAAATTAGGGTTGTGTTAAAACACAAGAAAAAGCTGCCTGCTCTCATCTTCTTGCTCCAGCTGAACAGGTATGTACGTTTCTTTCATTCTTTCTGGTTCTTTCTTCTTTCTTTCTTCTTCTTAATCTTCTTTCTTCTTCTTCTATCTTCTTCTTCTATCTTCTTCTTAATCTTCTATCTTCTTCTTAATCTTCTTTCTTCTTCTTTCTTTCTTCTTCAGTTCTTCTCCAGAATCGAAGGGCTGATTTTTTCTATCTTTTTTTCTTTTTCATTCTTCCTACAGCCCGTTCAATCATTCTTTTTCATTCTTCCTACAGGGCTGATTTTTTCTATCTTGCTTGCCTAATGAATTATGGAGCCATTCAAGTTTTAGACTATCTATTTTTAGTTTTTAAAATTGAAATATTTGCTATTATTATGCTATTTCTATTGACATTTTGGTTATTTCTATATGTATTACAATATTTTTATTTTTTGGCATTATTTGGCGCCTCACTTTAAAAAGGCGAGCGCCTCGCCTCTCGCCTCTCGCCTCGGTGAAATTTTCCCTCGTCGCCTTTTGTCGCCTTACGCCATCCAAAACACTGCTCATGAGAAGTAGTAGGTACTTGGTGGAATTAGCCGATGTGCGCCCAAGCTATCCTGGATATCGCCGTTTGTTTTGAGTTTTTGGAAAATTTATTACGATTTCCACGACTTGTAGATGAATATGGATTTGAAAAAAAATGTTAGTGTCACACATAAGTTGAATTTGATATGAAGGAAAACAGTAGGTTCTGTCTTTCCATCTGTCTCTGTCTTTCCATCTGTCTGAGTGTTGGTGGACAGTGTTAACCCGGTACATGTGTTGGCGGGAGGTAATAGCTACGTGGTGGAATTAGTTGATATGCGCCCAAGCTGGCCCGAACATCGCCCTTATGAAAAGTTATATTTCCCCTTTTCTGATCATGAGTAGTGGAAGTCTTGTTACTTTACAAATATACGAACTCTTACTCCATATTACTAGCTTCAACCAACATTACATTAGCCTTAACCTTAAACACAAAACTATCACCAAACCACTATGCTCTCAGCTCACAACCTTTCGTTCACCTTGTACAATCATGTCATCTAGTCTAGTTTTATAACTGACTATAAGCGACCAGCATAAAAAAAAGAACATTGAAGTCCTTTGGGGCTTTAAGCACAAATCGTGGGCTACTGAGAAACTAAAAAAAATAGAAATGTAGTGCAAAAAAATGAAACTATAAACACATGATGTTCTCTTAACAAATAATGTATCACTTTGACAACTATGTTTGTCTAGTTTTGTGTTCTTGAAAACATAGTGGGATAGTGAAGATGCCTATACTAAGGCCATAACTTTGGCTTCACTGAGCTTCATGGCTTAAGTGTGCTTTAAGCGAGCCTTAAACAACACCGCATGTTAGCAGAGTGAAATTTGGAATCTCTTTGATTTAATGTGTATCAATTTATATAGTCAATTCATCATAAGAGTTGAGAAATGAGAGGGTTTAGTAATCTGAATTGGTACGTTTCCTTGTGGAAGTGTATCACTCTATGATTTGAATAAGCTGAGAGAGGCTTGGTTGGTCTGCCTGGACGTTGGTATGAGAGAGGAAGAAGATATCTGCAGTTAATATCGAATTTAATTGTTTTCTTCCATGGAGTTTTACTTGGCTGTTGTATTCACCTTTGGACACTACTGTTTGTATTTGCATTTACTAGGAACTTTTGTTAACTGTTATAGCTACTGGATTATCAAAAAAAAAAAAAAAAAGAAAGTTACAGCTACTGTTCACATATGTGTTGCTCTTGTTACTAACTCTTCTTCTTCTATCAGAAGATTCCGTGCTCTTGGTTGCAGAAGTAACTGTTATAGCTAATGTTCATATATGTGGTTGCTCTTATTACTAACTTTTGCTGTTCTTTAGGAGGACCCCGTCCTCTTGGTTCCAGAAGCCAAAAAGCAGAAGCCTTATGTGGCAATTATTAAGGTAAGATTTTTCATGAAGATGCGTTTTTTTTCTGTAGTTAGGGAGATGCACAACTTACGTGTATGTGCAGCACACTATATCCCAGTCAACTATGGAGTCAGTGCCACTGTTAATTCTGGTTGTAGTATACAAGCTAAGCTTATTGGGAAGCTTCTGTGTTACAGGGGTTTCTTTTTCTGCTGGGAACATTAGGGCACTGAATGTTAACTGCATTTCCTACTGACGTTTAAATCTTTACTGGAGTGAAAGACTAATAGCAGACATTGGACCTAAAGTAAACGTACCAACATGATTAAAACTTAATCCCAAATAATTGGTATCGTCTATATGCCTTATTTCCTTTGTTTGGCTGGAAATAGTAGAGGAGTTGAGGGGAAAGTGGAATACGCAACAATGCCGCATTCATTTTTTTTTGATAAGGTAAATAATTTTATTAATAGTGAAGGGGAAAAACCCATATACAAGATGTATACCAAAAGGTAGAGAACCTACATTAAATGGTTCTCTACGAAAGAAACCCAATCATCTATACACGTTGGAACCTCATGGGTACACCAAAAGGAAAGGAGAAACAAAAGACTACTCATGCAACAATGCCGCATTCATGTTTCATGTTTTCTAAATTTGACAGAAAAGAAGGTGTAACCATTTGTTGCTGTATTTTTAGTTCTATCAAATAACCTTTGGAATAGTTGGTACATCCCATCAATTAATAAATCTACGTACCCCGACCATTAATTGAATTCATTATAATGTTAAACATGGAGGCAGACTGGTCTTTTATTTTGGGAGGAAAGACTAGCTCGAGATTGGCAGTTACTTTTGATTCCTCTAGCCTTAAGTTTTTTTTTTTTGGCCAGCAAGTAATTAGGGATTGTCAAAAGAGAGAAGGTCAATATGTCATGAGTTTCCATTGGATATACTTCCCTTCAAATAATCAAATGTTAAGCAGTCTGTTTCATAGAGAGTCAACTATCCATTTTTGTATGGTCCAATCCTGAATTGTCGTTCTAGCTTTGGCATGAAATTATCTGAATTTTTTATTCTCTGGCTGTTGATTTAGTTTGGGTAATTACTTTTATCTCTTTTCTGGATTCTCAGTAATGTTTTCTTTCCCTGATAGGATATTACCCAGACCAAGGACGGGAACATGATGGTCACAGGACAGTGGTTTTATCGACCTGAGGAAGCACAAAAAAGAACTGGGGGAAACTGGCAGTCACGAGACACGAGGGAATTGTTCTATAGTTTTCACAGAGATGAGGTTCCTGCAGAGTCGGTGATGCACAAATGTGTGGTGCACTTCATACCGTTAAACAAGCAGATTCCAATTCGCAAAGAGCATCCTGGTTTTATCGTCCAGAAGGTGTATGACACTGATCTGAGGAGGCTTTTCAAGTTAACAGACAAGGATTATGAAGATAGCAAACAGCACGAAATTGATCTGCTTGTTCAGAAGACTATAGCACGAGTTGGGCATCTTCCTGACATTGAAACTGAGGATAATTCTGCACCCCCTGTTGGTCAGGAAGACCAATGGAAGAATAAACGACTTTTGAGGAAGAAGAGCATGGCAGCATTGGATGTGACCAGAGAAGATGATGGACCAACTAGATTTGGTCAATCCAAAGCAGAAACTCCAGGCAGCTGTGTCAATTCAGAATACTCCGCTATCCTTTCAAACTTCAAAGTCCTAACGGGTGAAACACAGCGTGACAGATGGGTGGAAAAACTGCTGCAATCAATTCAATTTTTATGCAATCCTGTGGATAATGTGCAAAATGATGGTAAAGGAAAAGGGTGCGCAGATGGTACTGATCGGACTGGTTACACGGCTTCTGCAAAACATGTGAATGAGTCTCTAGACAATGGTGCTAATGTAAGATATCTCTTTTCATATGATTTTGATTATTGACAGGACTACAATTGAATTCTAGTACCTTAGTGATTTTTCTTGAAATGTTTGTTCCGTTGGATTATTTTCAGGGTGATATGTTTCGATGGCCGGACAGTGCTGTCCCTGCTGTAGTTGCTCTAGAGAAAGCTGCACACGAGACCCTCTCATCTGATTTTCAGAAGTACAATCAGAAGATGAGGCAGTTAACATTCAACCTTAAGGTTAGTACCCGCTCCCCTCTTTGAGGGGATGAGGTTATGAACATGCGTGTTTATATCTAATTTTTTCTATGTGCATATATTTCTATCTTCTAATTGTCCAATTTTCTATATTGTGAACTTTTTGCTAGAACAAAGTCTTAGCACGCCGTGTTCTGAAAGGAGAGTTGGATGCCTCACAGATACTGAACATGTCCCCCAATGAGCTTAAGGTATGGGTCCAGGGGAAACAAATTTACTAAATATGTATTTTATATGTTTGCTTTCATATGCAAATACACTAAATTGCTTTACATAAAAGTCACTTTTGTGGTTCTTTTATCTTAAATGGTGTGGGACATGCCTCGGAGGACTTACTGATTGTTCTTTTTGAATACTCTGAGTGCAACCTAAATAGGTTCAATTGAAGTTCATGAACTGTAAATATTCTTCAGGTGTGGATAAATTAAAGGCGAATTTGAAAACAATAATTTGGTTGAGGATTTCCTTAATAAATGTACACAATGAAGGCAAAGATGATCAAGTATAAAGGCACTTCTGAAAACAATAATTTGGTTGAGACACTTCTGGAATAAGGCATTGGCATTTCTCTCTGATCAAGTATAAAGGCCCCCCCCCCCCCCCCCCCCCGCAGCCTCCCAACTACACACACACAAAAAGAAAAAAAAAGAATAAAGAAAGAAACAGGAGAGATCCTAATTGCCCAGACCTTTGGTAGTGTGTATATAACTTTATATTAGGCAACCTGGACTGGAGTGACAACCATTTTTCCTGTGATGCTTTCTTTGGAGTTTGTCAATGTGGCGTGAATTTATGAATTGTTTTATTAGAAGGTAATTATTAATTTCCAGAATTGATATATTTTTTTGCTGGTTATTCTTTATAACTAAAGAAATTCAAGGCTGGTCTAATCTTCTCATCTCATGCTAGTTACTACCTCGAATTTAAGCTCATTTATTTAACTTTTCGCTATATGCTGGATATTATAGTTGTAACTAAAGCATTATCATGATTGTAGTAATCAAAACCCCTTCCACTTTACGCAACAAAACTACATAACCACTCTTAATAGTGTGTTTTTGGTTTTTTAAATCTGCTAAATGAGAGTTACTTTATGCCATAGTGGACAGTGGAAGTGGACACAGAGACAAATCATCATTGGATTTGTCTATTGTTACCTTTTTGATAAAGGTAACAATTCATTGGATTTGTCTATTAAGTAATACTGCAGTACTGCTCAAAGGTTTTTTTTTTTTTTTTTTTTTTTTTTTTAATATATATATATATATGTATCTGCATATGTATTTGTATGCAGATACATTCCAAATTGTTGCATCTAAGTTCGGAAAACTATAATCATTGAATTTTTTTCTCGAGGTACTGTACACGATGTTATTATTTTAAACATACACTCCTATATTTCTATGACTGTAGCTCCAGTGTTATGCTTATATCCTGATAGTGTTTTCAAAGATAAATCGGTCGCCTATTGACTACTCCCTCCGTCCCAAAATGAGTGTCTACCTTTCCTTCTTTGTTTGTCCCAAAATGAGTGCATCTTTCCTTTTATGGCAACTCTTTAAATCTAAGATTTGTTTTGTGCCACAGGATTTAAAGGCACTGGCCCACATTACACACAACTTTCATTTTAAACCACAGGATTGAAAAGTCTTCCTTATTTTCTTAAATTTTATGCCCAGTCAAACCCAAACACTCATTTTGGGACGGAGGGAGTATATTTTAAGAGTCGGTAGCCCCTCCAGGGAAGATGGCGATGATGGAGGAGATGAGTGCACTCGAGAAGAATGGTCATTGCACAAGGGTCATTTAGGATTACACTAGTGTTTTATCATTTAAAAAAGGATTAGGCTAGTGTTAAGCGAAGAAATAAAGTAGATCTTGCTCTAAGAAAGGGAGTGTCAAAACCGGGGTCCAAACAAGAGGAAACTAGAAGATGTGCACAAATTCGTGGAATTTAAATAGAAGAATATGAAATTGATTGGAAACAGTATATATCAAATCTTAGATATTAGTTGCTTGTCTTTCTCTGAGAATCTTTCTTATTTCTGCGGTTGCTAGTCTATATGAAAATCTTTAGTTTCTTATTTCTGTTGTGGATTTTAAATATGGCGCACAATAGATTATGCTTCCCTTTGTTTGATGTTATTCTCCATTTCTATCTCAGGAAGGTCTAACAGCAGAAGAGATAGCAAGCAGGGAGCCCGAGGAGCCAGAGCCCATACAGGTTTATACTATACTACTTGTTCATTAAGCTCAATTGTTATGTTGGACACTCATCTTCCTTTTTCTCTTTGTTTGGAGAGAAAACATTGTAGCCTAGGTAAAGAAGTTCAAATACCAACAAAGACAAAAAAATGCTAGGTGATCCTTTCCCATCCACCTAAGTCTTGATGTAAGAGTTACTCGGTGTCTGTACTGGTGGGAGATAGCTGGTACCTGGTGAATAGTTGTGGTGTGCACAAATTGGCCTGCACACTGCTATCTTGAAAAAAATAATATCTAAGTAGGGTTGTAAGTGGCTCAAGCTTGGAGCTCGGTTGGGTTCAAAAACTATTTCAGCATGAAACTTAGGTCGATTAAATAGAGTAAAATAATTCTGGTTCCATTTCGAGCTCTACTATATGCTTATTTGAAGTTCTTTAAAGAATTGAGTAAAACAAATGTGTGCTTATATACTACCATTACTGCTTGCCTGGTAGATCTTGATCATGATGAACGTGCACTCAATATTTACAGTTGAAGCTCTACAAATAGCTTCTGAGTTCTGGGGCATAATGTGTTCTATTGGAGATCGACGGTGCCATAATGGGTATTAACAAATCTTCCTTTCTGTAGAGGTCAAAAAGCTCCTTTAGGTATTGGCTGCATTTCTTAATAGTATTTTGGCCTTCAAGTCTGTAACCAGGTTTTAGTTTAACTAAGGGGAAAACAGAGTTTAGTACTTTGGCGATAGAGTTGGTTGTTGGTTTCTGATTACCAGCTACATGTGTATCCTCTTGAGATGCACTAAATGTGATTGAAAAACTTTCTTGTTACAAATACAGACATCTTTTTTTGTTATCTATGTACTGAAAGCCTCTTAAGTTCTGAAGAATCATCTTTTTGTGCTCAGAACTTGAAAGAGGAGTTTTAGAAATCGGGCTACCAGTAGTTGGCAAAAATTGATGTGATCATCTTATAAGACTGGGATACATTTCAATTTTATTATATCTTGTTGCTCATTTCTATTCAGCTTGTGTGACAGATGATTGATGGTTGTTACACAACCTTAACACATGTTGAGTATATTGTTTCTTGTTGCTCACTTCTGATTGATTTGTGGCACAGATGACTGATGCTCGTTGCAAAAGATGCACTGAGAAAAAAGTGCGGCTCATGGAGATTATTCAGGCTGGACATGGAGATCGTTACCAGGTTTGTCCTTGAAGCTTTTTTTGTTTGAGATAGACTTGCTTTCTTATAGATCATGATGTTTCCTTTTTTGATATTTCTTGTCCTCTCTTCTTCTTCTTATTATTATTATTATTATTATTATTATTATTATTATTATTATTATTATTATTATTATTATTATTATTATTATTTACTTTAGGGTGGAGGGGTTGGAGATCTATCTACTGTATTAACAAGCTCTTGTTGTACCCTAAACTTTCAAAAGTTGATTGCATATGATCTTTGATACATCTCGTGTTTAGATATGTCGCTACTGGTGAGGAGGAGATTTTGGACTTAAAATGTTGCCATGTTATGTTTTCATGTTTTGGCATTAAGCTATCACCATAGGATTCACCTTGCATAAAGACCTTTTAGCCTGTCAAGTCTCTTAAAATTTACAGTCAATTTGAATTTTTACTTGTATCTTTTTTAGAAGACAAAAAGAAAATTGCTACATGGTTTAAACGCATTTGGAAGCTTTTCTGATACATTCCTATATACATTTTAGGCATATCATCTTACCTTGAATATTTTGGTTTGTTGCACTGACTACCTATTTCAATTTGTTGTTATTTCAGCTGGAATGTATTGCTTGTGGAAATGCTTGGTATGCTTCTAGGGATGAAGCCGCTAGCCTCACAATCGATGGGCCAAATTTTACAAAGAGTGTTGGAACAGAACCATTGGCAACTGCAAAGTTCGAAGATGTGGAGAAGAAGTTAACGAGTCCTCGAGGAGCTGATAAAGGAGCTGGTGATGTTCTAAAGAAAACATCAGAAGCTTACATGCCAGTTTTAGACAGCCAGAGATCATTTAACAAGACTAGGTCTGAAGACAATACCACCACTAGCAATGCTGACTAACTCTTACTGCTAGACTGCTAGTTTTCTAGTGAACTTGAGACATGACCCTTTCCTGTGAATAGTAGATAGAACACACGTAGTTTTGCTGGGGTAGTAGAAAAATGTGTAGTCTAGAATTTCCATAGTATGCGACAACTTGGTATGGATTGTTCTATTACCAAGGCCTGGTACAATCTGCACAGTTGTAAAGATAGGGTAAGGTTGAAGGGTGTAATGTGATGCAGTTTTAGATGTTTTCACCTAGAAATGAGGTGATTTATGTTTCAGCATATTTTCAGTTCACGTGGAGTTACGATGCCTTACTGACTTGCTCCATGTTTAGGACATGCATTCATGCACTTTATGAGAACATGCAGTTAAGGAACGTGTAGGAATCTTTATCTAAAGGTGCGGACAACTACCCACAAACAACAACAACATACCCAGTGTATCCCACAAGTGGGATCTGGGGAGAGTGAGATGTACGCAGATCTTACCCCACCGAACAAATACCCACCAAGTTGAAAAATCCGTCTTATCTAGAAATTTTCATCTATGTTAATTAACTTTTTTGTTTTTACATAATTAACAACAGAGTAAGGAAGCTTCAATTGAACAATATTGGTTACAAAACGAGATTAGATTTATTGATATTGAAGTTCAAAGTGTGGCCTGCTAGTCATTGCATAATCCCATTAGAGGCTGTAATGCCATTGAAATTTGGAACCACGGTACAATTTTATAGGAAGAGATACCTGATAAGAGTTTAGAACTTGACACTTAACTCCCTTTGTTCATTTATGTTGTCTTATTTTATTATTAATTAATTATATAGAGAATATTGTTCATTTATGTTGTATTATTTTATTACTTAATTAATTATATAGAGAATGATAGGAGTAACATTTTTATATTTTCATTGTACTTTTGTTGACATGTTTTTATAGTAAGAATAGTGAGTCAGTGGGTCATTAGATACTTCTATTTGTATTTGACTGACCAATTTCAGATCTGCTTTCCTCCCGCCTCAACTCATCTTCACATGCACTCCTTTAATTTACTCTTTTCTCCTTCACATTTCTCAAGATTCTTAAAACAGAAGGTTACGGAAAAATAAAATAAAAGGATTAAAGAGGAAACAATGAACATGGTGGACTAATAATTAAATGAAAGAGACATTAGTAGCTATGTATTAGTAGCTATGCAATGAAAAGAAGAGATGGGAAGAGAGAAAATTTACGGCAAGGTAGAGGAGCATTATTATACATCACTCAATTACTTGGTAATAAAGTGTGCTTGGACCACACACCTATAATAATTTTGTTTATACAACAAACGGTGTAATTTCCTTACCAAACCCAGTAAATTATTTGAACCTTTAACACTCTGTTTGGATGGTTGTTACTTATCGTTTCATAATGTGTTAGTATTATATTATATAGTATGGTACTATATCGTATTGTGTTGTACAATATTTGGATAGACTGTATTGTTTAACGTGGTTTAATAATTGAAAATAAGGTAAAAGGTAAAGTGAAAATATTAAATAATAAGTGAGGGCATGATGGGTAAGAAAAATAGGTAACGACGCGATCCCACCAAATCGGTCGTTACATAAAGTGACAGTTTTTATGGTTACGTAACCATGGATTTAACGATACCATACAATGTTAATTAAAAAAACAACCAAAACAAACGTCGTACCTATGGTAACAATAAAATACCATACCATGAGTTACAACCATCCAAACAAGCTGTAAGATATCACCATTAAAAATTCAACCAATAGAACCTAGAATCAGATAGCCTATACTAAATTTTCTTTACTTTGGCCATAGTGTAGTAGATATCAAAAGGATGTATCAAAGAAAATTCACACCTAATTAGAGGTTACTATTTGTGCAACAATAAATAGTTCCATGTCTGGAAAGTATACACCAAAGTGGTTCCCCAACTAAATCTTTACCTGCAATTGTCCCTGTGGTCATTAAAGTTTCTTGCTGTGACTTCACTTCAAAATTTCAAGACCATTTTGTGGTTGATAGTGAAATAAATCTAATTGGTGAGAGTATTACAACTACTAGTCAATATTAGCAAATTTTCAAAGTGTTATAATATACCACTATAATTAATTTCTACGTAACACTACAACACAACCATTAGTTTCTACATTTTATTATAACGATAGTGTTAGTTTGCATGCGCTTCAATTATTTTATCAAGTACTTGCTATATTTCACCAGTAAAAGCATCGTTCTATGTCTATCAAAGCTTAGGCAGATAGAAACCGCCTAACATTTTCTCGGCTTCGTGAAAATTGAAAATTGTTCTCCTATAATTTTCAACATTTTCATAGATTGACTCTAAATGATATTTTATATCCTCTTGTTGGAAAGAACAAGATAGAAGAGAATCAAAACCATATATGTCATTCATATATTTAGGCTGATTTTATCTTGGGCTAATTGGTCATCAATATCTTTGTTAAAATGGTATGATAATGTAACATAACCTCAAATGTTTTATTGAGGGACAAACTAGTCTAAATATATACAAGAATCAAGGGTCTTAATTGTAATTGCTTCATTAGAGGGATCTGAAATCTATTACATTAAATTCACCATTTTAAAAAGATTATTGTATTTTGGGAATCACCTTGATCATAAGAATCCTGTCCCATATTATATTTGGACAAAAATTTAAAATTAGCAAAGAAAAAGCCAAGAGAAAACAGTATCTGCTATTCCCAATAAAATAGGCATATAAGATATTATAATCCTTGTGCAGTGATTCCTCCAATAATTAATAATTGGTCTGTCCCCTCTCCTTTATCTTACCAAGATTACCCCTAATTCAACTTTAATTAGTCCTTACTTCAAGGTTAATTTGGGAAACTCTCGTGAATTGCCATCTTGATGATGCCTAAATTTGTGTCCTAGAAAAAGTAACATTGAAGATAGTGAAATAAAGAAAGGTCACACTCCAGTTTAAGTTATACACACCGATATATAATAAGTTTTGTATTATACAACAACAAAAACATATTTAATATAGTCGCATTCAGTGGCAGATTTAAAGAGATACCTACAAATTCGGTGGAACCCAGTAGATTTAGCACAGACATTATATTTTTGTTAAAAAAGTTATTTAATATGTACAAAAATCAAGTCGAGAACCCAGTCACTTTTACTTGAGATTTGTTATCCGAAAATTTAGAACTCATAAGATTCAAATCTTGGATCCACCTCTGGTCGCATTAGTACGGTTTGAGGAGGATGAAGTGTACAGATCTTAGTTTTACGTCGAGTGAAATAGAAATGTTGTTTAAATAGAGTATCGACTCAAAATTTTTGAACACGAATCGAGAAAAATAATTTTGAAAACAAGTTTGCACTATCATATTGTTATATTACCTTATTTTCAAAATGCAAATCTTGCTATATATATTATTATGCCATTAAACGTCTTTTAAGTGATCTGATAATGTAAAATTTTATGTACACGGACATTGCACAAAACTTAAACAAAACCCAACAGGCAAAACATAAGACATAGAAAAACAAAGCATGAAAGCATATGATGATGAGTCAAAGATTGCTTTTTTAGTGGACATATAGGAACAGCTTGGCAGTTCTTTTTTGTCTTAAAACCCTTTGCTTCCTCATGTGAGAGAGTTTTCACTTAGTACATTTGTTACCCCACCAGCCCCCCTTTTCTTTTTTCAGTCTCTATCTCAATAAGGCATGCTTTCTCTTATTATGGTTCTTTTTTTCTTTTTTATGTGTTATTAACTCATTATATAGTGTAACTTTTATTGGGTATTTTCTAATTCTTGTTATTTTTTAGTCCATATACTTTTCTTGTAAGGTTCGCGTATATCTCACGCTCACGCTCCCGCTCCCGAGACTTACTTGTGGGATTATACTGGTGTTGTTGTAGTATACTTTTCTTGATATTTGGAGTGTTTTGGAAGTAGCATTTTTAAGTAGAAATGAGTATACTTTAAGTAATGGAGTTTGGTTTAGTATCTTTTCTTTTACTACTTTGGAGAATATATGATTGTGAAATGTGCCTTTTTTGGATGATACTTTGAGTTCAAGAGATATCAAGAAATGATTGCTTCAACTAGCAGTTTGTTGGATTTTTCTTTGGTTATACTTCTCTAAAGATTAAGTGGGGTATGGTAATGAACTGTATTAAGTAGTTGTGGCCTTTTTATTTTACTTAGATGCAAGTGTTTTAAGATGTGTGTGACAATAAATTCTTACTTTTATCTATCTTGTTGAGTTGGGGTTGTGGGATTTCTTTGTTTTGTAACATAGATTTCAAGTTAATTGGACCAAAGTTAGTATCTTTGAGTGTTTGCTGTTCTAAAGATATGAAATTTATCATTAGGGGTCCTTGCTTTTTGTGCATTTGTTAGAAATGGAAGATAAACTTTTTAAGGTTCTAGCTTGAGGTGCATTAGCTTTGCTCAGCCACCTTGTTTTCAATTTGAAGATATGGGTACGACCTTTCTGTTTTATTTACTGTTTTGGTACTGAAACACGTGGCGCCGTGGCGGCATTGTGATTTCTTAGTCTAGAGTCTTTCTCTTAGATCTAGTTGTTTGCTGCATTCTTGAACTTCTATTATGTTGAAGGCATATATGGAGTCTTGGAGAGTTGGAGTAAAAAGAACCAATCTTTTGATATTTTCAATTGGTTTAGTTGATGGAAATGTTGCACCTAGAATATGTTAGTCTATAAGTTTCAAAAATTAATGTGATTAATTGTATCTGTATGATGTTTGTTTTTTAATTGTAATGTACTATGTTCAGTAGCTTGTTTATTCTACTTTGAGTGACTTGTTATCTTGTTCTTGACAGGTTGGAGATCTATTGATATGACTAGATATGGAGTTGGATTTCGACAAGTATTGTGTAGTAGATGGAAGTCCTACAACCGTGCTTCCATCTCCACGACACCGTCTAAAAGGTGAAAGGAGGAGAAAAAGCAAAGGAAATTCCAAATGCAACAATGAAGTAGTTAGCGTAGCTGATGACTTCACTGAGATAAGCTTCAATAAGTATCGGAGTGTATCCTGTAAGGATGTTCCTTCAAGGAAATTGCATTTGGAAAGAAGTGAAATCTTAAATAGGGGTTCTGTCTATCAGAGTTCTAGAGATATTAGGCGCGTCAAGAATGCTGATGCTGTTGAGGAAAGAGGAAAAATTGAGTTCTCTGGAGACAGTGCCACTCCATTCTCATTTGCCATGCTTGATGCTGTATGTAGTTCACGTGAGGATAATTTACTCATAGAGAAACATAGACCCTCCTTAAATCCTATTTCCGAGAGAGTTCTACCATCAGATATCTCTAGAGAAAGTTCTTTAAACTCAGATGACATAGAAAACAGAAGGGCTCAAATTCCACTTAGACAGTCTGCTCGGGATTCAAACATCATGTCTCAGTCAGGGGTTGATCATCTACATGAACTTAACAGATTGACAGAGAGGGATCCGTCTGTCTCTTTACCCAAATCATTGTCTGCAAAATTAGTGCTACCACATTCGCCTGCTCGATCAGAAAGTGATAGCTCCCATAGTAGCAGTCAAAAATCCCGTTTCAGTCCTATCAGAAGGATGCTTGATCCATTTGGGAAATCAAAGTCTCTGAAAAGTCCATTGAGTTATAATATCGAACCTAACAGGGAGATTACCAATGAGCCTGTTAACGTCAGTAGAAGCAGAGCACTTCATAAATCTCTGTTGCATGATTTCTCAAGCAAAGCGGAGCCTTTGGATTGTGATTCTCAGCCAATCAAGAAAGAGATCCATAGTTCAAATGCACAGAGCTTACCAGCTCATTTGCATGGCTTTCTCAGAGTGGATAAGAAAAATGGATTGCCCTCCTTTGGGTTTACAGTAAAGTCTCCTGAAGATAGTTTTGTCGCAAAGACGTGGAAAGTTGAGAATACCTTGAATTGGGTGTACACATTTCATTCTCTTCACCACAAAAGAAAGAGCAATGCTAGTGGATGGGGAACTAAAGATAGCATTAGAGAACCCTCGCTAGTTGGACAGATGCAAGTTTCCTGTTATTTATGTACAGACCTTAAAAGTGCTAGAGATTGTGACAACTCATTGGTGACAGAGTTTGTCTTGTATGATGCGGCCCAGCCAAGAAAAAGTGTTTCTTCTCAAGATAATTGTTCTTCCCCTGATGCAACTAATGTACCAAAGGCCTCTGATGAGAATTCATCTAAAGCTAATTGTGAAGCCGAAGGGGAACCTGAAGAACCAAAGCTCAAAAACCAATCAAACCGTGCTCATGACAGAGGCAATCGTGACTCATCGTCTCCTTATCCTTTGGGAGAAGCACAATTGCAGTCACAGGTTGAAATTGCAGCCATTGCTATAGAGGTACCATTTGAAAAGAGAGAGAGCTTAAAATTCAGGCGTGAGGATGCAAAGGCGGATCAACCTCTTCTTAACTTACTTGATCTCTCTCTGGTTGAGCAAAGAATTGGGCCTTTTGATATTATAAACCCTGCTAAGGTGAATGTCGTGATCCCTTCCGGACACCATGGTCTTCCAACAACTGAAGGTCCTGGCCCTTCTCCTTTGTTGGATAGATGGAGGACAGGCGGAGGTTGCGACTGTGGTGGCTGGGACATGGCATGCCCGCTTCACATATTTGGCAATCCAAATATTCATATTGATGATAACCATCCTCTGGTTGAGAGTCAGCGGCCATTGGAACTCTTCGTTCAGGTACTGTTCTTACTTGATTCCTGAACTTGTACCTCATAGGCATTTACGTTGAAGAAAGTTTTTTAAACCTTCGTTCTCCTGTTAAGTGCCACTCGAACATTCATTATGAGAAGGGTTTCTATTCTAAGCTGTGAGAAGCAAATGCATATAATGGTTAGAGCTCAAGTCTCATATTTAGTTACGTAGTAACTTGTCAAGTCTTAACAGTCAAAAGAATGCTTTCACTATGCACTAGCATTGAACTTGAGTTCATCATCATTTCTCATGTTTTTAGGTTTGAAGTTCTCGTTCTTTCTACAATTGAGATGACATTAGCTCATAAGCTTGTTTTCAGAAACCAAATCGATCTGGTTCAAGGTATACAGGCCAAATCAATGTTAACTATACTCAGTAGAAACATTTGAGACTATAGCTGCTTGATTATTCTCAAAAGTGTTTTTCCTTATTCATGGTCTCAAATTGTATACAGGGAAGAAAAGATAAAGCTCCAGCATTGACCATGACGCTTAAGGAGGATGGACAGTACTCAGTTGATTTCCATGCTCAGTTATCTGCATTACAAGCATTCTCTATTTGTGTTGCAATTTTGCACTCGATGGAAACCTCGATCGCTGTGGGACAGGAGAACAATGTAGAATCTTTGCAATCCAACACATTGAGAGTATTTGTCCAGGATGACATTAAAGGCTTGCTCAATATAGTTAGAGAGGAAAAGAAACATAAAGTACACAAGAAAGTGGAGCAAGTAGTCCCATCTTTTGTGCTGAATCCACCATTCTCTCCTATTGGTCGAGTATAGGCTTGAACGACTTACTCAGCTACGCCTTGAACTTTATACTCCATCACTGATGCATGTGGAGTTTGACACCAAAGCTAGCTGCTCTATGAACTCGAGATCATCCTAATGCAATTTTTGTGCATGCGATTTTGAGAGGAACGGAGATGATGAATGGTGCATGGGGGTCAGCATGCTTGAGCTTGTCCAAATCTGATATCGAGCACGTTGAAGAGTTCATCGTATCGTCTTATGATGATCCATGTTTTTTTTTTAAAATTCTGGAATAGGGCCAAAATCTTAGAGATGCCACACCACACTGTTTATATTGTTAGTTGATAGGGAGGGCATAGCAATCTCATTCATTTAATTCAACTATATAAAAGTTTCAAATATAAACTTTAGCCTACTTGTAATTTATTTTTGATGGCCAAGGTGCTGAAGGAAAGAAAGTACAGCAACAACAACAACATACCCAGTATAATTCCACAAGTGGGGTCTGGGGAGGGTGAGATGTACGCAGACCTTACCCTCACCAAAGTGGAGAGGCTGTTTCCGATAGACCCTCGACGGGAGGAAAGAAAGTCACAAGGGAAATTTTGTAACACTCTTGATGTATGAGCTAGTAGTACACTTACTGTGTGAGCACTTCTATGTAAGTATGCCATTGTGAAAAATAAATAGCTCTTCAGCATAAAACCTTTTTGTTATTGTCACCATATTCATCACTACTTCATTGTAATCAATTGTCACCATTTTTAAATTATAATGAGAAGTTTTAGAATTTTAGGAAATGTATATATGGCCTACATGAAGCCCAAATTTCATTTCTGAACAAGGATTATTATTATTATTATTATTATTATTATTATTTAGCGGTCTCCTCGTTTGAGTCCCCGGACGAAGGTGTGGTATCTCACTGATGGCTCGAACCCCTCGGAAGGAGGCCTTTTTTGCAAGGAATAACAGACTTACATCACGATGTTGCCTTCTCCATCAAACAAGATTATGTTATTTTATACGAAGATGAAAGTAGTAGCAAAATTGAAGGAAAAAAAATGGAAAAAAAAAATTATATATCGCCGTTGCCGGGGATCGAACCCGGGTCACCCGCGTGACAGGCGGGAATACTTACCACTATACTACAACGACCTTGTTGATGCTTATATTAACCAGACCACTCATATCATATCGTATAAATTCAGATTTTTATCACTTTTTGTTCGATAGTAAGAATATTAAATGCACAAAATTGGTAGGAGAAATATGGTATTTCTTGGTTAGTGACGGTAGATTTAAAATGATATCGTCTTTAAGAAGCATTGCAACTACTCGAACTACACATGTATCTTAAATTTCAAATTACGAACATATTCTGATTATTCTCTATTCCCTCTCCTTTCTATAAAAGAATAGAGCTCATAGAGATACTTGATTCAATTTAAAATTTAAAATTTTAAATCAAATTTGTCTTCGCACTCACACGAGGAATAACCAAAATAATTTAAAGAAATAGGGAACTTGAAAAATTAGAGAAAATTGCTTGGTAAAAGGCAACTATATATAGCCAGTAACAACAGCTCATAATTCCTGTAATAGGAACAAAAATTCATTTCCTAAGAAGTACTTGCCACTTGCCAATTCCAATTGTTTTTATTTAGTGTACAGTAATGCTACATCTTTTATATATTATTATTTTTGATAAAACATGTAGTTTAAGAAAAAAAACTGAAACTTGTGGTTTAAAATGATCAACAAAATTTATGTGATTATAAATTATCTCATCAAGATTAAGTGAGATGTTTAAAATTAAATTATTTCTAAGAATAAATGTGCTATTCTTTTTGTGACATCTTAAAAAGAACGAGTATTACATAAATAAGGACATATAAAATATTTTTCTTTGTAACGCGACAAGAGTTAGGAGCAATCAAATTAAATGTAACTCTGTAACATATATGATTTTAGACTATGATTTTTTACTGCATAGTTAATGTGTTTGCTGCACGTGCTTACGTTGTCAGCTAGTAATAAAAACAAACAAATACGGTTGTTGAGTCATGTATTTGTCCCAAGTAATCTAATAATCTCCCATATAAGTTTTCGCTCAAATCTTATCAATTAAGGGCATTTATTCCAAATTTTAGACGACGAACAAAATTGTGTCATTTCAAATAATTTATGGGCATAAATGATAGTTTCCCTTGTTTTGAAATAATCGTTTGCTTGAGCTACTTGACTAATGACGAGAATATTTTTAAGGTAATTGATTGACATGCAGAACATTTTGTACCAAAATTGAAAATCTATGACAAATTTTATTTCCTATTCTTGGTAGTACAAAAGCTGCGTTTGTTAATTTGTTAAGTAGTACTTATTAAGATTAAGACATGCCATTCTCGTTTGGGACAGATGAAGTATTCTTCTTTGTAACACGACAAGAGTTAGGAGAACTGAAATTAAATGTCACTCTGTAACATATACGATTTAAACCGTGATTTTTTAATACACAGTTTATGTATTTGCTGCATGTGCTTACGTTGTCAAATAGTGAAATAAATAAATACGGTTCTTAACTTTGTGTTTCTTCCATGTAATCTTATAATCTCCCATATAAGTTTTTTCTCAAATCTTTATAATTATGAGCATTTATTCTAAATTTTAGACGACAAAAAAAACTGTATCATTTCAAATAATTCATCGGCCTAAATGATAGTTTTTCCGTTGTTATGAAATAACCATTTTTTGAGCTACTTGTCTAATGACGAGAAAGTTTTTAAGGTAATTGCTCAACATGGAGAACACTTTAATTTGTACCAAGGTTGAAATCTATGACAAATTTTGATTCCTATACTTGGTAGTACGAAAGCTGCATTTATTTATTACTTATTTAGATTACGACATGCCACTCTCGTTTGGGATAGATGAAATATTTTTCTTTGTAATGCGACAAGAGTTAGGAGCACTCAAATTAAACGTCATTTTGTAACATATATGATTTTAGACTGTTTTTTTACTGCATAATTAATGTGTTTGCTGCTTGAGCTTACGTTGTCACCTAGTGAAAATAAATAAATACGGTTTTTGAGTTTGTTTGTTTCTCCCATGTAATCTAATAACCTCCAATATGTTTTTCTCTCAAATATTTATAATTAAGAGAATTTATTCCAAATTTTAGACGACGAATAAAATTGTGTCATTTCAAATAGTTCATGGGCGTAAATGATAGTTTTTTCCTTGTTCTGAAATAACCATTTGTTTGAGCTACTTGACTAACGACGATAACATTTTTAAGGTAATTGATTGACATGCAGAACATTTTGTACCAAAATTGAAAATCTATGACAAATTTTATTTCCTATTCTTGGTAGTACAAAAGCTGCGTTTGTTAATTTGTTAAGTACTTATTTAGATTAAGACATGCCATTCTCATTTGGGACAGATGAAGTATTCTTTTTTTGTAATGCGACAAGAGTTAGGAGAACTCAAATTAAATATCATTCTGTAACATATACGATTTAAACTATGGTTTTTTACTACATAGTTCATGTATTTGCTGCATGTGCTTACGTTGTCAACTAGTGAAATAAATAAATACGGTTCTTGAGTTTGTGTTTCTCCAATGTAATCTAATAATCTCCCATATAAGTTTTTCCTCAAATCCTTATAATTATGAGCATTTATTCTAAATTTTAGACGACGAACAAAACTGTGTCATTTCAAATAATTCATGGGCGTAAATGATAGTTTTTCCGTTGTTCTGAAATAACCATTTTTTGAGCTACTTGGCTAATGACTAGAACATTTTTAAGGTAATTGCTCAACATGGAGAACACTTTAATTTGTACCAAGGTTGAAATCTATGACAGATTTTGTTTCCTATTCTTGGTAGTACGAAAGCTGCATTTATTTATTACTTATTTAGATTACGACATGCCACTCTCGTTTGAGACAGATGAAATATTTTTCTTTGTAATGCGACAAGAGTTAGTAGCACTCAAATTAAACGTCATTCTGTAACATATATGATTTTAGAGTATGTTTTTTTATAGCATAGTTCATGTTTTGTTGCATGTGCTTACGTTGTCAACTAGTAAAAATAAATAAATACGGTTTAGACTATGATTTTTTACTGCACAGTGCATGTTTTGCTGCACTTGCTTACGTTGTCAGCTAGTAAAAACAAACAAATATGGTTGTCGAGTCGTGTATTTCTCCCAAGTAATCTAATAATCTCCCATATAAGTTTTTGCTCAAATCTTTATAATTAAGGGCATTTATTCCAAATTTTAGACGACGAAATCGTGTCATTTCAAATAATTCATGGGCGTAAATGATAGTTTTTCCCTTGTTCTAGAACAACCATTTGTTTGAGCTACTTGACTAACGACGATAACATTTTTATGGTAACTACCATGCAGAACATTTGTTACCTAGATTGAAATCTATGACAGATTTTCTTGGTAGTACAAAAGATGCATATATCTATAGTACTACTTATTTAGATTTAAGACATGCCACACACAAAACATGTCTTCTTTTTCTTCTAGCTCTGTTGCACTTTTGGGTTGTGAGTCAAGAAAAAGAGCTCCATCACAGTTATCTGACCCTATCCATGTCCACCAACCCGGTTCTTCATCCAAAAAGAGACCTGCTTCAGCATCAGGTGAGCCACCTTCTTATTTTTTTTTTCCACTTTAAGATGTTATCTGATTAAATCTAATGGCGTCGCTACTTGTAAGATAACACTAGGTATGTTGTTGTTTTTCGGTACATAGAGATGTAGAGCTATTCAAGATACATGGTAGGAGGTAGCAAATGTCTAGTGAAATAATGAATATTCTTTATAAAGATGGTGTTCTTCTTTTTATAATCGCACTACACACCGTTTAAAACTCGGTTGATAATGAATGCCTTTACACTAATAAAAAGGAAAGATTTAGAGAAAGGATATTTCAGCATTGCTGTTTAAGCACTTTTTCGGTAGAGGCTAAAACTTAACTCTGATCCCTGCAAGAGCCACTCACCAAAATTTTGATAAAACAACGTTTTATTTTTAATGTAACAATTGTTTTAGTCAAAAGTTTGACTTCATGGTCTCATTTATTTTTGACATTATTTGATGGGGTTGGAAGGTTCAAAGGGTATGATAGATGGATATTTTAGTTTCAGTAGTAAACTAATAATGTCTGTGTTTTTTGTTCACTTAGGTTTATATTTAGTGTTTGTGTCGATATCTGATATTATGTTTCACCTTGCTGTCTCTTATTATTTGCTATTCTTATTGATATTTCTCTCTAGCCGAGGGCCTTATGGAAACAGCCTCTCCACCTTGGTGGGCTAAGGTCTGCGTACATCTAACCCTCCACCGACCCCACTTGTGGGGACTACACTGGGTTTTTTGTTGTTGTTGTTGTTGTAGTAAACTAGTAATGTGAAAGAAATGTTGAAGTAATGACATAAAACCATGCTCTCATGCTTTTTATGTGAGTTGTGGAATGTGGAGGAGAAAAAGTAATGTGATTTTACTCTGTCTAAATAGTGTAATAATGCCGGTTAAACAAAAAATGATGTACATATATTCCATATACAATAAGTGTAAATAGGTGTATAATTAATGTATTGTGTCTACGGCGGCTATTTCTATAAAGTTTAATAGTACAACTAATGATATCTTACCTAATACAGTAAAATTTGGAATTGTAACAGCAAGAAAACTCAGTAGGTGATTCACTGATTCTTCCAGTCCTCCTAAGCCTTTGTGGGTAGAATTGTGTGGTATCTGTGCTAGTAAGAAGTAGCACGTACCTGGTGGAATAGTCGAGACGCGCAAACTGGGCTAAAGCTAGTTTGATAGAGAAATTTTCAATCAATTTTGTGTCCTAATCACTTACTCTAATTGTAAAATTCTAAGGATACATTCTTGGAGTAGATTCAGTTTATTTACTTATGGAGAACTGAAGACTCCACTTTTTGTTTGCAGCTGGTCCTCAAGATCATCTGGAATCTGAAGCAGCGAAATTAGCTAATTGATGCCAGACAAGTGTGGTGGAAAAAAGCCAGTACTTAGGACAAGCCAATACCACACAGCCACAGTCAGGTATACTTTCCTTTGCTGCTATTTGAAACTTGAGTGTCCAATTCAACTTCCATTGCTTCCAGATCCTTTTTGTCATTTTCAATCAGTTCCATAAGCTCATTCTTTTCATCATTGAGCTCTTTTGCCACAACTATTGATTCTACTGCATCTTTAATCTCATCGAGGCGAGTTCGTAACCAGTTGACATTCACCTTCATTTTCTCAGCATCTCTGAGTACCAAGGAATAGGAGTTCAAGAGATTACAGTCAACTTCATCCAAATGTTTATTTTGGAGTTCTTGGACAACCTTAAATATAACTTCTAGAACTGAAGTCAGCCTGTAACCCGACTCCAGACAACAATCATTTGTAATGTCTCCGTGTTTTTTAAGGATGGCTAGAAAGGTTGGTTCAAGATTTGGGTTTATGCTAACACCTTTCTTTTGAATGCCAGTAGTATGAGGAGGAACTTCACCAGTAATTACTTGAACATTATCAGGTGCAACATCTTCCATTTCTGTCTTCCATTCTGAAGTTAATCCTGACAGTGGTTGCATAGCTGGTGAAGTATTGGGTTGGCCTAACCGACGTGTTGCCACATGACTTCTCTTACATCCTTTATAGCTTTGGTTGATGCTTCGGACTGATGAAGTGACGATATTAATGATGCTATATGTTCTCGAATAGCAGCTGCAGGGGTTAACGCATGTAAAGTAGAAATTAAAAGTAATCGAATCACCAAACGAACAAGTTGAAACAGAACAATAGAGTCATCAAAGGAGTAGAACGTATAACGAACTAAAATTGGAAGGAGATAGAAGAACAAGATCTACCTTGGGTTCAGGTTATTCATTTATGTGGTCTTGGGTGCACACTATAATTTTCTACTTTACATGTGATAACCCCTGCAGCTGGTATTCGAGAACATATAGCATCATTAATATCGTCATTTCATCAGTCTAAAGCATCATCCAAAGCTAAAGGATGTGAGAGAAGTCATGTGGCAACAAGTTAGTTAGGCCAACCCATTACTTCACCAGCTATGCAAAACCACAGTCAGGATTAACTTCAGAAGTGAAGACAGAAATGGAAGATGTTGCACCTGATAATATTCAAGTAATTACTGGTGAAGTTCCTCCTCATACTACTGGCATTCAAGGGAAAGGTGTTAGCATAAACCCAAATCTTGAACCAACCTTTCTAGCCATCCTCAATAAACACGAAGACATTACAAATGATTGTTGTCTGGAGTCGGGTTACAGGCTGACTTCAGTTCCAGAAGTTATATGTAAGGTTATCCAAGAACTCCAAAATAAACATTTGGATGAAGTTGACTGTAATCTCTTGAACTCCTATTACTTGGTACTCAGAGATGCTGAGAAAATGAAGGTGAATGTCAACTGGTTACGAACTCGCCTCGATGAGATTAAAGATGCAGTAGAATCAATTGTTGTGGCAAAAGAGCTCAATGATGAAAGGAATGAGCTTATGGAACTGATTGAAAATGAGAAAAAGGATCTGGAATCAATGAAAGTTGAACTGGAAAAACTCAAAGTTTCAAATAGCAGCAAAGGAAAGTATACTTGACTTGGATACACTGACGGCTGAAAGGGTTAACAGTATGATTAATGCTCGTGTTAAATTTACTCTTAGTTATTTTTGATTCAGTTACTGCATCAGATCGTATTTCTCACATAATCATTAGTTGGTGGGAGATTTTTGTACATGATACAGTAAAATGTTCAAGGGTAAGTATAAGAATTTTAGTTGCTTCCTGCTTGCAACTCTACAACTATTTTGAGGCTAAAGCTCTTATGGTCCTAGGGATGGCAACGGGGCGGGGCGGGCGCGGGGCGGGGCGGGTTATAGTGTTCGCGGGGCGGGGCGGGTTTAGATCAGTCGCGGGGCGGGGCGGGGCGGGGCGGGTTTTAAAGTTTTTTTAAAAATATTAGGCGGGGCGGGGCGGGTCGCGGGTTGAATAAAAAACCCAATTTTTTGTGAAATAAACTAAAAGGGAAAACTTAAAACCCTACCCTACAAACGCTGAAACGCAGCTTCTCCATTTTCTTTCATTGGTATTTGGTTCTCTTCCACTTTCTTTCATTCCATTCAAAATTAATCTCTTCCAGGCAAATTCTTTCATTAACATAATACATTTCTTTCATCGATTCCAAGCAAATACAGATCCATAAACAGCAGGATCCATTGCACAAACATCTTATTGCTGTAACTTGTAAGTCCTCTCAATTCTGAATCTCTTAATATATTGAAACTTTGTGCCTCCTTATTGAAAATCTGCTCGGCATAAACAATCTGCAATAATTCTGAATTTCTTTTACTTTTCTTTTTTTTCTCTATGCTTACTGTTGAAATAGTTTTCCTTAAAATAGTTTTCCAAGTTCAGTCATTAAAATAGTAGGTAGGGCTGATTCCATCTCTCTGTGTTTTACTCTAATTATCTTATATTTGACATGTATTTATAGGTTAGTATGGAGTCTCAAGATGAACAAAATCCGGCATGTTCATCTTCTAATCCCGCTTCCATTGAAAGTGAGAGTCAAAGAGCTACACAAGCTAATGAAGATACTGATGAAGCTCCACCCAATAAAATGATGAGATTGAGTTCTAAAGCATGGTCTCATTTTCATGTGGTGACGATTAATGGTATTCGCTATGGTGATTGTAAGTATTGTAACACTCGTATTAAATCAAATCATAAATGTGGTACCACTTCTTTGCATGCTCATTATAATAGATGTCTTAAAAAGCCAAGGAGCACAACAAATGAGGGTGGTTCGGAGGGTGATAATGGGGGGCAACAATATTTTGATCAAGATGTGTCGCGTAGAGAACTTGCCCACGCAATCATTTTGCATGAGTATCCATTGTCCATTGTTGATCACGTGGGCTTTAGAAAGTTTGTTGCTAGCCTACAACCATTGTTCAAAATGGTTTCAAGGAACACAATCAAAAATGATATTCTGAAGATCTTTGATAATTTTAAATCTAAGACTTGTAAGTTAATGGCAGAAATCACAAGTAGAATTGCTATAACAACTGATATGTGGACTTCAGATAACACCAAAAAAGGATTTATGGCTATAACGGCACATTTTATTGATGATTCTTGGAGGCTTCAAAGCCATATCCTTAGATTTATACATGTTCCTGCTCCACATGATAGAAATGCTTTGTGTAGTACATTATTAGATTGTTTATTTGAGTGGAATCTTGAGCGAAGAATATCAACCATTACGGTTGATAATTCTAGCACAAACAATGCAATGATGAAAATTTTGTTAGATGAGAAACTTTGTAAAAGAGATTTGTTGTTGATGGGTAAATTGTTTCATGTGCGTTGTGCCGCACATATTCTGAATTTGATTGTGCAAGAGGGGCTAAAAGAGATAGAAGGTAGTATTAGCAATGTGCGTGCAAGTGTCTTATACTGGATAGGGTCCCCGGGTAGAATTGAAAGGTTTGAGGAAGCGGCTCGTGTGCTACATATTTCTTGTAAAAAGAAATTGGAGTATGATTGTCCTACTCGTTGGAACTCAACATATCTAATGTTGACAACGGCGCTTGAATACAAGAAGGTGTTTATGAAGTTGGAATCAACTGAAACCAATTTCAAGTCTTTTCCAACAAAAGAAGAATGGATTGCAGTAAAAGAAGTTTCTGATAAGCTGAAGATCTTTTACCAGACCACTGAATATTTTTCAGGATCTCATTATCCAACTTCATGTGAATATTTTGCTAAAGTTTGTGATATTAAGTTAGAGTTGGAAGCTTGGGTAAAGAGCCTTAATCCTTTGATTAGCTCTATGGCATCGACAATGTTGTCGAAATTCAAGAAATATTGGGATGATGTACATATTTTGATGGGTGTAGCTGCTATTTTTGATCCGAGGTATAAGATGAAATTGGTGGAGTTCAATCTTGAACGGATTTATGGTGAAGAGGCTTCAACTAAAATTCAAGAAGTCCTAACCAATTGTAATGATATGTTTCAAGAGTACAAGACTAGAGCTACTTCATTTGATACTTCTTTTTCTAGTGAAGGCAATGATGTTGTTGAGCATGATCGACTATCTAGCTTCGATAGATATGTCGCTTTGAGTAGGGCTAATGTGGAGACGAGGTCGGAACTAGATTTGTACTTAGAAGAGAGCTTGATACCTAGAACTCCACATTTTGACAATTTAAGTTGGTGGAAGACAAACGGATTAAAATTTCCTACTTTACAAAGGATGTCTTCTTCTTCTTCTACTACTAGCTCGGCTGCACTTTTGGGTTGTGAGTCAAGAAAAAGAGCTCCATCACAGTTATCTGACCCTATCCATGTCCACCATCCTGGTTCTTCATCCAACAAGAGACCTGCTTCAGCATCAGGTGAGCCACCTTCTTATTTTTTTCCCACTTAAAGGTGTTATCTGTTCAAATCTAATGTCTACGTAGAGGCGATCTCACGTGTAGGATAGCACTCGACAGGTTGTTGTTGTTTGGTACGTAGAGGCGTAGGCCAAGATACATGGTGGGAGATAGCAAATGTCTAGTGAAATAATGGATCTTTTTTATAAAGATGGTCTTCTTCTTTTATAATTGCACTTTCTCATGTTTAAAACTCGCTTGATAATGAGCGCGCCTTTACCCTAAGAAAAAGGGAAGATTTAGGGAAATAGGATATTTCCGCGTTGCTGTTCAACTTCTGAGCCCACTTAAAAAATCTTTTAATGTGGATCGACAGGAATTCAGTCCAAAAGAATTCATGGCCGTCGGCGGATTGCCATAGGGGCTAGAATTTAAACACTTATTCGGCTGGTGCTAAAACTTAACTCTGATATTAAAGTAATGACATAAAAACCATGCTCTCATGCTAACTCTTACTCCATTGCCTATATTTTTGCCTCATGTCTAATACTAACTTACTCCCTCCGTCCCAATTTATGTGGCACCATTTCCTTTTTTGTTTGTCCCAAAATAAATGGCACCTTTCCTTATTTGACAACTATTTAATGCACTATCTCTATTTTACCCTTGTTGGGCCCTACATACTTTTAAACCTACTAACAACTTTTTTATCACTCAAATCTTCTCTCTCTTACTTTTTCAAGGGTAAAATTGACACTTAACAAGGTCAACATCTATTTTCTTAAACTCCGTGCCCGGTCAAATGGTGCCACATAAATTGGGACGGAGGGAGTACATTGCATCACTGTAATTTTTGCAAGGATTTAAGTTTCGTACATTATCATATTGTAAATAACTTTTTATGCTATCAAGTCAGATAAATAATATTTTCTAATAACCTTTATTGAAATGTGAGATTCGCAATCTACAAGACACGTTACGTCATATAATAGATAAAGTTAACGTTAGAGTGTAAAAATTACTTACATTGCCAGTGTATAAAACTTATACTAGTAAAACTCTTTGGAAAAAGGAAAAAAATGAATCAAATATAAGAGAGAATGACATATTTGAAACCATAAAAGAGCAAGTTCCAATGTTAGCTCTTATATTTTAGTAGTACTAAGTATTTCTGTAGCAAGTTTTCAGTGAGTTCAAATTTTGAAGCAAACATCTTCTAAAACACAAAGATTTAGTAGGTTGTGGTTAAGTTCTAACCTTAAAACATACCTATTGTAAAATAAAACCTTTGTAAGTTCTCATTAAATTTTATGTTTAATGCATAGATCTGTCACTAAACCTTGTAAAAATATATGTTAAACCAAAACTAAATTGAATGATAAAACAAAAAAGTAATTGATATCCCAGCATATACTGAACATAAGAGTTGCAGAAATTATACAAGGAAGAAAAATAATCAACTTTCCTATATATCTAGAAGCCACTTACAAAGTGGATAACAAAGTGAACCAACAAATCTGCCACTAAGAATCAAAAAGAGCTACTAACTTCAGAAAATTAAGGCACTAAATCTGACTTAATCTATTGCTTGAAAATAGGAAACAACTATACTAACTATAGTAAAAAATAGTAAAACAAATCGCTAAGACTGAAATGCCAACTCTCTAATACTCCTTGGCATTTTTGTGACAAACACCAATTCTTTGTGTCAAATCTTCGAACCTTTCCTTTGACAATGGCTTCGTGAATATATCAGCTAGATGGTTCTTCGATGAGCAGTGAACGAGCAACACTTCATTAGATTGTTGAACTTCTCTAATAATATTAGAGAATGAATGTAGCCAATCTGTAGGAATTCTTAGTAATTTTTTATTCTTTTTTTTAGTTAGAACCTAATGTTGATGTATATATTAATAGTTACATAATGAGAAACATACAATTCAGTTTTACCGAAATACCTTGAGTGTTTACATGGTATCAGAGTCAGGCTAGTTCCTATTTAGGACCCATCAGTTTGCCCACGCCGGTCTAGGCGCGCGCGTGTGTGTGGAGGGGGGGGGGTGTTGGAGAGGGTTAGAATTCCACATCGATTGGGAACATAATGGTTGTTTGTTTATATGAACTTGGGTAATCCTCACCCTTTGAGCTAGCTTTTGGAGTTGATTTAGGCTCTAAGTCTATTTGTTCACAAGCATATATACCCAAAGATTTTGAGATGGTGTACTGATGGTTTAATTGCTACCACACCAAGCTTCCTATGAAGTCTTGTCCTGCAAGGCGTGGGCAATCTGTTAGCGAATAGACAGAGGTATTGACCACCTCTGTCCAAAACTGATTTGACATATTTTTTTCAATTAAAAGACACATGGCCATCTCCATTACAGTCCTATTCATTCTTTGGGACACGCCATTTTGCCGTGGCGTGTACGGTAAGGTCAATTGATGTTCAATGCATGCGCTTATACAAAACTGTACAAACTGACCATAAGTATATTCTCCACCATTTTCAGACCTTAAAGCTTTAATTTTGAGCTAATAAATAGTATAGTCATCGATAAATTGGGGAAAATACTTGTTATCGCTCATGGATTTGGTTTTCATCGGGCCAACACGTCAGTGTGGATGAGCTAAAGCTTGTGTTAGCTCTATGTACTTGATTTGTCTGAAATGGTTATCTTGTTTGCTTACCCTGTTGACAACAGGTCTCACAAATATGAGCTTCAATAAATATTTCAGGCATATTTTTCACTAACTCCTTTTTTTTCATCTCTACAATGCTTCTCTGATTAAAATAGCCAAACCTTTTGTGCCATAGGTTTGTAACTTCTTGTGACGAACTGGTATAGGCCTGCTCAGTCACTTTTTCCCAATCTAATGTAAAAAATTTGTTGAGTAGTTCTTTTCAAGCATTTATCCAACACTCAACAGACTTTGACTAATACCAGGAGTATACAAAACATATGTTATACCAAAACTAAATTGAATGATAAAACAACTAAACTGACTATAGTAAAAAATGGTAAAACAAATAGCTGATACTAAAATACCAACTCTCTAACTGTTGGGAAATAATAGTTTACCTCAGGAACAATTCCCACAATAATCCACAAAAATTGAAGAGTACAACGACACCAAGTTTTTTAACGCGTAACAACCTTTTAACAAAAAGTAAAATAACCATGTATTGAGAGGAGCAAAATAACTTCACTATAGTGAGAAATATTACACACTGTAGTCGTAGACTACTACACACTCAAAAGAAATTACTCTCTTTATTTTAAAGACACCTCACTATAATATTGCTCACACTCTCTATTTTCCTACACAGACTATTTTCCTTCAGTCTGTGGAATACATTAAGCAACTACTGCGTTGCTTTGTTTTTTGTGTACTGAAATGAGGAGAAGACGTCTCCTTTTATAGATGAAGTTGCCGACGTTTGGACCAATCAGAATTCAGTTGGCAAAACTGTTTTGCCAAAATGGTTTTCATTTCTCATAACATGCTTATTATGGTTTTCTAATAACAGTTACCAACTAATATTTATTTATTGAGTAGATCCCACAAATCTCCCCCTTAATTTTGAGTTTTCTTCTTCATTCCAAGCATTTCTCTCATTCTCTGAAAGTCTTCAAATTTGAGTGGCTTTGTTAATATATCTGCAACTTGATCGTGAGACTTCACATACTTGAGCTCTACCTCTTTCTTGACAATGCATTCTCTGATGATACCTTGCGTCTATGTGCTTGCTCCGATCATGATACACTGGATTCTTTGCAAGTGCTTGTGCAGACTTGTTATCAATGCAAATTGTCGTGGCTTCAATTTTAGGTAAATTGAGCTCCTTCAACAATCTTCTCAGCCAAATAGCATGACATGTACAAGACGTCGCTGCTACATATTCAGATTCACATGTCGAGAGAGTAATAATGGATTGTTTCTTTGAACTCCAGTTAATAACACAATTATCCAAGATAAAGACAAAGTCAGTTGTGCTTTTTCTATCATCAATATCTCCCGCAAAATCACTATCACAAAATCCCACAAGATTGAAATCATTAGAAGGAGAGTAAAATAGCCCATAGTCAATTGTACCTTTGAGGTAACGAAGAATTCTTCTTGCAACTTTCAAATGAGTTGAGGTAGGAGCTTCCATGAAGCGACTCACTACACCAACCGCAAAAAGCATATCTGGCCTCGTACAAGTCAGGTACCTTAAGCTTCCCACAAGGCTTTTGAAAAAGGTAGGATTCACCTTTTCTCTATCATCAAACCTTGATAACTTTGTCCCACTCTCCATTGGTGTGTTTACAGGATTGCAATCAAACATCTTGAACTTCTTCAATATCACTTTTGTATAGCTTTCTTGAGATATGAAAATGCCTTCCTCCATCTGCTTCACTTCCAGACACTAGTAATATGACATGAGCCCTATGTCCGTCATATCAAACTCACGGGACATAGCTTTCTTGAAATCTTCAAACAAAGTGGGGTTGTTACCCGTAAAGATAAGATCATCAACATAAAGACAGACAAGTAAAATATCTCCATTAGCATGAACTTTAATATAAAGAGCGTATTCATGGAGACAACGAGTAAACTCATTGTCTTGAAAATACTTGTCGATGCGACTATTCCATGCCCTTGGAGCTTGCTTCAATTCATATAAGACTTTGTTCAATCTAAGCACTTTATCTTTATGATTTTTACCTCAAAGCCCAATGGTTGCTCAACATAGATTTCTTCTTCAAGATAGCCATTCAAGAAGGCTGACTTGACATTTAGTTGATGGATCTTCCACTTCATTTGTACTGCCAAAGAGATAAGCATCAGATCATCTCCATGCCGGCAACAGGTGCATAGACTTCATCATAGTCAATGCCATGCCTTTGTTTGTAGCCTTTAGCCACAAGTCTTGCCTTGTATCTCTCTATATCTCCATCAACATTCTTCTTTGCTTTATATACCCATTTCATTCCAATTGCTCGATGACCCTTGGGAAGAGTTGTTAACTCCCAAGTGTTGTCCTTCTCTATTGATTTGATCTCCTCCTACATGGCTTTTCTCCACCTTTTGTTTGTAACAGCTTCAATAAAGTTCATCGGTTCACTATCAGCAAAGAGATAATACAAGAAATCAAAATTAGCAATTTGATCTGTATTATCATAGAGTTCTGCAATTGTCCTCGTTCTTTTAGGCGCTTTATTTGAACTTCCTGGATAAGAAGGAGATGCAACATTGGTTGGGGATGGAGGTAGAGTTGTGTCTTGTAAGGGTTCCTCAGCCTCTTGCACTTCTTCTTCATCATCTTCAAAGTACGGAAGAAAATCATATGTATTTTCTTCCTGAGATTCCCAATTCCATGTCGCTCCTTCATCAAATTCAACATCACGACTCACCACCACTTTGCCATTGCCAGGGTTGTATAACTTGTAACCTATTGAACTCGTGTCATAGCCAACAAACACATGCTTGACACTTCGATCATAGTGTTTAGCTCTTCCTTGATGTGACACGTGGGCATAGGCTATGTTCCCAAAGATTCTCAAGTGTTTGACACTTGGCTTCCTTCCGCTCCATGCATCTTGAGGAGTTTGATCTCTAATATTTCTTGTTGGAGATCTATTGCTCAAATAAACTGCACAAGCAACAGCTTCGGTCCAAAATTTCTTGGGCATATTTTTAGCTTTCAACATACATCTAGCCATATTAAGAATTGTTCTATTCTTTCTTTTTGCAACTCCATTTTGTTGTAGTGAGTAAGGTACAGTTAGAGGGAGATCAATTCCGTGAGATTGACAAAAGTCATTAAATTCTTTTGAAGTCAATTCGCCTCCTCTATCGGACCTTAAAGCTTTTATTCCATGACCACTTTCCTTTTCCACAAGTGTTTTAAAGTTCTTAAAAGCAACAAATGTTTTAGATTTTTGCTTCTAGAAATAAACCCAAGTCTTTCTACTAAAATCATCAATGAATAGTAGAAAGTATTTACTTTTACTGAAACAAGATGGATTGATTGGTCCACACACATCAGTATGAACAAGTTGTAGTGGCTTGGTAGCTCTTGATGTGGCCTCCTTCGAAAAACTCTTCCTTGCATGTTTGCCAAGAAGACAAGCGTCACACAATTGATTAGGGTGGTTGATTGAAGGCATTCCATTCACCATCATTTTTCTCCCATTTATTTAAGCGCCTGAAATTTCAAATGTCCAAATCGCATGTGCCAACACCATGACTCATCTTGCACATTAGCCTTCAAACACTTTGCCTCAATTGTATTAAGATTCAAAATAAACAATCTATTCTTTGCCATTTGAACTTTAGCAATTAAGTTTGGATTTGAATCTCTAAGCCAAAGATGCATATCTTTCATATGAATATCATCCTCTTTCAAGAAGTTGGCCCAAACTCAAAATATTACTTTTTAATTTTTGCTCATAATAAACATCTTTAATCATCTTATGGCCACCATTTTTAGAGAAGATTAGAATCGTACATATCCCTTCAATTTGAATCTTTGAAGAATCTCCAAAGGACACATTTCCTTTCACCTTTTTAATGAGTTCCACAAACTTGTATTTGCATCCACACATATGGTTGCTTGCTCCATTGCCCAAGTTCCACGAGCTGCAATCATCCTTGTCACCTTCCTTTAGTGCTAGCAACAATGTCGACTCATCTTCTTCTTTGTTGTCAACAAGGTTAGCTTTCTCTTCAACATTACTACGACATTCCCAAAAGAAATGGCCAAATTTATGACAGTTGTAACTCTCAATTTTAGATTTGTCATACCTTTTGCCATTCATCTCTTGATAGTAACCACGTCCTCTTCCTCATCTTTGTCCACGACATCTGAATGCTTGAAAGCTTTTTTCTTCATTATTGAAGTTGTTACCATTACTTCTTCCTCTTCCTCTACCGCCACGGCCTCTTCCTCATCCATTTCCTCTATAGCTCTTTTCACCTCCATAATCCTTGAAGGATGCATTGGTTTTAAGAAGTTGCTCCAATGGCTCTTCTTGTCTCCTTCTGATCTTTTCTTCGTGGGCTTGTAAAGAACCCTCTAGTTGTTCTGTCAACATAAAGTCTAAATCTTTAGACTCCTCAATAGCACAAAACACATAATCAAATTTAGGTGTTAAAGACCGAACGATCTTTTCTACCACACGAATTTCTTCCATTTCTTCTCTGTACCTTTTTTAATTCGATTTACAACAGCTTTCACTCTTGAACAATAATCCGAAATGGATTCAGATTCCTTCATTTTTAAAACATCAAAATCAGCCCTTAGAGTTTGAAGTTTTATCTTCCTCACTTTATCAACTCCTTGGAGAGAATTTTGTAAAATCTCCCAAGCTTCTTTTGAGGTGGTAGCATCAGCTACCTTCTCGAACATGACATCATCCAGACATTGGTGGATGATGAGAGCTTGTTGATCCTTCTTCCTTATTTTTACGAAGACATATTTTTCATTTTGAGTAAGAGCTTCCTCATTATCGGGTATTGTATACCCACTACGTACAATCTCCCACACGTCTTGAGAGCCAAGAATGGCTTTCAATCGTAGGCACCATTTTTCATAATTTTCTTTTGTGAGACAAGGGTATTGAAAAGCGAGTATACTATTATTTGCCATGGCTCTGATACCACGATGTTGGGAAATAATAGTTTACCCCAGGAACAATTCCCACAATAATCCACAAGAATTGAAGAGTACAACGACACCAAGTTTACCACGATGTTGGGAAATAATAGTTTACCCCAGGAACAATTCCCACAATAATCCACAAGAATTGAAGAGTACAACGACACCAAGTTTCTTAACGTGGAACAACCTTTTAACAAAAAGTAAAATAACTACGTATTGAGAGGAGCAAAATAACTTCATTATAGTGAGAGATATTACACACCGTAGTCGTAGACTACTACACACTCAAAAGAAATTAGGAGAAGACGTCTCCTTTTATAGATGAAGCTGGCGACGTTTGGACCAATCAGAATTCAGATGGCAAAACTGCTTTGTCAAAACCATTTTCATTTCTCATAACATGCTTGTTATGGTTTTCTCATAACAGTTACCAACTAATATTTATTTATTGAGTAGGCCCCACACTAACAAAGCTCTAGTAAGTTTTCCATAAGTTCTAGTGTTAAAGCATTAATCATTTTGAAATAATAGATAGTTAGTATGGTTTGGTAAGTTCAACATTGCATCTTTTACTTTACTTTTTGCTGATTTTTTAAGCTAAATCTTTTGATGTTGAAGCGCCATCGATGGCAGTGAAAGAAACTCCAGCACTTGCGTTGCCTCCTGTGCCACTATTTGGATTGAGCATAGATGCGCCTCTACTAATTCCATGTGATGCAGATGAAGAACAGTTTGACAAAAAGATAAAACTGAATCCCTTGTCTGAACTGAGTCCACCACCAAATCCATGTCTTCAGAATGAATGTTCTTCCCACATTAATGAAGAATCAAAGACCATAATATCTCATGTCAAGTCTGTCAAGTCTGTGTTGGTGTACCAGCTCACTTGTGGGAGCACCAAAACCGTGGAAGACATGGTTAAGTGCGCCAACAATGCCTTCTTCAACTTGGATATGCTGGAAACTGATTATACTTCTTTTTATAAGGATGTCAAGGATTTCATCACATATCAAGATGAATTGCTCACAATAAAGAGACAGAGAGAGATGCAATCTTTTCTGGAGCTGAAGACAAGATATGAAGATGCTATAACTTGTGCAAATGATCTTAAATATGAGATCATTCGTATTCAAGGCCATCTGGAAATGACCATGAAAAAGAAGGAACTTCTGGAACGACTAATAGCGGAGGCAGTGGAACTGATTGGAAGGCTGAAACAGTGTGTTGCTTCACTTGAAGAGGGTGAAGATGCTCTAGAACATATATGTAAGAAGCAAATATCAATTGCAGCCCATGAGAATGCACAACATGAGGTGCAAAAACTTCTTACTCAGGTGGAGGCAGCTAATGATGTACTTAGGGAAATTGATCAGCGCGAAAATGAAGCTCTGGATGGCATTGAGTCCACTACCCGTCGCTTAAAGTCCATTCAGTCTTAAATTTTGGATACAGATCTTTAGCTGTGTAGTTTATGTATGGTGTTTATCTTGAGAACTGCTTAGCATACTGAAATGTTGAAAAAGTTGAATAGCTTACTGAGGAATACTTTTTACTTGTTTGAATGTGCTTTATCTTCTGATTGAAATGAACAAATTACTTCAGTGGAAATGCAAGAGTTTGATATTAGTACAGGCCTGATTCTGTAAATCTTGAACTTGTTCCCTATGATTTTATAAGTTTTGTGCTATATATTCTATTATTTGGCAGATCTATACTTGTCTAATTTGGTTGTTATTTGCATCTTGATTTGTTTCAAAACATGTTTTCAAATTATTTTCGTTAGCCAAGGGTCTCACGGAAACAGCCGCTCCACCTAGATGAAGGTAAGGTCTGCGTATATCTTACCCTCCCTAGACCCCACTTGTGGGATGTCACTAGGTTTGTTGTTGTAGGGTAGTCTTTATGAATATTGGATGAGGCCTATTATAGATTCCATGTCTTACAAACATCTTAAGTTGATTATAATTTCCAGAAAATTCTAAGTCCAAGTTGTAGACTGTAATAACTAGTAAGAGATCACTTAAGTTGTTCTTAACTAAATGATTGAATGTCCATTTGATTAGTGTATAAATTCGTGTTAATATTTCCCTTTTGAATGCGACAGTTTATGTTTAATACCTTCCATATTTCAGTGATTGTATGAGATTTATTAGTCTAATTGGTGTGTTTGATATGCGAAAGTCATTTTTAATGAAATATTTTCCATGATGACTAGAAATCCACAAAAAGCATTTGTTGCAAAAATGTGGAAAATTACTTCCATCACTTATGGACAAATTAAAATTACTTCCATTGCACATGACATGTTTAGCACCAAAAATTTGAAAAATCTTCATAGCAAGGGGTCAGATGAGATAATGTGAAATATGATACGAGGCTAGATATTACTGTAGTTTCTATACTTTCAGCTCGTATTCGTGCATCTACTTGTGATATCTATTACTAGTGATACTTTGAACTGAATTGCTCTCTGTTTTATGTTGTGGAATTATATTGATGATATGATGCATTCATGGAGCAAGATTTGTAGATATGTTTTGAAGTCTGAGTAGAAGTCCGAGGGTCGTGCGAACAAAGGCCGGATGAAGAAGGAACGAAACTGTATAAAAATAGAAGGCTGCACTATGTGCTGCACTGCATCCCTATGGTTGCACGGGGTGCACCTGGTAGTGCACAATCCTGTAGCTTGGTTTTGTGCACAGTTGATCGGACCCCTTGCTGCACGGCGTGCAACTCCCAGATCCCATTATGTTCGAGTTTTTTTAGGGTTATGTCAAGGGCATGTCCGTCCTATCTTAAATTCTACACTATAAATACACCTTGAAACTCAATTGAATGGGACTTTCGAATAATTTTACACCCAAATGAGGCAAGGAAGAGAGAAGATCAAAATTGAAGGCTTTTTCTTATCAACCCATCATCCTTTGTGTAGATTTACATGCTTATAGTTTATTCTTGTCTTAAAATATGACTACGAGTGGCTAAATGACCCATTCTAGGGTTGATTGAACCACTCTCATACTTATGTGTTATGAATTATGGCATTAGTGAATGAAACTTGTTTAATCTTCCTATCTAAGTGTTTATGATTTGTATGCTTATGATTGGTAGAGCTTCCAATTGATTGGTCCCTTTATTCTTGTGCTGAGTTATGGTTAAATATTTAGCAATATATTTGAACCTAAAATAAAGGCTTTACTTTGGTTGTCAAAAATGTGAATTGTGACCAGTGATCCCTATTGTGAATCATAATTGTTTTTTTTTTTTTTTTTTTTTTTTTTTTTTGTGAAATTTTAAGCTTAATCACTGTACAATAAGCCAATTTTGGAAACAAACATCATTGACTTTGTGAACCATAGTTGTAGTCCTACCTAACTTCATTAATTGATTGAAAAAAGTTAGTGAAAGTTGTAATTATTGTACGAAATGTAGTTGTGAATTTTGAGCAATTGTTTAATAGGAAGAAGCAAGTTGAATTTCGTTAATGCATTGTTCTAACACATGAGTAGGAGTTGGGCAGATCAATCATAGGCTTCTAAACCCTTGAATTAGTCTATTTCTTACTACTTTGTTATTTAGTTTATTATATTATTAATTAGTTGTTACATTGAAACCATCATAAAAATACAAACTTTAGAAGTTAATTGATTAGATAAGTTAGATTAGCAACTAGATTTCGAGTGTCTTCTGTAGCCGAAATTCGACCACGAGGTTTTAAATACCGAGCTATATTTGTTGCGGCTGTTTAGTCCCTTTTATAGGCGTAGTTGGACGTGATAAAAATCTGACCCCTTGCGAAGATCAGAGCCATAAAATATTTCCTCATAAACTTTGAAAATAATTCTTTTTCATAAATGATTCAGTACATGGATACCACTTACTTACCATTTTCCAATTCTAGTTGTTTTTTATTTTGTGAATAGTAATGCGACAACTTTGATATCTTTCTTTTTTTCTTTTTGATAAAGCATGTAGTTTAAGAAAGAGAACTTTTGAAATTTGTGTGCTCAAAACAAATCATCAAAAGTTATGTGGTTATAAATTCATTAAGATTGAGTAAAAAGCTTAAAGTTAAATTATTTTTAGATATAAATATGCTATTCTTTTTTGTGACATTAAAAAGAAATGAGTATAACATAATTTGGGACAGATTAAGCGACAAGAACTAGGAGCACTCAAACTAAATGCTGTTATTTAATATAGTATGATTTTAGACTATGATTTTTTACTGCATAGATCATGTTTTGCTGCATGTGCTTACGTTGTCAACTAATGAAAAAAAATAAATACGGTTCTTGAGAACATGGAGAACATTTTGTATCTAGAAATATATAAGCAGCTTACATAATCAATAAAAGTAATTGTGTCATTTACATAACAATGATTACACCAAGCAAAAAGAATTCAGTAAGCATTTAGCTTTAAGGACATGTTTTAAAGTTAAATTTCCTTCAAAGCATGCATCTCTGATTCCTCTCCTTCCATATGCTCCATATAAAAAAGGGACCATTAGTATTCTTCACTATCAAGAACTATAAAGAAAAACCATTCATTGGAAATATTTACAAACTGCTTTTGTCTGTCCAGAATACACCAGCAAAAATGGTATCCTACACCATTTCTAGAACACTGGCACTTTAAGCTTTCATAAGGAGTAAATGTGCTTAATTCTTTTGATTAACTGCTTCACCTTGTTCAATGGTTCTTCATACAAGTAAGTTGGGTCGTCTAGCTCTGCAGCCAGGCTCCGCTCCCCAAGAAAAGCACGAACTGAGTCTGCAACTGAATTTGAGAGAGAAATGAGATTGTAGCCTCCTTCCAAGAAAAATACGCAACGTCCACCGCACAGATCTTTAGCAAGTTGCTTAATGTTAGAGGCTAGCATGTAATATGTCCCTGTTGTGAACTGCAAACTGGCAAGTGGATCCAACAAATGCGCATCATACCTGAAAATTTTGAATGACCTTAATCATACATCCATTGCGCTTTAATGCGGAAAAAAAAACAGAAATTATATCTTTATGCTTCATCATTCTAAATACACTAGGCACTGTTATTTTGACATGCCTAGCAAAGACCACATCCTTTAAACTGCCAAGAACAATTTCAGAAAAGAAACAGAATATGAGGGATGGTAATAGTGATCAGTCTGAATATTTCCACCTAGCTATACCTTGGTAGTTTAGCAGATAATACATGATATATTAATCACAGAGGAAGAAAAACAGATAGCACCACAGTAACAGAACAGTAAGTAAAGCAAAATGAACTCTGTTCAAGTCATTTCTTCCAAAATGCCAAATGTTATTCCATGGACAAGAAAATTACCCAGCTGAAACAAGGATTATATCTGGCTTGAACATTTGAGCACAAGGTACAATAACTTCATGAAACACCTTCCGCATTGCTGTATCACCTGATCCTCCAGGTAAAGGGAGATTCAATGTTGATCCTTCACCACTTCCACGACCAACTTGATCTATCTTACCAGTCCCAGGATAACTTCCAGCCTACATCATCCAAGGATATGGTGAACATGACTTCTTAAATTCATCAAATTGCAGCGTTTTGTTGAGGTATAATGACAGAAAATCCTCTATTTCCAATTCACACAATGTTTTGATGAGGCAAAAAGAGGAGGATTGCAGCATTAGTGCAAGTTGTTTCCGTGTTACGTAGGAACTAAAAGGAGACATGACAGAAATGTGGAGAGGCATATGAATCCTCCACACCAGAATTTTAGCCTTGCTGATTTCGGACAAGATAATCACTAGTTTAAGTATTTTATATAGCTCCATTTGTAGCGAACAACATGAAAGAAAGCTTCACAAGAGAAATCGCCAAGTCCCAAACCTCCTTGAACCAAACACAGTCTCAAGGATAACCATCTTTGTAGATAGATCTAGCTTGCTTAGATATTAGATCAAATTGAATTTTAAGACCCTTCATTCAACTTCAAAAGATCTCCAAAGCAATCTGTTCAATGTATGTATAGCTTACTTGGTGAGTTGAAAGGAAAAATATATCTGGGTCCTCATAGAAGGCATCATTGGTTCCATTTCCATGATGAGCATCAAAGTCTATGATAAACACACGCTTCAATCCGTGCATTCGTTGAGCATAACGAGCAGCAATAGCAATATTTCCAAACACACAAAAGCCCATGGGCCCCTCTGGAACAGCATGGTGACCTGGAGGTCGAATTAGCGCAAAACCAACAGGAGGATCATTGCTAACTTTGGATGCTGTTACCTGGAATATGAGATGGAACAATTAGTCCAGACCCCAAATCAGAAGTTTACTATCAAAATGCAACCTTAAGTGATTGCTACATCACTGAGACTTTAAAAACATCTTGGATTGAGACATCACCACTGCATCAACCAAGGAAATTCCAGCTCCAGCTGCCAATAGTGACTCGTGGAAGGTCTGCATCATTAGACGCCTACATCAGAGTTTACATTGCCACAGAGCACTTTGCGTCAAATGCTTCTCACAGAAATCAAGAAATTTAGGAACCTTGTCAGCTCATAACAAAATTTAAAAGCTAGCCTGGTTAAGAGTAATTTTTTTTAGAAAAAAATAATAGAAATTAAAGCACAAAATTTCTTTAATCGAATGCTAATGCCGATGGGGTAAAATATAGGGCTACTGTTTCATAGCTACACTCTGATGCAAACTGAAATATTAAACAGTGTTGCCATGCTTAGTTGGTTGGTCAACATGAAGTACCATAGATTACCACTTGCGTCTCATTGTGATTTGATGTTGTAGACTCACAAAACACCTACCTTTCTAATTGGACTTTGTGGAATAATCCTCTTTTATGATGTTAAAAAGTTAGTCAAATAGATACTTGCCTTAAAATTCATATCCTTCTTATGAGGAAAAAAACTTGAAATTAACAGATAACATTCTTCCATTTAGAAAAAGGAAAACTTTGAAGACCCAAAGCAATCAAAGTAAGTCAAATAATTGCTTTCAAAAGCATAAAATATCAAAACATATTCTGAAAACATTTTCACTGAGTTCACAGCCTGTAAAGAACTCTTCGGCCACTTGGGTCCCAGAGACACTCTGTAGAATGAGCTTCGCAAGCAAATGCTCGTCCAGAATCAGACACCTATAGAGGCAGGCACAGTGATTAAAGTTCTGCCCTATTTCAAAGCTACTCCATCTGTTTCATGTTTTATGGTGGTTTTTGATTGGACAAGGAGTTTAAGAAAGAAAAACAGACTTTGGGTACATACCCATTGTACCCTTAAAACTTCGGTTTTAAACATGTCATGACATTTCAATTAACTATAAGAACATGTCATTAAGGGTAAAACAGAATTTCAACTTACAAAGTTTTCAAATATAAAAATGTGTTATTCTTTAAGGAACAAAGTAAAAATCAACATAAACGAAGATGACTTAGCTGCAAACTTCCTCCGAGGATATGATAAAAAAGTAAGCTAACAACGAAATGAGACAATAGGTGTCGTCGGGTGGCATCACTCTTTAAAAGGTTGCAATACTGAGTGCAATGAAATACAAGAGAAATATATCAATGTAACTGTCAAGTAACTGTGAAACCACATTCATGATTTTCCAAGGAAGTCTGTACAAGGGATGTTAAAGTAGATTCCACAAACTGTGGAAAGATAAAGATTACATTTTCGCTCAAGAATTACGTCAAAGATGGTCTCCACAGTGGTCAGAAGTGAACGAAGATAATCAAGGTGGCCATCCACAAGTCAAATGAAGCGACAGATCTGCTGCACCTAGAAGATTTACAGAAGGCAGAGGTGCTCATTGCCATAGTTAGAGGAAGGAGATGCAACAATCTTATCCTAATTCATCCACCGCGAGCTGCCTTATGTTAGGTCAGAACCTGTTCCTCTTTTTGTTTAAAACATAAAAAAGAACAAAACATGAGAAGTGAATGAATGAGAACTTCTTTGAAACATCAGCAGCAGCTGACTTGAGAGCATTTTCTTGGGGAATTTAAGGGATATAGTAAAATATACCTTCAATATTTTGGATCCTGAACCATATTTTTATCTATGTACTTCCAGGAACAAATTGACTTGGATAATATTGGTTTCTTCATTTGTTAAACTAGCAATTTCTCATTCTATTTCCTTTCTTAGTCGATAACATGGTTTATACTTACCAAATTATTTTTTCTGCTTATATTATATGATCTTCAATAAAAATGATCAATTTGAGATGATTAGGGAATTGATTAAGTAATTATGCACTTGCTAACACTGGATAGTTTGTAATTACTATATTCTCCTAACAAGCTTGAGGGGATACTCAAAGCTTTTCCATTCTCTCCTTCCCTATATTCAAAATGGTATCAAAGCCAAGGAACTAGATTGAACTCACCGAAAAAGCTACAGCCCCTTGACGGAAAATTAGCCACTGCTAGAGTGTTTCTACCTTTCACGTCACCACTAGGCTAGGAAGACTTGCAAGGCTCCGGCGAGTCTTTTCCTAGAACACCCATTCGCGGAACCTTCATCGTCGGTCACTACGCACAACATTCTCACCGGCAACATCTTCACGCTCCGCTGTGTGATGCTTTTTATGGCGCCATCTCTCATTGGATCCAGCATCACACGGCTCGCCGAGACTTCGCAACTCTAACCCACTACATTAGAGTCATTGTACGTCACTGCTCAGCAGTATGCGACTTAACCAAGATCTGGCAGGTTATCTCTTTGAATCCGTGATGTCTTCACAGATTGTGACTCGTCAGATGATCCCCTTTTAGTAGTTAGAAAGATCAGAACTTAAGATCCGAGCATCCTCTCCAATTTTTTTATTTCCTCGCTATTTCTTCAAATTTCCCTCACTGTCTCTCTCTGAAAAATTAGTGCTAGTGTTTCAGATTTGGTGGGAATCCACAGTGTCTATAAGATTTGGTGGGTTTGCTATTCTCTTTGAGAGATTTGCTAATTTTTCTGATTGATACTCCAGTAAACCATGGCAGAACAAGAAAATTCTACCATTTTCCTTTCTTTTTCCTCCATTTCAAGTTCGCTCACAATAAAAGTGGCTAAATTGGAAGATAGTAGTAATTACATGCCATAATCTGCTTCAATTGAGTTATAGTTTATGGGCAAGGGATATGATGATCACAAGAACGCTAGTGAGATTGAGTAAGTTACTCAATTTGAAGTGTTGTAAGATTTGGATCAAAGCCAAGACATTGTATATGAATGATGTATAATACAAATACAAAGCCGTCTCAGACATTGTCCAACTACAACAAAATAATCGAGATATAACAAGTTACTTAGGACAAATAGAAACCCAAGAGGCCAGTTTGAATTTCATGTCATTTTCTGATAGTATCACTACACAAGCAACAACAGATAAGTTCTTTATGATTCTGGCATTGAAAGGACTCCAATATGCTCTTGGCTTTGTAAGGTATCAGATCTTCACAAGTCCAGCAATTCCTTCCCTATACATTTTTCCCTTTTTTTTTTTTTTTGATAGGGTAAGGTTTTATGAATAGAGATAGATGGTACAAAATTACAGATAGACAGACAGCATCTGCCCCTTAACGGCAGTTACATTTATCCTATCTCATTTAGAAGTTCCAAATATTGTGCCATATTTTCCTTAACACTTCTTTTCCACCAGAAATATAAGTCAACTAAACAACTATTCTTAATTCTAGAGATATGTTTTCTTGTGCCTTCAAAGCAGATCCTGTTTCTTTCCAGCCATTTCTTTTATAAGGTAAATAATATTATCAATGACAAAGATGGGCCAAAGAAGTGCCCGTATACATTATACTAGTATACCAAAAAAGAAAAAACCGAACACCTACAAAAACGTATGATTTTCTACAAATGTTACCCAATCTTCTATACAATATAGGGTTTTCTACAAATGCCACCAATCCTCTATACAATAAGGAACTTTATAGGTGCACCAAAAAGAAAGAAAAGAAAAAAAGGCTATTCCGTCCTCAACTGAGTGAAGGTCATCTTTACCCCTTCAAAAGAACTCATGTTTCTTTCTCTCCAAATAATCCAATTAGTGCCAAAGGATATAGGTTCCATCCCTAGCGCCTTTTACTCCATCTACCACAATTCCAACCAATCATTAACTCTTTCATGGTGTTTGGCATCACCCATGACATGCCAAACCAATTAAGAATATCCCAACAATACCTCGAGACAAACTGCAATGGAGGAGGAGATGATCGGCATCTCCACCCAACTCTTTACACATAACGCACAACCTAACATAAGTGACCTTCCTTCCTAAGATTCTCAGCCATCAAAATCACCCCTCTAGCTGCTAATCAAGTGAAGAAACACATCTTCCTCAAACCTTCAAGATCCAAATCACCCTATAAGGAAAGGAAATCTCCTATCAAAAGCTTCTTGTAAAATAACTTCACCCCGAAAAACTCTAGTACTCCCCAATCCCCACCTCCATACATCATGGCTACCTGTTGTCGAGAATTGACTGTGAAACAAGTCTATCAACCTCTGATATTCACTTAACTCTCAATCATGGAAATTCCTTCGAAACCATCAAATCCCATCCCCCCCCCCCCCAAAAAAAAAAAAAAAAGAGAGAAGCCCTCCCATCTTGTATCTTCCGTATCTGATAGACTATCAACTCCTTTGGCATGATATTTTGTAAACTGATTGCCCTAAAGGCCAACAAAAAAAAACTAAAAAAGAGATTCCCCATCTTGTATTTACTTTATCATTCTGAACCGTCTCCCACACATTATGATCCTTATTTGAAGCACCTAGTGGAAGACCGAGATAGCTGTTGCGAAGAGCCCCAGTTTAAGATCTGAGCAAGCGAGCCAATACTGTCCACCTCACCAACCACAATACTCTCACATCTTCTGAGGTTAATCTTAAGACTTGACGCCGCCTAGAACCACGTTAGAACTCGACCCAAGTTTTCCAACTAAGTCTCCCATCCATCTTTATCCTTCCCCCAACACCAAGGAATTTTCTCCCATCCATCTTTGCCCTTCCCCCAGCACCCACCAACCCTCCCCCTCACAGCCAAACTAAAAGAGAAATTTTGCCACACCCCACGACAGACACCTTGAGCCCAGACCTTACCCCCACCCCCAAGCTTCAATAGCCCAGTTTGCCCCCATCTCCGCTGAGTTCAGTCTCTTCTCAAATCTTCCGACCAGGCAGGTCGAGAGAAACTCTCTTTTTTTCCTCATAATATGCTCCTTGCTAAGTCTGAATGTGGGTTCGAACCCAACACCCACCTTTTTGCAAACACATCTAAAGTTAAAGCTGGAAATGCTAAGACCTCTTAGTAGTTTTGAAATTTGGGACTCCTAGAATCTAGAGAGGAGGAAAACTCTCTCTCTAAAACTCATTAGCTATCCACTTTCTTTCCAACCATATTGTCCAAAAGACATAATGGGGTTGTTCTCCAAACTGTTAGCTGACTCGTTGCCATTTCATGGTATTACCAGGTTTCCAAGCCCGACAGTTCGATCCCCAGAAAATATTCTCCCCCCACCCCCACTCCTCCCCTGTTACAATGTATCTCCACGTACAGTTGATAATAATGATGTTGAAACATAATGTATGCAGAATGGAAATCCACAGGAATAGAATGATTATCAAAAAGGGGAAGGCAAAGGTTCCAGACCCTATTCAATAAAACAAAGCTAACCTTTTCCTTCTTTAAACTGGTCTTATTCACTCTAGAATGTCCATTCCATTTGATCTTCATTAGCAAACTAACCAAGAGAATAAATTGCTTCACCTTTGTGGCTAACTATGTGTTTTGCAGGATTGGACTGTGGGGAAGACGTTTGAAACAAGATATTTTTATAATACTTTTTTATGTTTTTTGAGTAAAGTAGCAATAGGTAGGGGGTGTATGCTTATGGACTGACCCAGGAGGCCAGGAGTCTATAATGTTATATAGAAAATCCACTGACAAAGAAACCATTACCCCTTTTCCTTTCTTGATATGTAAATGCAAATGAAATATGAACTAGCAACGAAGAGGTCAATTCTCCGTAGGATAAGCCAAAAAATTTACCACTTGAACATAGGACGCAAAATGACCTAGTTGCCCTATGAGTATTACAAAACCTTATCTTCTTGTTTACTAGTTTACATTGCTGCTATCATGGTTTAAACCACATTAGAGGAAATATCTGCACGAATGTTATGCGTTTAAGATAGACCTCAAGAAGGAGTAACAAAATCTCATGAATTAGGAGCAGCACAAACTACTTTCATAAATCACAGGCAATCTTCATCAGTTTTCTTTCTGATTGCAAATAAAAGCAGAATCTGATAGCTATAAAGACTAGCATCACAAAGAGGGAGAATTAGCTTAAAGATGTATTCTTACTGTGGCAGTTGCATATGTTGGTCCAGATCCTTCAATTAAAATTAGACCTTTCCCTGAAGCTTGATCCATAGCCTATAGATGGTGGACAACAAATCAAAAGAAAGATGGGATGAGAAAGAAAATGACATGCCAAAATAACAAATAACAAGATTAATAGTAATAAGGGTGAACCATGATCAAGACAATGATGCAGCATAATAATAATGACATGGAAAAATAACAAAAACTTCATTCGTATTAAAAAGAATGGCGGAGTTAGGAACATGGGATTCCAACTTCAATTTTTCTCAATTCGGACACCAGTTCCTTATATTTTTTAGAATAAAAATTACAAAAAGAAACTACATAAGTATTATGAGTCAATTTTTACAACAAAAAATATTTGAAGAACATTTGGCAGAAGGTGCAAGTTGCACACACGGAAAATAAAAGAGAAGGTCGCTTGATGTGGTCGGTCATGTCCTATGTCGACCTACATATGCACCAGTTATCAAGAGTGACACGATGGTGAGATAATGTGGTAGAAATGGACAAGTTTATCAAGAATCACACAGATGGAAATTGTCTCAAACAACCTATTTTTAGGAATCTAACATAGGTAAAGATATGGCATAATTTATATTTACATAGACAATACCAATTAGTTCAGACTAAAAATCTTAGTTATGTAGCATGTTTACTAGAAGTCTTTTCGTCCTGCAAGATTTATATGCCCATAAAAATATAGAGAACTTAGTACATTTTATTTTTTAATTTAATTTTATATAACATTGGACTCAATGAGCTTAAACAAAGTGACATGGACACTGAGGATTCGCATAGCTGACAACAACTTGCTAGGCAATGAGGAATAGCTGTTGTATAATAATTTCATAGAGAAAATCGATTAACTCATTAAATAATAATACTGCCATATAAAATGAAATAGAGTCATGACTATGATGGAGGTGGTGGAAAAGTGATACTCCTTCTATCCCAATATACGTGATGGTGTTTGACTGGGTGCAAAAAGAAAGAAAGAAACTTCTGAAACTTATGACCTAGAACAGTCAATAATATTTCTATGTATAAATCATTTCACTAAGGGTAAAATGAGAAGTTCATAATTATAATAAAATTATTATAAACCTAGAAACGTATCATTTAACAATGACAAGGCAAAATAAAAAGTAACAACAATAATATATATGATAATGATAACAACAATAATAATAGTGATGATGATGATGACGACGTTGATGTGATAATGACATAATGATAATAAAGAAAAAGAAGATGATGATTACAACATTGACAAAATTAATTTCATTGTGATGATATTGACAACGGCGATGATTACGATGAGGAGAAAAAACAAAGAAAAGTACTTTAGTAGTATTCCACAAAGAAATGTGCACCAAAAACAATATTCCCAAATTAGCTTGAACCAATTCATCGATCTCAATAAATTTGAGATGGAAAACTTTTGGTATAAAAGAACAAGAGAAGCCACAAGTTCATAGTGGAAGATCCTCATTCACCTCAATAACTACCTATACAATTTCAGAGAGCGCTACAATCTTCCCTAGTGAGACAACAATTGGACCGACATACCTAAGAGGGAGTACAACAAGCCCCAACTATTCCAGGGCTAAGGCCTAGATTTCATCCAACTATTATGACTGCATGGCATTGAGATACAATCAATAACCTGGTGTAAATGATGCTGCAAGCCCTTGAAGGCATTACATGAATTTCACCCCACTCAATTAGCAATTCAACCTAGTGATGTTTTCAGGCCATCATCGCTCCTCTTTCCTATCCTCAACCCACAAAATGAAAGAGAAAAGAGACATAAGTTAACTGCCCTCATTCCATAAGTCTTGATTCTCCATGGGTGCCCTTTGCAAATTCATACAATTTATCAGGACATGAAGAATGCATGCTCAGAGATATATGTTGAGGAAAGAAATGACTTCAAGTACTTTCTTTCACACGCAATAGTTTAGTAAATCATTTCTTTTAAGTTTCACCCAGACTTCCTCCCATTTGACCTAGAAAGCAATGCAGAGTAATAAGCTCTTGTTGTAAACATGGGTATATTATCAACGCTAGTTAAGATGAAGCTGCTAGCCAACAACAACAACAACAACAACATTGCCAGTGTATCCCGGTTCCTCTACATTACTTATCACAAAGAGAGGGTCCACCTTATTAGGCGGTGAAGCTAAACTTGTATATTTTTTTCTACCATCAAATTCCACTATTCCATGAAACAACGTGCTCAATACACATTTAAAAGATTAAATACAACAATGGTTCATGAATATGTGGTTCATGGTGTCACCCTCGACAACAGCTCTGCATTTTATTGATTTGGAGGGAGTTTCGTTACGGCAGAAGCTTTTATTTATTTATTTTAGGTTGCAACATACTCCTTATGCAGCCTGATTCATTCTCTGGAATAAGTACATGGAAAATTTTTGTAGAAATGACGGAGAGACTCGAAACCAAGATCTCTTCAGCGCCAATACCATGTGAAAGAAATTGTGCATCTAAATCAAAACTTTTAGCCAATGCGTAGTAGTTCAAGATCTTTATAAATCCCTTTGGATTCCCTCATATAGTTCCCTCATGTGTGAAAGCCATTACATAAGTTCACATCGCATTGGAGCCAAACTATGACAAGGCCGTTCTCAAAACAGTTCTTTTAACTTCTAACCTAATTGTAAGTTCACATTGCACTTTCCTTTACCAACTTAACCTATCAAGTTGCTCTCGGTTCGCCTATATCCTATTAACCTGTCAAGCCACTAACTCTACTCCAATCACACTCCTCCGCAATGTTAGCCTCATCCCTCAAACCCACTCTTAAGCATGTTGACTCGCTTCACTTTTCAAATTTAAACCCATAAAAGCCCAATAGAGAAAGTAATCTCATTTATCGCGCAAACTCTAAAGTTGGATTAGGCTTGCGAGAAATTTAAAAAGATGCACCAAAGACTTTGGCCATATAAGAACTACCCTAAAATGCCATATGAGAGTAATTGCAATAAGATGAAAATCTGATGTTAAAATTGCAATCCAATCTATGGTACATACTACAGAGACTCATACATATGTAGTGCATTCCATTTCCTTTCAATTTTATTTCTTCTCCGTGTAAAGCGGTATAGGTTTCTCTTGCCTAGCCAAAACCATTCAGATAGAAAAATGAATAAAACAAGGGACCCCATAAAAGGGTGATCACTTCTCCATGTAGAAATTTTTTCCTAGAACGAATTACCAAAAACAAGGGTAAAAGGTCCACATGTTATACTCTTTACAGTATATGATAAAATTACGCAAAGAGAACTTCAAACTAAAACACTATTTTACATTAGGTGGACTTTTCAATTTGCCATGTGCACTCATAAAGAATGGCGATGACATGGGTATGGATCCTTCACACGGCTCCTTCATAATAGAAGGAATCCAACAAAAAATGAAAGTAACAAGGTAGAATACGTACCGTTATCTGCTTTTCAAATACATATTCCGTGTAACTTCAGAATAATCTAAGTCAGATAACTTTTCAACAAAAGCACAAAATGGGAAAAGCTGAATGCCAAGCATGGGTATCATCTTAAATACATACCAAAAACCTCCCATGAGTATAGGGGAACAAATGAAGATAAAGGAAATAGATTTAGACAAAATTCAGGAAAGTTCCGTGTTACTGTAAAATGACATTTATGAAGAATTACCTAACCTTATGGCTATGATACCTTCTCAAGACCAGAGATATAGGCCCCAGCATGAACACTTGCTACATCATCTATTGTAGCTGGTCTGAAATTTTGCAATTCAATAATATCTGAGCCCCGAAACTGGAACAAAAGATAGCATGATTAGTTGTAAAAGAGTGAAATAACATCACAATAGGACTCGTCAATGCACAGGAATGTTCTTGTCTTTTTAATCAGATCCAAAGATCCACCCCCTGCCCACAAATACCCAAATGGCAGAGTGCTACTGCAATTCTCATGCCCTCCTATTACCGGTGGTAGTGGCAAAGGGTCATATGATAAAGAAAATTCACTGCATCTGACTTTATAAAATCTCCCTTAAATTCCTCACACGAGTTGCTTCATACTTTAGGGTAGGATGGTAGCTTCAATAAAATCCTTCCATAAGCTGCTTCACACGTCATGAATAGCATGGTAGCGCACACAAGTGTAAGGCAAAATAACTATATCGGGAAATATTCTCAATATAAAAAAAGATATTAAGCACCAAAACCATAATTTTATTTACTTCCAACATCAGTTATGATTCACTTTGGTAGATTATATCAGGCTTACCAAAAAGGTAGAAGGTCAAGTTACAAGCTAGAATATATGTTTTAGCCATATATAGGGGTCAAGATGATTGACACCAAATTCTAGACTTCCAGCACATAAGCTAAAATCTTTTTTTTCCTTTTCTCTTGTAACAATCAAAATGTTACTTATCAAAATTACAGTCATTTTTTTCCTTGTATTTCAGTAGGACACCCATACAGAACGCTAATAACTAAGGTTTTGAAACCTTTTGTCCATTAACTGGTTTCACAATTAACCGATTTTCCAATATAGTTGCTAATGTGATAAATTGTGATGTTTGACATTAACATACCTTTCCAGGTATTCCCTTAGGGCATATATTATGTGCTTTTCTTTCATGACCTATTGGTGAAAACAATGAACACAATAATCAACATTGACAACTAACTGCTCAGTCTTTTGGGGCATACCTTTGAAGTCAGTTGCATCTTTTCCAGAGCTGTAAAAATGGCAGGAACTCTAGAGTTGCATTCTGGATGTGATTCCTAAAAAAAAATTGACTGAATTCCAAGAAATAGATATTCCCCAACATAAAGACATAGTAAAGGGCGTAAAAAAAAAACAACAACAATTGGGAAAGTGTATTGTAACTTATATCGGTATAATAGAAAAAAGAGAATGGTGTAAGATGTTACAGCCAAAACGATGTTAGGATAGTGAAGTTTTAAGGTAGTTCTTCATGCAAGTAAAAAATTAACAATAATCTGTAGAAAGAGAACGAATTGTTCTATAACATCAATTGAATACTTTGATTAAAGATCCTTGCACTATAAACACATAGAAACTTACTTAGCCCAACGAAATTAAGAGGCAAATCTTAGGAGTTGACAAAGTTTGAGATGGAACAATGCCTCTTACCCCCAAAGATAATTTGCAAGTGAAATCTAGTTCAGGCAAAACTATTCAGCAACAAACTTTCACACTTACATAGCACCCAAATTTCAAATGATTCAGGTAGCATTTCAAAGAAGAAGCAGCATTATTATATGTCTAGTGCAATGTAACCACACCAAGGGCATGCTTGGAAAACCGAGAATGCTTCCGACTTGCTGCTAACCTATTCCTGTTAGAGAAACATCAAAAAAGAAAGGTAAAGGTTACTACGGGGACCTTCCGTTTATTGTAATTTGGATTCCAAGAGTGCATATTGCAAGGTTGGGCAGCTAGGGGAGCGATATTGACATTTGAGAATCCGAGGAAGAAGAGGATCAAATAAGTTAGTCGGTGTTTCATGTGCAAATTCTCTGGAGAAGATGTTAAGCACCTCTTGTTACATTGCCGAGTGGCGGAGCGTTTGTGCTTGGGGTTATAAGTTGGTTTGGGGTTCAACGGGTGATGCCAGGAATAGTGAAGGAAGCGATGTATAGTTGGGCATTTAAAAAGAGGAAGAGGAGACCGAGAGATTGAGATGCTGCTCCATTAGCCCTTATGTGGATTCTGTGTTAGGTGAGAAATATGATAACTTCCCAAAATTGTAGAATACTTTTCTTTCTAGTGTCTTTATGGTGATTGGGTTTTCTTTTTGTAGAGAACTATATTTTGTTGTAGGTTCTCGACTTCAAATAGTAATATCTTTTACTTTTTCCCCTTCATTATTACTAATATCTTTTATTTTTTCCAAAAAGAGGTTACTATGGGCACATCCAACAAGACAGGGGCAAGAAATGTGAGAGCAGTGTTTTGGAGAGTGTGAAGCAAAGAAAAGCGACAAGCGCCCCTAACGCTTGAAGCGAAGCATTCGCTTCATTGAAGTGAAACGAAATTTTACTAAAGCGCTTGCTTCTATTTTTTCATTCAAACAACACTGGTAAATGCTTTTTTCACTAAAGCGCTCGCTTCACGCTTCAGTTTCTTCATGCTTCAGCATATGAAGCGTGCGCTTGTGCGCTTCATTGAATATGCTTCGCTTCATAGATCAAAAGCGCTGAAGGATTGCTTCGCTATGCTTCATCGCTTTAAGCGATGAAGCGACCGCTTTCCAAAACACTGTGTGAGAGAATGGGAGATATTCAGCATTTCAAGGTGTTCAACAAAGCCCTTCTAGGAAAATGGATTTGGAGATTTGGAATGGGGAACGTTATATGGAAGGGAATGGTAGTGGAAAAGTATGGAGCTGTAGAGGGGTGGAAGACTAGAAATGCCACGGTTCAGTTTGGATGTGGCCTTTGGAGGGGGATTATGAAAGGGTGGGAGGATTTCGACAACCACATTATTTTTAGGGTAGAGGAAGGGATAGGATTAGCTTTTGAGATCATAAATGGTGTGGAGAGTGTGAACGCAAAACTTTTTTCCCCTAACATGTTTAGATTATCAAGCCAAAGAGAGATGACTGTCCTACAGATTCGCGGAGTTCCTGCGAAGAAGTCCCATGGGATTTGATATTTAGAAGGAGCCTCCAAGACGGGGAAGATGAGTGAACTTCAGAATCTAGTTGAGTTGCTTTACAGGCAAAACATTTAACATGACACTTCTGACATGTGGAGGTGGAAAGAGAGTTCAGATTGATTATTCATTATAAGATCATATTACCAGAGTTTGTTGGTGGGAGGGGAATCGACTTCTCCTTATTACTCCATTTGGATTCTCATGGTGCCAAGGAATGTTTGTTTTTTTGCGTGGTTGGCTGCTTAGCGATAGGCAATTGGTTTTTTTACTGTAGAAAATTTGAGGAAGTGGAGGGCCAATTACGTTAATTGTTGCTTTATGTACAAATGATCCGGAAAAAATGTGGACCATCTGTTGCTACATTGCAAGGTCGCAGTGCGGCTATGGACAATGGTTTTCATTGGTTTGGAATTCAACGGATAATGCTAGTGAAGGAGGCGATGTATAGTTGGGGTTTAGAAGGAGAAAGAGGAGACCGAGAGCATTGGATATGGCTCCTTTAGCTACGTGGATTCTTTGGAAAGAGAGACATATGAGAAAGGAAGTTCCTACAAGAGACTTGTTCATTTGCAACTAAGAACCCTTGGAAATAATATTTATTTAGGAAGAAGCACGCGACAGAATGGCATGCAATGGAACAGAATAAACATATAATTTTCTTGAAAAACGTACACTAACATCATCTACCTAACTGTCAAGAAAATTATCTAACTATGAATAAGTCAATTACACAAAACCAAACACACTAAGATGATAGAGAATGAATTGGCGTAAGAGCTGAATATGCTATCTCTCCAATAAATTGGAAACATAGAAAAAAAATATTTACATTGTTTCTCCCCTCTGCAGCTAGGATTTGATAGGACAATATATTTTAAGATATAAGACATAGAACAGTTTGTAAGAGAAGGATTACATGTGTGTGTTGGTGTTATATGGCAAAAGTGCGGGTGAAGATGTGAACCACCTGCTCTTACATTGTCAGTTAGTGTCTCGCTTGTGGTGGGAAATTTTAGGATGGTTTGGCGTTCAATGGGCTAAGCCATGTACAGTTATAGAAGTCTTGTTTAGCTAGATGTGTGGAAGACGGAAAAGAAGACATAGAGCATGGGAGCTTGCTCCTCTAGCGTCGATGTGGATCATATGGGGAGAGAAAAATAGGAGAGCATTTGAGGGAATGGAGGACTTTCATTTTTTGAAGAGTACAACAACATACCTAATGTTATCACACAAGTGGAGTCCGGGGAGGATGAGATGTACACAGACCTTAATCCTACCGAAGAAAAACGTTTTAGAAATCATGTTTGAAAAACAAGATGATAATATCAGGGTGAAGAAAATAATAAAACTAAAGAATACCCAAGATAAACAAAAACACCAGTAGATACGAAGACGAACACTAAGATAGAATAGTCTATAAGGACTAATATTACCGCTACTATGACAGAAATCACTCGACTACTATATAACCTTCTATTCTAATTCTCGACCTTCATGTTTTCCTATCTAGGGTCATGTCTTCGATGATTTGGAGGTGAGTCATGTCATGTCTAATCACCTCGACCAAATTTTTCTTCGATCTACCTCTACCTCTCCGACCTTCGTAGACCCAGGACTGCCAACCGCTCGCACTTCCTCATCGGAGCATCTGTACTCCTCCTTTTCACCCGTCCGAACAATTGCAGCCTTCTTATGACTCCGTTCCTAATCATTTTGTCTAGTTCAACTCTGAATGTGAAAATGCTGAGAAATTTGAGAGAGTTGGTCAGCAATCAGCAGTAAGTTTGAATATGTTCCTCAATTCTCCATATTTGCATGAAAATTCAACCTAGTTCCATGTGTATACCAGTATGGGACAATACAAAACATTCATAACTTATCACTTATCAGTTCAAACTATCATCCAGAGTAAGGCCATCACTTCTGCTGCTAGGAAAAGTAGGTTGGAACAATGGTCGATTGTTACAGTAGACACATGCATATAGTTTTCTTCATTTACTATTGGAAAAAACCTGCCCATTTGTAGTCTACAATTATGCTCTAAGCCCCTACTGTTGTCACATACAGTGACGCCTCTCTATAATGGCGACGTTTGTCCGGAAATTTCATGGTTGTTATAGCGAGGTGCTATTACACACGTGTAGTGGCATTTCACATTTAGACGTCATTTGGTTGCTATAGGCAAAAATTATGCAAATAAAATCAGATTCCTGAACGTTTATGTTATAAAAGAATACAAAATAATTAAATTTAAAATTTTGATTGATAGTCACATTTCATTATTAAAAGTTTGAAAAAAGACTCTATCTTTTTCAAGAGAGGGTAAGGTCTGCGAACATCACACCCTCCCCAGACCCCCGGGTGTGTTGTTGTTGTTGTTGTTGAAAAAAGCTAATACATTTTTTATAAATCATAAAAATTAGTTGTATTGTACATAGAAAGAATTAAGCTCCAAGACACAAGTATTTAAAACTAACTGAAAATTCAAATTTTGCAAGTTTACAGGAAGAAATATAAAGTTGTAGATTGTTTCGTAGATTCCAGTGTCTTAGCGACACTATAATGTTTGATAGCAAACATATAAGACCAAACTTTCAGAGGTATCCAATTGCATCACCTTGAAAGCAGTCTAAAAGCTTACCAGTTGTATTTTCTGTCTCAACCCAAGTAGCTAATGCTTTAAGTATAAAAATAAATGACTAGCAACGGAAGCTGAAAAGTTAGCAAAATCAATTAGAAGTAGCATTATAGTGAAATTAAAACCAATCAATATTTGAGACTTTGAGTAGTGCTATATTAAAGAGGTAATTTTACAAAGAGTGCACTTCAAAGGATGTCAATGTTGTTAGGTAGGTTGACAGTAGACTGCTGTTATAGAGATATAAAATAAAACATGAAATATTTGTTTCGGAGACTTGGTTGTTAGTCTGTTACAGTGACATGCTGTATAGCAAATGGTTGTAATAGAGAGGTCTCACTGCATCAACCCGCTCATGCACATAATGCTGTGTAGAATTTCTAAAGGAGAAAATAAATACAAAGGTTTGGATTCATTCCTCCAGAAGTCATAAGCAGTGGCAAGTTTGGAACTTGATCAGACCGTAAGCTGGTCCATGACCGTAAGCTTATACGCCGTTAGTTTAACTCTCTAGGTAGGCGTCGAATAAGCAGTATAAAAGTTGTTAGCATGAGCTGGTCCACGACAGTTTTAGGAGAAGGAGCTATAAAGTAAATGTTTCCATGGAATCCCCAAGCCAGCTTCATAATATGGAAAGTAGATTTACCTGATTATGACCCATTGCAGGAGAAGCAGCATAAATCACTTTTGCACTGACTCCAATAGGATCAGAAGGCAAACCAACATTGTTTTCCTGCTGATTTAGACAATAAGTGGTTCCTCGAACACTCTTTGACGAATATCCCTTGTCATGTCCAAGGTGCCTCTGGAGATCTATATTCTTAATGGTAATTCCATTTTTGGAATGCTTCTTAAGGGAGTGAACACGATGTCTAACCCAGAACAAGTTACCTGCCAAAAGGAAATGAAACAAGTAATGTGTACCCGTTGAAGAACAGAAGTCCAAGTTGAAAGCACAAATGAAGCAACTCTGTGACAACAAGATTGGACAAGATGATCTTCCAAAATAATTCCAACAGAAACTGCGCTTTTTGTATAACAGTAGTGCCTAGGCCAACTTGCACGCACCTCGACTAATTTCACCGGGTACCTGCCACCTCCCACCAGCAACAAGTACCACGTAATTCTACCCACATGTAGGAACATCAACCACTTCTTCAAAACATGCATTATGTTAATTTTGCAGCATAAACCTGCACCGGAGCATTCCTTGTTCTAGTCATTTTCCTTTTTCATAATCAAAAGCACTTCCAGTGCAATTAAGCTTCAGAACATATCTAGCTGCACGTAACTTGGATTTAAACACATTCACCATCTCCCTCTGTCTTTGTTCTAGTCATTTTCCTTTTTCATAATTCTTAAAATTAACAAGTTTAGCATTCACATTCTGGCTGCCCAAGCCTAATGCAAGTGAAAGCTCCATTTCTAAATTAAAATAATGACAACCATGTAGATTTTCTTGTTAACAGATGTCGTCATAGGCTAACTCGCACTAGGGCATGATTTCTTCTTTATATGTCAGTATAAAATCAAGGCTTACACAAAATTGGGACTATTTGTTTTCATACAAAGATACCTCCAAAATACCAACAAATAGCACTTCTCGTCGTTCTGTTCCAATGGATTAACAATACAATACTATAAAATTTAACTTTTATGTAACAATCAAAACAAAATTTAAAAGTAACAATACTAAACAACATGATTGGTAACAACCATCCAAACACGCAGAAAAAAAAAAGGGCAGCCCGATGCAGAAAACAAAAAAAAAAGATGCAAGAAAGTATGGGAATTCAAAAAAAGGGCATAACCCCAAATGGCAAATCTAATACTCTATTTTACACAAACCCATGACAACCTCATTAGAGAAGACCAACCCCCTTTAAGATACTTCTACCATTGCCAATTTGCCTAGCCCGCTGAGAGTTCACCACAAGCACACACATGGAGCCTGTTTGGGTGGGCTTAAAAGCTCAAGTTTCCCTTCCTCTCTCGGATATACGTTCATGGTTTGAATCGTTTATCTATTCTTTTCTTCTATTTCTGTTCTTCCCCGTCCCTGCTTTTCTTGTTATCTTGTGATTATTGCTTCCGCATCATAGTTTATCGCTTCCATCTATTTACCCCGCATCATTTACTTTCTGAAAAGGAAAATTGGAGACCTTGCTGGTATGATCCAAATCTAGCAGCCCTAAGTGAGGAGGAGAAAGAGTGGCTTCAAAGGCCATTTGATGAAGAGGAAGCAGCAAATGTGATAAAAGTAGTGGAGGGGGATAAGGCACCTGGACCGGATGGGTTCAATTTCAATTTTTTCAAGAAGTGTTGGCATGTTGTGAAGAGAGACATAATCAAGACCTTCAAAATTCTGTATAATGAAGGGGGCTTTACAAAGAGTCTCAACACTACTTTTATCGCTTTGATACCCAAGAAAAAAAAGGGCTTCTAATATAAAAGGCTTTAGGCCGATCAGTTTACTTGGGAGCATTTATAAGATAATTGCAAAAGTTCTTGCGGAGAGGTTGAAAACGGTGGTGAATAAATTAGTTTCCGGAAATCAGAATGCATTTTTGAAGGGCAGACAAATAGTTGATGCTTCATTACTGCCAAACGAATGCATTGACTATTATTGGAGGAATGGTATACCTGGGGTGGTTTGTAAGCTAGACATTGAAAAAGCCTACGACCACGTGAGCTCTGAGCCGGAACATTTTTAGTTATAAATTGACACACCTCAGATTTATTCGCTCGTTTGACTAGTTCTCTACTAGGAGGCATATGTGGTAATTCAGATTCAGTTTCTTCAGGTTAACCATGAAATTGACTAGTAGGTATTTCATCATCTAAATTAACCCCTTCGGTATTATCACAAGCTTGATATTGTGCCTCTAACATATCATTATCTAGTGGTCGATCAAAATCTAAATCATGATAAAATTGCGAGTCATCTTCCTGAGTAAAATCATCTAAATGAGCAGGAGCACTAGAACTACCAATTGGTCTTTTACCCAGAGCACGCCCACGTCTATCATTCCCCCTCGATTAGCACGTGATCTACGACCGCTACCCATACGCCCAATAAGTACTCTCCACACTCCAGACATTATAAGTAAAGCAAACTACTAAAATACTAAAATATGACTATATGCTTAAAATAATATTGCTAAAAAATTAAAATAGATAATAAGAAGTATGAACGAGTTTACTTGATGTCGCGTTAGAACTTAGAAATGAAAGATGAAACTTGACCGGAACCGTACAGGAACAATTTTCCACTCCACTCCAAATAATTTTTGTAATGCAATTTAGAATTTAAACCCTCTTTGCAAGAGCAATTTTGAATAATTTAGGAAATAGCCTTTGTAGAATATAAGAGAGATTGAGAGAGATTTAGAGAAAATATTAGAGAAATTGTGAATAAATTGTGGTATTTATAAAAAAAATAAGTTGGGGGGGAGTATGGGGCGCTTGGGGGGTAGGGGAATGAAAAAGAGTCATTTTTGGCCGTTGACTAATGGTTGTTGGTGAAAAGAGTCGTTGCCAATGGCTGGCAGCAACTTTTTTTTTTAAAATTTTTTGGCTCGGTCTGGTTCCGGCCCAAAAAAATCCGGTTCGAGCGGTCCAGTGGGGGGATGACGGGTTGGGGGACGGGTCATTGGGGGAGTGGTGCCAACGATCCAACTTGCACTGGTCCGACCCGATTGTCGATCCGGCGTCGGTCCAATCCGGCGCAAACTGGACACCCTTAGTCCTGTTGATCATTTTCTACACTCAGCATTTTTTTCTTCCATATTATAACTTTTCTGTGTTCCATTAACTGAGAGAAATATCAGCATTTCTCCATATTATAAATAGAACTCAATTTTTTTTTTTTTTGTATGTTTCTCACTTTGTTTTTTACATATATAGAGATGTAGTTTAATTTATTTTTTTGCATGTTTAGGTAATTTTTCACTAGTTGTTGTTGATAATTTCTCGCCATCATATGTTTGGGAAATAGTGTCCATTTTTTTCTCTTAAATGCAAGGTAATTCTTAGTTGTTTTTTTTTTTGAAAATTCTGTTTTTGAGCTTATTTAGAGTATGATTTTTTGTTGTGTTTGTATTAAGAAAATGATTTATGATAATATTGAGCTATTCAATTTCTTGATCTTTTTAGAAGGAAATTTCTTAATTCAACTATTCATTTTTGGTATTAACATTGGTGTCTTTGCTTGTATTTTTAATAGGCACAGTTGGTGAGAAGTTCCACAAACAAGCATTAAGAGGATTATGCAAATCTCTTCTTTATGTTTTCATTGCTTTCATCTGTTTATGGATGAAATGCTCATGCTTGGTGTGTACAATTGTATTATGAGTTTGCTCATTGCTAATTTTTCCTTTAAGGATTAATGGGTGCATTCATTGTGAAAACTCCAATTTTTACAACGAGGGGTAAAATTGAAGCGGCACATTTAATTTATTTTTGATCTTTATTATTTGAACGTTTTCTGTTTGTTGGTTATTATTGATTTAGATATTTTATTAGTAGTAATTTTTAGCAAACTGTCAACAATTAACAACAACATTAACATACCGAGTATGTTCCACAAGTGGGGTCTGAAGAGGCTGAGATGAACGCAGACTTTATCCCACCCAGATAGAGAGACTATTTCTGAAGAGGCTGAGATGAACGCAGACTTTACCCCACCCAGGTAGATAGACAATTTCTGATAGAGATATTTTAGACAAATACTTTAAAAATCAAGACATTAGTATAATGCTAGAAAGAAAGATAACACTAAAGCATATCCAAAATAAACAAATAAGAATAAAAGATATAAAGGTGAAGACTAAAAAGTAAATCGTCTATGTACACATAATATTGCATCTAACAAGAGAACAGACACTCGACTACTACTAACCCTCCTACCCTAATATATCATCAACCTCCATAATCTCCTATCTAAGATCATGTCCTCGATGATTTGGATTTGAGCCATGTCATGTCGAATCACCTCAGTCTAGTTCTTCTTCGATCTACCACCTTCACTCCGACCTTCACTCCGACTCAGTATTGCGGGAACACCACTATAACCTCCCATGTAACCACTTCATATTTTTACCTGCCTTTCATCGAATATCTTCCATTCATATATTCTTCCTTTATCACCCAAACGACCAATGTGACTGCTACCTAATTTATAATCACCATATCAGAAAGTTTATGTTTTAGTTATACTTAATTAAGAGATTGAGATAAACTAAATAAGGCTTTACCCCCTAGAAAAACAAACAAAAAGGGCATAAAGAAATACAAAAGGTATTAATAGTTAAATAGATAGTACTTGTATTTTTTCAGCGTAAGTTGGTCTCCCTAGCATAAAAATTTACTGTCACGCTTTCATATCCACAAGACCACAACTAAGAAGTGTAAAAGATAGAAATTTGGTAAGTTACACCATTACATAAAACGAGAGTGAGTTGATGAGAATATGGAGACATCAATCATACCAGCAAGGCAGCATTTACACTATTTTCACCAAAGGGCAAATGCTGATCAATCGGCTATACATTAACTGGCATATAATGTTTAGGTAAACATCGAGCATTTTGTTAAGCCTTGAACAGCTCGGTGTTAACAGAATGTTAATGACTAATAGCAGATAGTACTTAGGTCAGTCACAATATAATTACAGGAGGAAGTTGCCTTATTCTTCTCGATCGGATTCTTCCTTTGATTCGAGACGAACATGTGGACACACCCTTTCTGGTTCACCCTCTGTCCAAAGAATTTTTAGGTCACCTCTCTTTCTCCCCAGCAATAAAAAGGTCCCTGCATAAAAGGTAGATATATAAGTCCCAATGATTGTGATTCTTGCAGCTCCTTGTTCTTTTGGATTTAGAGTATGCTTGATATGACGAAATCATTTTCCAAGACTGTATTCTACGAGGAAGTCATGTTCTAGTGTTTGGTTACAAGAAAACGACTTTCCTGGCTAATGCACAGAGGTAATTTTCCAACACAACTGCAGTATTTGAAGAGAATTACCGAGTGTAAATGGGACAATGTAAAGAAGGGCTGGTTGTCCATGACCATCCATTAAGTTCAAAGCTACATATGTAATAAGAAGACCTGCATTGTATTCCAGAAAGCTTGTCAAATAGCATACCAGAAAAACTGAAACCGAAGCTGTAGGCTCATTCTAAAGTAGATGTCACTAAATACCTAATCCATAGGCAATCATTGCCCACAAGAAGTAACCAGCTTGGAGATTCTTCTTCGCAAGCAAATCATACCTGCAACGAACAAATAGAGTTGATGAATCAAAAACCAATATTTTTTTTAATCAGTGTCCAAAATTTCCATAACGTTTGTTCCATCTGAATGTGTGTTATTAGGGCTGAGCAGGGTGAGCAGGAAATGATAATCTGTTGTATCATGTCAAAGTATAAACTCAATGACATAACAGGAAGGAAACTAAAATGCCAAAAGAAGTGCTATCTCAGTTCCGATGACTCTTCTAGCTGCAAGCAAGTCCCAAGCCTAAATGCAAGTACATAATCCTCCACTAAACTTACCCTCGCAAAGAAAACCATAAAGATATTTGGTTAATTCCTTTGAATCTAGAGTACTTAACTATCCAAGTATCCATACAACAGAAGTGCAAATGTACGCGTAATGAACAAAGTGTAAGTAGAGCATGTTTGTTTTGCCACAAGATAAAGGTTTTGTAGAAAGCTGCAGACATCAAACCTAAGCGAAAATGCTACTAGCAGACCAGGCAATAGGATGTCACCGAAGCCAATAATGCTGAAACCACCCCATGGATCAAATAGCCTAGGAATCTTCAGCAGCATTGGAATACCGTCCTCCCCACTTTTATCACCACGAGCTACCTTCAAAGACATGGAAATTTCAAATTACTTACATCTAGAAGCAACTGCCATTAGCTTCAAAGTGAAATAAAATAATCCCCTACCACAATCATCACACTTTCATTGAAGAGCCTCTTAGAAGCAAAAACCCAAAATATGTCGTAGATCAAGGCACAACCCAAAAGAACCGCACCGACCTGATATTTAATACTAGTCAATATTTACAAGAAATGATAAAGCCATCACAAAATAATACTGTAAAAGGGAAATGCCAGTAGATTGAGCATTAAAAAAATATAGTACACAGAGATTCAATTGGCTTGGTACTTCCTTTTGAGAACCATATAAGGTTAAAAGTGGAGATGCCAATGGCTGCAGAACTTAGAGTCTTTCTTGGGGAGTTCATAGGGAAAAAGCACAAAAAGGGTTGAAGATAATAGAGGTGAATATGGAAAACTATAACGGACAAGGTCAGTTTGACACCTTAGCGATAACAGTCAATACTTACTGATGTCAGTCCAAGACAGCATTTAAGATAGTAAATTCCCGAAGCAATGACCTTCTAACACCCCAAGAAAAAAATGTCTCAAGAAGATTTTGTTGATATTATAAGCAAACTTTTCTATTTCTAGCAGCAATCAAGTGTGGGTAAAACCAAACCAGTGGCGGAGCCACATGGTGGTCAGGGTGGTCACCCGACCACCCTTCGCCGAAAAAATATACTGTGTACGTGGGTTAAATTTAACTATTTATGACTAAATATTACATTTTGAACACCCTTGCCATAACTAATTGTGCTAGCCTAGTGGTGTAGGGTGGTCAAACTTAGCTAAACAACTCGGGATCAAAACCCATCTTGTACATTTTGAAGATTTTTTTTGAAGCTTGAACACCCTTAAAAGAATTTCTGGCTACGCCACTGAACCAAACATCTCTTTATTACAAGCAATGCTTACTTCTGTGTGTGTGATGCTCTTTGTGACAGAGGTTAAACAACTTGACAGGAAAACAAGAAAAAAGAACTTAACACATGGTATGGCTATAAGGTAATTGCAAGATCAGATAAATTGAATATTCATGCAGGGAAATACATCTCAGTTCATCTAATTCCTGGCGGGTAAAAAAATTTTACCTTGAGATTAGGTATCCGTACAATTTGCATAACGGTAATTATTAGTGAGATACCCTATCCAAACCAAAAAAAAAAAAGTAAGAAATATAAAAATTGTTTAATAAAAATAGAAAAAAAGAAGTGATCCTTACAAGTATGTCTTGACCTATCCAGCCAAAAGAATAATTTCTATACACTGCCCAAACTACTGCAAAAGTTATGCAGAACGGGGAAACAGCCAAAGTAAGATAAGAGACAGCGCCAAAAATGGGTATTTTAATGTATGACTCTCCTGTATGCTTAAACCACCTGAAAGAGGAAAAAACACCTGAAACATTTAGATAGTCATTCTGTAAACTTACAATACCATATCTTATTGAATTAGCGCACGAAGAACACATGAAAATCCTTGCACTTTTTTACAATGAACTCTTTGCAATATTCACACAGAGACGTAAAGACAGCTAGTGCGTATTGATTTCAAAGCTTTCTCACCAAGCCATTCAGGCCTGGAATGCCGGGAAAGATGAAATAACTTTCCCTTCTGATATGGTTATACTTGAAAGAAGGATCACATCTAAAGTATACAACAAAACTATTTAATTGTTAAGAAAATGCTAGTGATTTCATTCATCAGACAGCTTAAAGCTGGAATCTTCACCTACTAAAACACCTCATTAAGCATACTAGGTTCTGCAGTAACACATAGAATTGCAAAAGGCATTATTCTAAGTTAAGAGAGCAGATTAGACTGTGCATAACGCAACTGAAAAGAGAACAAACTGTACCTTGACAGCAAGGCAACTAAGCAAGTTTGTAAACCCTGCACATGAAAGAACCAAAACCAATTACTTTAACAGATTGTGTAGCCAGAACAAGGTCATAAAAAGAGAGGAAGAGAGAAACAAAGCAGGATGAGGAGGGCCTTGCAGGTTGCCCAACTGGAGATGGATGACTCATTTGTAATTGTAACCCCTTCTAGAAATTGAGAATTAGTTACCCAAGGATTAAGGTAGGCTTGGTTGGTATGCCTATACACTCTCTTTGTTCAGTTTCCAACTATTCTTGATCCTCTTGTTTTATATTTTTGAAGTCTAGAAAACTGTACGTGCATGCAAGATAATAATGAAAAAGAATACCATAAAGTTCAAAGGAGAAAAAGTATGATAAAAGTATCTTTTACACACATAAAGAATATAGTAGATGAAGAAATCCCCTTCTCTCGAAGAAATACGTAGACATTACATTCATACACAACAAATAACATATAACTTACCACTATTGAACACCAACTAATCATAAGGTTTTTTTTATCTGAAGAGTTAATACAAATCATGAAAAACTGTATCTTATGGTATTCTTATATGGGTACAAATTCCGAGGTTGTGCTATCACATAGGACAGGATTAGATAAGATAATTATGCAACTGATCATATTCTCTACAAAAAATCATTGAATGGTTATGAGTTATGACATTTTCTACTGTTATTATTTGTTTGTTTGTTGGATATGCTTTAGTTTTAACATTCTCTTTAGTATGACATTACTGGCTTGATTTTCAAAGGTGTTTCTAATATGTTTCTCTTCCTAGCTGAGGGTCTATCGGAAACAGCCTCTCCACCTTGGTGGAGGTAAGGTCTGCGTACATCTCACCCTCCAAGACCCCACTTGTGGGATACACTGGGTATGTTGTTGTTGTTGTTGTTGGTTATGACATTTTCAACATAGATCCTCCTAATCCCGCTCACATATGATTAAGAAACAGATGTACCCTCAGACCTCAAGGTTCATTAGTATTCTGCTTCAAGTGTTTTTCCCCTCTAACCATCTAATGCAATCCAAAATGGACGAGTATCCCATCTGCAACCAAGTCTATGGACTAAAGCGTTCAAGAAGGTAACTGCAAATTCGCCATTCTTGATAAATAACATGTCAAAGCAACAACACGTACCTCTACACCACCGATGCAAAAGACAACCACCAAGAGTTCAAAGAACCATGTGAATCTCATCAACTTATACAATACGATCAAAAAGCATGAAGCAACAACAACAAATAAGACTGCAGATATCATGTTTATATCCATCACAGTGCTTGAACCACCAGTTCCAAAATTTGGAAGCTCTTCCTCTGAAGCATCCTACAAGAAAATCAATGCAAGACTGAAGCCCAAATATCTTACCATTCTCTAGCAAAGATGCTACTTAAATTAAGGATGAATGACCTTCAACAGCTTGTCCTGCTCAATAGATGCTTCTCTAGCACTCCAAGCAGACCAATAAGAACCACATAAGATTGTACCAACAGCCATCAGCCACAAAAACACTTCTGCAATGTCCACTACAGGTCGTCTTGGAGAGTAGAGTTGCACAGTAACTAAATGAAAGAGCAAAAGAATTGTCAGTACCAAAGTCAAATTACCCCCAGTTTCCAAATCTAAATATAAGTTATGAAAGCAGAAAGCCTTTTAAATATCCCGGTCAAAGAACCCAATTGTTTCTTTTCTAAGATATCCAAATCATTGTATAAGCAGTGCAAAGTAAACGGATAAATATCTTCTGTTATGTCTGTTGACCTTGTTACATTTATAATGAAGTTACAGGCTGAATACCTGACACTGTATGTCTATACGGAGCAATTTCAAATTAGAATATCACTTTCTCATTTTACTTATTGTGGTTCTTTCATAATTCATTAGTTTAGACGAGGCACTCTAACATGTGATTGGTTAGTCATTGCAATAACACTATCTGAATGACAAATTAAAATCTCTCATGTAACCGAATAGTCCGTCCTTATTTTTCTATTTTAGATTGTGTTTGTACTATGAGCACGTAAGTAAACAAAATTGTGCACCATAAGAGAGTTGCATTTCTATGATGTCTTTGAAGTAAAACCTCTGAAGTACTTCAGGTTTCTATAAAAAGGGGCACAACACAGAATATTCAAAGGAATTATGCATTAAATGCCTGATGAATATGGAAAGGAAGCAAGTCACAGAAACTAACTGACTTTCACCACTGCGGGTACCACCTGTGTGTGTGACATAGTTCAGTTTGTCAAAGTACAGAAACTACATTCTGCAAAGAGTTACAATTTTGTAACAATCATGAAATTGCAGGACTGCGAGGTGATTCACTGTGATTTTTGGTACTTCTACTATTATTAGACATGATATCAGCACCTGACTTCGGCAAAGATATTATTTAACAGTACTTTTAATCTAGTATATAGTTGTTATTTTTTCGATAACCAAGAAACCCCTTGTGGATTAGCTGCCCACTTGGTGCACCGGTTTGAAACTCTGGGGAGTATGGGCCTGCCCCTCTACTCTGCTCCTACTTACATACCGGGCTTCATGTCAATGGAAGGGTTTGAATGGGTCACCAGTGCCGAATCCACGCAAATCATGTTGCATCCTTATCATTAACCAAAATGCCTAGGGGTTTGATGAAGTATATTATTTAATAGCATCATCCGTGTCTTAAGGTTTTAACACAGTCTAGACCATGTCAATTATCAGAATAGATCAACTTAAACATGTTTTGTCATCTATAACCTAAACTCCGAATTTTACCTGATGATGAGCGGTTTAAAAGCATTCTATCCAGAGTTGCCCCGGCATCCTGAGGTAGCATAACAGCAGGTATGTGTATATCTAGGTCGGTTTCTTCAGGATCACAAACCATCTTGTAAAGTTCTGCAAGAGAAATAACACCCGTTAAACAACTGCAAGTAGAGAGGTATTGGGAGCTTTTGATCAGCAGAAACAGCAAGAGCTCCACACAACCCCTTGCAAAGAGAAAAATGAGTAGAAACAACAAAATTTGTATCTTTAGGCTTCATTTAACAGAAAAACTTGTTATTATTGCAAGAAGACACCCAATTACCAGCATAAACCTGAATACACTATATGTTAAAGAAAACTTATAATCATAACCTTATACTCTGCATATTCATCGGCTACCAATTACCTTTTTGATTATTTACTATTAGGATTGCCGATGCCCCTGCTGCTTCAGCATTATTGGCCTTTGTTGTGAATTTGCAGTGACCGCGATCTACCATGATGACCTCTCCAGCAAGCTGCGAAAATGTATTGAAAACAAGAATTATTAGCAGCACAAAGCAAAAGGCCCTTGAGGTATACATATGGTAAGCATTCAAATGGTAAACCTTTTTCCTTGGAGGTTTGCAACAATCTCGAGGGTCAGAAAGAGTAAGTGGAGTTTGCTGTGCATTCTTCTCCTTTGACACAATAGTAGTGCCAAATCTAGCGCCAACACCAACAAATTCTGCATCCTCTTTACCATCAACCCAAGTTTGAACTTTCACCTAACCAAAGCATCAGCAATTGCCAGGTAAGTACGGGAAGATATCATGGACAAGAGACAATTAAAGAATATAACGAATAAACCATAGTAAGTGTTAAGCATCATCAAGCTCAATCAACTGGGATGGATTTTACTCTTTTAGATAAGGTTATCGTAACTTAATAGACAAACATTAATTAACAAAGGATCACGCCAAAAATAGCACACAACTCAATTTTCAATAACTCAAGCACAATAAAGTAAAAAGGATAAAATAGGGGAAATCCAGTTGAAAAATTAAAGTACCAGAGCATCAATCCAAGAACATAGGATCGAGCTAAAATTAGCAGACTCAGCCAAATTTCATAGTGTGAGCAACAACGCCAAACCAAAGGAAACAAGCTAAAATAGAACCTTTCAGAACTAAATTTTCATTCGTTCAAGGCTTCAAGTACAAAGACGAAACCACCTGAGAAATTCAAAGTATCATAGGATCAAACTAAAAACTGCACTTTTTTTTCACAGCTAAATATTCATCAGCCCGAGCACAAGAACTCAAAAGAGAACAAAAAAGAAAATAAAAGAAACACCAGGATCAAGCTAAATATAACACCGTTTACAAGCGCAAGAACACAAAAACAGTCAAAATAAATGAAACCCAGATAAGAAAATCAACGAAAACGAACTAGGTTAAGCCAAAAATAGCACCTTTTACACTTAAACTTTCACTAGTCCAATCACAAGAACACAAAAACACACAAAATTGAGGATACCCAGATGAGAAAATGAAAATAAACAAACTAGGTTCAAGCTAAAAATAGCACCTTCTTACACCTAAATAACTAAAAAAAAATAGCACCTTTTTTACACCAAAATAGCTAAAAATAGCATCTTTTTACAACCTAAATAGCTAAAAATAGCACCTTTAACACCTAAATTTTCACTAGTCCAATCACAAGATCCTAAAAACACACAAAATGGAGGCAACCCATTTGAGAAAATCAAAGAAAACAACATGGGTTAAGCTGAAAATAGCACCTTTTTACACCAAAATAGCTAAAAATAGCATCTTTTTACAACCTAAATAGCTAAAAATAGCACCTTTAACACCTAAATTTTCACTAACCCAATCACAAGAACCTAAAACACACACAAAATGGAGGCAACCCATTTGAGACAATCAAAGAAAACAACATGGGTTATGCTAAAAATATCACCTTTTTACACCTAAATTTTCACTAGTCCAATCACAAGAACACAAAAACACACAAAAATAAATGAAACCCATCTTAAAAAATCAAAAAATATAAACTGGGTCAAATTAAAAATAAGCATTAAAGAATCAGAATAAAAAGATTACCAGAACAAAGTCATTTTCACAACCAGGTTTCTTGGGTACTGATTCATCATGATGAACAATATCACCAGCTGTTACTTTAGCTGGATAATTAAGTAAAAAGATTATTAATCCATAAATGAAAATTAAAGAACTAATTTTTTGGAAATCCATAGTGGACTTCTCAAAGTTTAATTGAAAATTCAACTTTTCTTGATAAGTTCACAGGTCATTACTTCAATTCAATAGTAGTACTATATAATATATGTTTATAAAGATAGTTTTTTGAGAATTATTTAATTGTTATCAGTCATAAAATTAAATTATTAGTTTATTGAGTGAGAATTAAAAGGGGAAAAATATTATACTATGAGTTGATGATACAGTGGACTCTGGATCTACTGTTATTCAAGAAAAGGTACTGACATCCACCAAACTAGATGGCTTCTAGATGTGGTTCGTAAAAGTGTGGACAATTTGATGCACAAAATATTATACATTATTTTAAAAAAAAAATACATAACTCGAATTAATTAAGAAAGAATTATTTAATATAGCTTCTTGATCTTTAAACAAATTATTTATTTTGAACCAAATAAAAAATACCAAAAAAATAATAAAGTGGACTGGAGGAGTAATTTTTTACAAAAACCAATGGTTACTTGATCTAATAACTACTCCCTTCTTAATTTATTTGTCTATTTTTGCGTTTTGCATGTTTTTTCAAGAAAATACTAAATAAGGATAGGATTTTTTTTTTTTTACTATTTTATCCTACATTATATTCCTCTTCAATATGTGGAAATTTGGCTCCGTAGCCTGTTTGCATCGCGCCAAATAAATATTAGCCAACAGTACAAAACTGGTCCAAGACTAGCCAGCTCCGGACAAGTTCTAGTAGTTTATACTAAGATCACTTAAACACTAATCCCAGTATAAAATATTGAGATTTTTCCAGTATAAAATACCGGGACTTTATATATAAAGCTCCAGGGACTTTAAACATGAATCCCAGTACAAAATAATGGGACTTTGAACATGTTAGTTAAAAGTCGCACTCGCAGTATAAAATACTGAGATTAGTCTAGGGTATGTGCCAACGCTAATGAAGTGTAAGTGTGTGTGTGAAATTTTTAGCTATTTTCCAATTAATTTTGAAACGGTGCATAAAAATTCACTTAAAGCGTCCAAAATTGGCTAGTTATCAATTTTTCCCATATGTAGGGAAAGTTGGTGGGCAAAATACGTATGTAGCCATAAACTATATGGCACTTGCATCTATTTGGCCTTTGGAAAAAATCAACAAGTGATAACCATTGTATAGCTTTTTTTATAAGGGGGCTCCTAAATATTTGGGTAATAATGTTCCAAAATAATAGGTGAAGTGGATACTCACGTAACAATCCTCCTGCTGATAATAATGATCCATAACCTGATATATCATACTAACTGAATGAACATAAATTCAGGAGCATTCCAGCATGCACGTCACGTGCATTTACATTATAAAAGAGGGATATCATAGTATATTTTCTACACACTCAAATGTCTTCCTTTTGTCTTAGGAATTATAGAATATTTACAGTATACAACTCGTGATTTTCTCCCTTCGTGTCTTTACTGTGAAAAGGTATGCAAAAGGCACAAAGTATATTTTTAAAATATTATATACAAAATAGTATCCAAAAGAGATTGGGTATATTTTTTAAATATTAATCGGATAATAATTTTGGAGTGATATGCAAAGGCATAATTTACTAATTTTAAAATATTAAGGGCAGACAATATCTAAAAGATATGAGGTATATTTTATAAATACATTTAGTATATTGACTTGGAGTAGTATACAGAGGCACAATATATATTTTTAGAATACTTTGTGTAGATTATATCCAATAGATTTGGGGTATATTTTGTAAATAATAATTGGATATTAATAACAAGTAGGTTATAAGTAGATCAATACTCGCTTCCTTCTCTGATGCAATTCCATGGTTTGTTGCTCCATGTTCCTCTGCCATTTGTTGACCTTCAGGCAAGTGGATATTGAAATCATTACAATTGTAAAAGTCAGATACAAAATTAATTAGAAGATAATATTTGAATAATCCAAAATATTAGTTCGTAATTGCTACTTTGTCATCATAGCTCAATACCTGCTTATTTTCCTGATGCAACTTTCGTTGCTCCAAGTAGGATGTTTGTATTCTATTTTATCGGGTAACTATATGCTATAGGATAACTGATACTATTTAAAACAAATGTATTTAGGGTGTATTGAAGATAATTATGGATAAGTTAAAATATATATCCTTAAAATTAGGTAGGATAAACTCTATATATATCTTACAAAAAGTAATGTACATAAAATGACCACTACATTAGTTTTTGTTTATGTTGTATAATAAAATGATAATATGTGCATTTTATGTTTATAACTTTAGTAAGTGTTTATGCCATGTAAAAATCCCAAAGTTGGTAACCCGCACAAGATTTATACATACCACTAGTTTGGTTATACAAATTTGTAAGTTTTAGAGGCTTTTAATTTTTTATTTTTTTAAAAAAAGTAAAAAATGATCAGTTTCAATTTTTCAAAATATAATTTTTCAGTTGAACTTCAAAAACAATTTTCTCTTTAAAGTTCCAATAAAATCTATGTCTAAACAGCTACTTAATCTCCTATGTTTTGATGAGTTCAATAATTACACTGACTGTGACCTTGATACTACTCCAAAGAAAGCTTTACAAAATTGTCGTCTTAATATACATTTATTATACACATAATATATATATAAAAGTATGCATGATATACAAAAAATATTTTTTTTCTTTAGGTGGTCTAGCCTATTGGTGAATATTGCCATAATACCGACACTTGCTGCCTTATAGTTTTTCTCTTTCTAAGTTATCATATTCCATTCATTTTTTTCTTATTTTTGGTAAATTTTAATTGTTATCCCTATATTATCGGGATTAGATGATTTTATATTAAATAAGTGTGCTAAACTGATGAAATTATTTCCTTAAAGATCCACAGTTATAAAAAATGTAGTTAGCTATTTTTTACTATTTCAAAGTAGATTTTTACTATTCAAAATATATAAAGTTATTTTTAATATTCTACAATGTGGAAAGAAATCAATATTACTATATGATCAAAATTCGAGAAAGAAAATCTTATGTTAACCTTTAACATTTCTTAAAACGATACGTAAATCTTTGTAAATAGTAGATATACATACAAGATGGCATGGATATCATCGTTATTAGGTGTCGATTATTCTTTAAAAACTGATCAAATTTAATGAATCGAACCGAACTGATAATAAAAATATCATACCACTGTCGACTGTCAGCGTTAACATGCTAGAATCTGCAGATCTGAACACAAAGAAAAAATGATTATTCCTGCTTAGACAGGTCGTGAAAGGGTCGGGGGACATGAAGTGAAACAAAATAGAAAGAAAAAATAAAAACGAAAAGGAAAAAAAGAAAAAAATGAAGAAATGAAAAGAAAAAATAAATAAAAGCACGAAAATGGGCGTCAACTACTTGCAAACCCATCGGGACCGAACAACCTTTGGTGTTGTCAACCTGGGTGCACCGAGCAGTTTAGTCAAGCCAAGATATCAAGAAGCATTATAATTTTAAAAATTATCAAGTCAAAATCGATAACTACAATCTACAATATAATGTTTGTCTCAATTATGGGAAAACAACGGGATACTTGTATCACACAACGAATTTTTTACCAGTGATCTTGGCATTGGTAATAATTTTGTATTTATTTTTTTATGGCCTTATGATGTGTTCTTTTGCTATTGATTAACTAGAAATACTGTTTACTGTATTTTTTTTCTTGACGAACATGTTAAATATTATCTTGATATTTGTGTGAGCGCGCCCTGATTCTGTTCTAGTGGTAAGAGCTCAGCTTGTGATATGTGAGTTAATCGTACGTTACATATTTGAACCCTGTCGCATACAAAATTTCGGATATATATGTGAGTGCGTGATTGAAGATGTATGTGAGTTTGACAAATATGCTTGTGATATGTGTGCTAGGCACATGTCACGGGTTCGAACCTTGGTTTAGAAGAAATCGTAAAATTTAAGTGGAAAGGGGTAGAGGGATTGATTCATTAGTTTCAAATGTGCACTTCTGGAAATTTTTCAATTTAAAAAAAAAAATTGTTTGAATAATTAAGAAACCTAATGCATTGGTTCAAGTGAGTCTTCCTCTTTTTTCTTAGATGTATATGTGTTTTTTTTTTTAATTTTGTAGGTACATTTGTGTTTCGGATAGACCTCGGCTCAAGAATAACAGTGTTGAAGATGGGTTCGGGAAAAGAAAGGAAAAATACCAGAATGAAATGACAAACATAGAAATACACCAATGAAAAAATAACACCTTTTTACACCTAAATTTTCACTAGTCCAATCACAAGAACACACAAAATAAAGGAAACCCAAATGAGAAAATCAAAAAATGTAAAATGGGTCAAAGAGAAATTAAGCATTAAAGAATCAGAAAAAAAAAAAAAAAGCACACAGTCATTTTCACAACCAGGTTTCTTGGGTGCTGATTCATCATGGTGAACAATATCACCAGCAGTAACTTTAGCAGGATAATTAAGAGAAAGGAGTATTACTCCATAAATGAAAATTAAAGAACTAGTAACTTTTTGGAAATCCATGTTGGATTTCTCAAAGTCTAATTGAAAATTGTACTTTTCTTGATAAATTCACAGTTCAATAATATAATTCAATAGTATATAGTACTGAAAAGAAAGATAAAGTTTTTTTAAAATTATTTAGTTGTTATCAATCATTAAAAAAAGGTGATTTTGTTAGTGATAACATTGTTAGTTTATTGAGTGAGAATTTAAGGGAAGAAATATTATGAGTTGATGATATATGGTGCACGGTATACATTCTTAAGATTTTATTAATTGTCGAGAAATCAAATTAAGTGGGTGATAATGTCCTGATAATATCCTTACAATAAGTTAGCAAGTTTGTGAAAAAGTGAAAAACATTATAAGTTGGAGCAAAATAAAGCATGTTTATTCCAATAGTTATGGACCTTTGCAGTTTATATCAATGTCGTGTGGAAAACAAGAAATTGTTAATGGCCAGTAGCAGCAATTTCATTTTTCTTGAGCCGTGCCAGGTATACCCTCATGTAAGGACTCCACCAGGTCCGTACTAGAAAAGACCGATGGTCTATTTGAAACAATCTATCTACCCCATACGAGATATGAATAACGTGAATGTACATTTCACTCTCTTCAAATTATATTGAGGATGTGGTTGTTTCTAGTAGTAGCAACTTTCTTTATTGTTCTTTTCTTTTTGGGCGTGAGGGTGGTGGGTTGAGAGAGGAGATTAACCATCAGATTAACCAGGTGGTTAACTAGCTAGTACTCCCGACGTCTCAATTTATGTAACAACATTATCTTATTAGTCTATTTAAAAAAAATGATAGTAATATTCTATATTTGGTAACAGTTTAACTTCAAAATTACAGTTTTGACATTAATGAAATTATTTACAACAACACAAATTTCTATATTTTATTTTAGACTATAATTTTCAAAAAAATTTATTTATTTCTTAAACTTCGTGTCAAGTTAAATTATGACACATGAAATGGAACGAAAGAAATACTAGACTAGTAGAACTAGAGTAGTTTATAGGGATTTTAATAATTCATATCATGCCAACGAACTTTTGCTGAAGTCAAAAGTTGAGGCGCTAATGAAGGTAAGTTTACTCGTAAACTTGTAGCTATCATTTCCAGATGATATAGATTGAAATTATTTCATCAAATTCTGTAATTTTTCCACGATGAACAATTGTATGTTATGTTGTAAAACTAAAGTAAGAACAAGACAAAAGTATATGAGAGGAGAAGGAATAACTTGTATTCTCAAAGTGTTTCAAGTGTGTCTTCCATAGACAAAGTGTCCTCTATTTATAGGACTCCAATACATAGGAAGTTACAAGTCATCCCTAAATGAGGAATTAAGTAGGAGAAAGTGGGGTAGTAAATCATATGTTACAAGTGAATAAATGGAGAGTAGTGGTCATCCACATTTATACTACATACATGTATTTGTAACACTCCCCCTTGGATGACCATTTGGAAGATAATGTGCCTCGTTAAAACCTTACTAGGAAAAACCCAGTGGGAAAAAGCCTAGTGAAGAAAAAAGAGTGCACATATCATGTAATACGCTTTTAGAGCTGTCTCATTAAAAACCTTACAAGTAAAACCGAAGTGGGATAAAACCTTGTTAAGGGAAAAAGAGTACAACGCGTATTTACTCCCCCTGATGAAGATACTCCTTGACATCTCGAAGACGACGCATCCCAATCTTGTAAACAAGCTTTTCAAATGTTGAGGTTGGTAATGCTTTGGTAAACAAATCCGCCAGATTATCACTCGACCGTATTTGTTGAACATCTATTTCACAAATATTCTGAATATCATGAGTGAAAAAGAATTTTGGTGAAATGTGTTTTATTCTGTCTCCTTTAATATATCCTTCTTTCAGAATGTACGCGCTATTGTCTTCATATAATATTGTTGGAATCTTCTTCAAAGGAAAACCACAAATGTGCTGAATATATTGAGTCATTAATCTCAACCAAATGCATTCCCGGCTTGCTTCATGAATAGCCAATATCTCTGCATGATTTGAAGAAGTAGCAGCAATAGTTTGTTTCACTGAACGCCATGAAATGGCTGTATCTCCACATGTAAACAAATAGCCCGTTTGGGACCGACCTTTATGTGGATCAGATAAATAACCAGCATCGGCATAACCAATCAATTGTGGCTTGGGTTCATTCGAATAGAACAAACCCTTATCAATAGTGCCTTGGAGGTATCTAAGTATAGGCTTAATACCATCCCAATGTCTTCGAGTTGGGGAAGAACTAAACCTTGCCAATAAGCTTACAGCAAAAGCTATATCTGGCCGAGTATTGTTGGCAAGGTACATCAGTGCACCAATTGCACTAAGATATGATACTTCAGCACCAAGAAACTCTTCATCAGTTTCACAAGGTCGAAATGGATCTTTATTCACATCAAGTGATCTCACAATCATTGGAGTGCTCAACGGATGTGATTTATCCATGTAAAATCTTTTCAAGACCTTTTCTGTATATGTAGATTGATGAACAAATATTCCTTTAGGCAATTGCTCAATTTGTAGGCCAAGACAAAATTTTGTCTTTCCAAGATCTTTCATCTCAAATTCTTTCTTTAAGCATTCCATTGCCTTTGGGAGCTCTTCAGGATTCCCAATGTTATTCAAATCATCCACATACACAGCTATTATGACATATCCAGATCCAGACCCAGACCTTTTTATAAAAACACAAGGACAAACTGGATTATTTTTGTATCCTTGTTTCAACAGGTATTCGCTAAGGCGATTATACCACATGCGTCCCGATTGTTTCAACCCATACAAGGATTTTTGAAGCTTTATTGAACAAGCTTCTCGGGAGCCTTTAAATGCCTCAGGCATTTTGAACCCTTCAGGGATTTTCATGAAAATTTCGTTGTCCAATGAACCATATAAATAGGCTGTGACAACATCCATTAGATGCATATCAAGTTTTTCTCGTACTGCCAGATATACGAGATACCTGAAGGTGATTGCATCCACCACGGGAAAATATGTTTCCATATAATCAATGCCAGTTCTTTGCGAAAATTCTTGTGCCACAAGTCGTGCTTTATATCTAACGACTTCATTTTTCTCATTTCGTTTTCGCACAAATACCCACTTATAACCCACAGGCTTTACACCTTCAGGTGTTCGGACAATTGGTCCGAAAACTTCACGTTTTTCAAGTGAAGTCAATTCTGATTGAATTGCATCTTTCCATTTTGCCCAATCATTTCTCTGTCCGCATTCATTGACAGATTTTGGTTCAAGATCCTCATTATGTTGCATCACATCAACAGCAACATTATATGCAAAAGTGTTGTCGACAACAATATCATTTCGGTTCTATATTTTTCAGGTAGAGACATAATTCATTGAGATCTCTTCGATTTTAGTATTTTCAGGTACCTGAGCCTCTCCTGAAGAGGACTTATCAATTGTTATGTCTCTATGCTCTTCTTGAGCAATTACCTCCATATTTTGATCTTTTTGATCAATTGCTCCTTTTCTTTTTTGAGGATTTTTATCTTTGAAACCGGGTGGTCTACCACGCTTCAAGCGTACCTTAGACTCACTTGCACTTATAGATTGTCCTACCGGGACATCAACTCAAACAGGAGCATTTGCAGCTGGAATGTGGGATTTAGTAACCCTTGGTAGGTCAGTGAATGCATTTGGCAGTTGATTTGCAACATTTTGCAAATACACTATCTTTTGAACTTCTTGTTCACATTGATTTTTACGAGGATCTAAATGAGATAGTGTTAATGCATTCCAGTCAATATCTTTTTCCAGCTGCTTATTCTCTCCTCCTAATGTTGGGAAAACTGATTCGTCAAAATGACAATCAGCAAACCTTGCGGTGAATAAATCTCTCGTCATGGGCTCAAGATATTTAATAATAGACGGAGATTCATACCCAACATATATCCCCAACCTTCTTTGGGGTCCCATCTTTGTGCGTTGTGGTGGAGCAATTGACACATATACCGCACATCCAAAAATTCTAAGATGGGAAATATTTGGCTCCTGACCAAAAGCCAATTGTAGTGGGGAGAATTTATGATAACTTGTCGGCCTAATCCGAACAAGAGCGGCCGCATGCAAAATAGCATGACCCCATACTGAAATGGGTAATTTAGTTCTCATAAGCATTGGTCTAGCCATTAATTGGAGGCTTTTGATAAATGATTCTGCTAGACCATTTTGAGTATGAACATGAGCAACTGGATGTTCAACTGTAATCCTAGTTGACATGCAATAATCATTAAATGCTTGAGATGTAAACTCACCAGCATTATCAAGACGAATTGTCTTAATAGCATAATCTGGAAATTGTGCTCTCAATCTTATTATTTGAGCAAGCAGCCTCGCAAATGCCATATTGCGGGTTGATAATAAGCACACATGTGACCATCTTGTAGATGCATCTATTAAAACCATAAAATATCTGAATGGTCCACATGGAGGGGTATATGGGCCCACATATATCACCCTGTATACGTTCCAGAAATGCAGAGATCCTGATCCCAACTTTAGATGCTCTAGTAATTAGCTTTCCTTGAGAACAGGCAGCACAAGAGAATTCTTTAAATTGAAGAATCTTTTGGTTCTTCAATATATGCCCATTTGAATTCTCAATTATATTGCGCATCATATTATAACTGGGATGGCCCAACCGGTCATGCGAAATAATAAAATCATTTGATTCAGTAAATCCTTTGTTTACTATGGCATGTGATTCAATTGTACCAATGTTTGTGTAGTACAAACCGGAGGAAAGAGCGGGGAGCTTTTCAAGAACATATTTCTCACCCGACTTTGTTGTAGTAATATAAAGATATTCAATCTTTCCATCAGTTTTAGTCTCAATATGATAGCCATTTTGGCGAATATCCTTGAAACTTAACAAGTTTCTTTGAGACTTACTACAATACATGGCTTCATCAATAGCCAAACTTGTTCCTCCAGGTAATAATAAATTGGTTTTGCCATAACCTTCAACCAACTTTGTACTACCACATATTGTACTAACATTGGATTCTTTATTAATCAAATAAGAAAAATATTTCTTATCCTTTAAAATTGTGTGCGTTGTAGCACTATCCAAGAGACATATATCTTTGTTATAGAGCTTGAATCCAACTGAAGACTGAGAAATTTCCATTTTCTTCATAAAAAGATAAAAATTACATAGTAAGAAATACTAAAAATAAAGTACAAGAAAAGTACTTTTAAACATTGAAACATAAATAAAGATGACATTTTTTTCTAACTTTAAAACATAAAATCAAGACAACATTATTCTTTATTATTTTTATTCCCCAGTTACAACATCAGTTCTTCAGTTACGATTCTCAAAGAAGTCTCCAGCTTCTAAATGGGTAATATTTGGGAGGCCTTCAAAAAGATCATCATCTTTTACAGCAAGATACGCCTCCGTCTCATCATGCTTGTCAGCAAGATGTGCCAGATGTGTCCCATTGTCATTATTTTGAAAGGTCAAATGTGCCTCCACATTATTTTCATTTCTTTTGAGCGAAGCTTGATAAAGCTTGACAAGATGTTCAGGCGTACGACAAATTTTCGCCCATTGACCTTTCCCACCACATGATGGCAAATATTATTATTCTTGTCTTTTGAAGGATTAGCTTGAGAACCCTTATTGTTCTCATATTTATTTCCACCGTGACGACGAGTATTATTTCGTCCCTTGCCGCGCCCACGACCATGGCCTTTACCACTGTAATTATTTTACCTTCTTTCAGGCACATTATTTGTTGTTACAACATTCGCCTCAGGGAATGGAGCATGTGCCCCCACATTCACCTTAGGGAACAGAGCAGATCCAGTGGGACGGGCTTCATGATTTTTAATCAACAGGAAATTATGTTGCTCAGCTACCAGAAGGCATGAGATCAACTCAGAATATTTTGTAAATCCATTTTCACGGTATTGTTGCTGTAACACCATGTTCGATGCATGGAAAGTGGAGAGTGTCTTTTCCAACATCATAGCATCATCAATATTTTCTCCACATAATTTCAGTTGAGAACTGATCCTGAAAACAGTAGAATTATATTCGGTTACAGTTTTAAAATCTTGTAACCGTAAATGAATCCATTCATCCCGAGCCCTTGGTAGTACCATGGCTTTAAGGTGATCATACCATTCTTTTAAGTTAGTCCACAATTCGAGTGGATCTTTCACGGTTAAATATTCTGTTTTCAATCCTTCATCAAGATGATGGCGAAGGAAAATCATGGCTTTAGCCTTATCTTGGCTTGATGTCTCATTTCCTTCTTTGATAGTATCACCAAGACATTTGGCATCCAAATGTATTTCGGCATCAAGCACCCATGACAAATAGTTTTTGCCGGATATGTCAAGTGCCACAAATTCAAGCTTAGATAAATTTGACATAATGAAAACTATCAAAGAAAATAAAATAGATTATAATTATTATCAATCAAAACAAGAATGTCTAATACTCTATTTCTTATTAAATGTAATATATATATATATATATATATATATATATATATATATATATATATATATATTATATATATATATGTGAAGATAAAAAAAACGTTAAATAATTCATTGGTCAAGCAAGTTGCTAGCCGTAGTTCATTTGTAACATAAGGTGTTCACTTTTCTTATTTATATATTAATCTATAACAAAATTATACTTAGAGACATGAAGCTGAAAAAGATTAGTAGAAATTATACCTAGGCTTACCGTTGGGAAAGATTGAAACTTGACTTGTAGAATATTAGAGCTCTTCGTGCTGATAACGTGTTGTAAAACTAATAGTAAAGTAAGAACAAGACAAAAGTATATGAGAGGAGAATGAAGAACTTGTATTCTCAAAGTGTCTCCTAAATGAGGAATTAAGTAGGAGAAAGTGGGGAGGAATTAAGTAGGAGAAAGTGAGGTAGTAAATCATATGTTACAAGTGAATAAATGGAGAGTAGTGGTCATCCACATTTATACTACATACATGTATTTGTAACATGTTAGTATTTATTTGATTTTATCCTCTCAAAAAATAAAAGAATATTTGAGGCGACCCTTTTTTTAATTTTGTATTTTACGATAGTTGTTTTGATTAAAGAACAATTGTGATCTTTATGATTGATGTTACAGTAATTGTGATTGTTAAGAAAATTTGAGGAAACACCATAGTGTTTCTTAAATGTGAATCTTCAAACATTTATATTATCGTGTATAATATACACACAGAAATAGACAAATACAAATATACAATTAATTATAGAATGTATATAATTAGCTATACATAGTTAATTAACAAATACAAACATACAGTATACCTTTAATATACTATATATAATATCTTAATTTAAAAAAAAAATGCTATTTACGATATGCTATTGTTATGTTGTGTATCACAATTAAAAATCACATACTTAGCTAGCGTTTGGATATAGATTTGGTTGAAACTTGGGAATTTGAGTTTTGAAGTTGAGTTGAAAAAGAATTTTTGGAATTTGAAATTGTGTTTAGACATATATTTCAGTTGGAAAAATTTGAAGTTTTGTGAGTGAAATATACAAAATTTCTCAGAAAATCCCAGAAAGTGGTCTTGGACACTTTTTGATTTTTGAGAAGTCATTTTTAAAACTTGACTAAAAAGTGGTCAAAAAGTATGTCCAATCAAATTTTCATTCAAATACTTCTCAAAAATTGCTCCCAAATTCTATAAACAAACGGGAACTTAATACGTATGAACAACTTGGCCTAATTGAAAATTCAAGAAAGCCTAATATTGAAAATTCATAAGTATAGGCTTCTTGCCATACCATTCCCTCTACCTAGTAAAAATTTCGCCCAGCAGCCACTTTTAACACTGGTATTTGGTTTGAGGCCACTATTTTCTTTGGTCTTACACTAGAGGCCACTTTTGGTCATTTACTAAATAAATATTGACTTAAGTTCTGATAATTGACTGAACTTCAGTCCATATGGCCTATGGACTGAAGTTCCATCTTTAAGGACTGGACTGAACTTCAGTCCATATGGCCCTGGATTGAAGTTCAATCTTTGAGGACTGAACTTCAATCCGGCCTCTGGACTGAAGTTCTATCTCTTTAAGCAAAAATGGCCACAAACTAAATGTTTTGATATTAGTGGCCTGTGCCCAAAGACCAGTGGAAAAGTGGCCTTTCGTGCACTTTCCCCCTCTACCTATCAGAATAAGTGAAAATTACTACAGGGAAGCATAATCAAGAAGCCCAATTACTAGTTGCCATAATACCGTAAAAATTTCACCCAGCAACCACTTTTAACACCGGTATTTGGTTTGAGGCCACTATTTTCTTTGGTCTTATGCTAGAGGCCACTTTTTGGACTTTTACTAAATAAACATTGACTTAAGTTCTGATCATTGACTGAAGTTCAGTCCATACGGCCCCTGGACTGAAGTTCCATCTTTAAGGGCTGAAGTTCCATCTTTAAGGATTGAACTGAACTTCAGTCAACATGGCCCTGGAATGAAGTTCTATCTTTAAGGATTGAACTTCAATCCATATGGCCCTGGACTGAAGTTCCATCTTTAAGGACTGAACTTCAGTCAACATGGCCCTGGACTGAAGTTCTGTGCTTAAGGACCGAACTTCAATCCGGCTCCAGGACTGAAGTTCTATCTTTTAAGCGAAAGTGACTACAAACTAAATATTTTGATATTAGTGGCCTGTGCCCAAAGACCAGTGGCAAAAGTGGCCTTTCGTGCACTTTCATAATACCGATGCTTGCTGCCTAAGGGGTCGTTCGGTACGAGGGATTGGATTACTTATCCCGGGATTAAATTCAGGATTATATTTATCTCATGTTTGGTATTAGGTATTAGCTAATACTAGGACACATTTTATGCCTAAATTGTAGCATTATTAATCCCACATAGGAGGTGGGATTAACAATCCCGGGATTGTTAATCCCGGGATAACTCCATGTGAACCGAACGACCCAAAGAGTTTTTCTTTTTTCTATGGGAAGTTATCATATTCCATTTATTTTTTCTTATTTTTAGGAATTATAAATTATTATCCCTATATTATTAGCATTAGACGATTTTTTATTAAATAAGTTTGCTAAATTGATGAAAATTCCCTAAAAGATGCACAGTTATTAAAAATGTAGCTAGCCATTTTCTACTATTTCAAAATTCGAGAAAGAAAATATTATGTTAACCTGGAATATTTCTTAAAACGATACGTAAATCTTTGTGAATGGTAGAGATGCATAAAAGATGGCATGACCATCACCGTTATTAGGTGTCAATTGTTCTTTAAAAACCAACCAAATTTAATGAATCAAACCGAATCGATAATAGAAATATCATACTATTGTCAGTTGTCGGTGATGCAAATTCTTCACTCCCCTGCTAATAGACTAATACTCTTCTACTCTCAAACTGTAAAAACTACATTCTCATCTATATCTTGCAATCTCATCTATATCCTGCAATTATGATACCAATTCCGATAAAGAAAAGCTTCAACTACTTGCAAACCCATCGGGACCCAACAACCTTCAGTGTTATCAACCCAATTGTACATCACAAGAAACACTATAATTCTAAATATTATCAAGTCAAGCAGTGTAATGTATGTCTCAATTATGAGAAAACTGCGGAATACTTAACTCACACAAAGTATTTTTTAACCACTGATCTTGACGTTGAAGTGTTTTATGAAGTGTTTTTTTTGCTATATTACTGTTACCGTATATTTTGTAAGGTGAAATGTGATAAGAAAACTTGCTACCACATGTTCTCCACCAATGCTGAAAAGGATCAACATTTCATTGAGAGTCACACACAGTAATTGACGTTTTGTAGTACTTTTGTTTTTGTTCAACTTGGTTTGTTACTAATAAAAAAATTTCTATTTTGCAGTGAAAACGCCACTAGGTATAGGGTATTCTTTAGTTAGAATAATCTCCCCGATTTTCTTACCGATTCTTTCCGGGGAGGTATGTGTTGAACCGGTTTTTTTGATGAAATGAGTTAGTTTGTGTGTATGTATCCCTATAGATTGTCAATTTAAGTCTATATGCAATTCAAGAACTTAAATGAAATGACTAATACTACTCAAAGAAAAAGAACCTTGAAAATGATGTAAGTTTATGGATTCCAATATGATTCACTAGACTTCTCAATACAATTATAATGTCTCTTTTTTACTCTGTGTACAGCTCATCTATACAAACATAGTAACTTAGAAAGAGGGATCAAAAAAGTGAGAAGCCTTCGATATATCTTATTTTGGAGATGGATGATTCCTGTCAAAACTCGAGCTACATATTTTTACAAAACTTGACTTTGCTTTGGCCAATGTGTTGCTGTTCCTCTAGAAAATCACTAATATGTAATGGGGCTAAATGGCACCAGCAAATCGTTAAATCTGCAGAAAGAAAGTGCAAGTTAACCCAATATTTTCTTCAGGCAAATAGACCAGGTTAGCTGCGAACGCAAACATAAAAGGCCGATACCATCACCCATCAGATGCATACCATCATGAAATCCTTGGTCGTCCTACCACCAAATCCTCATATCTGCAGTATATTAAGGTTTTCTGCTTCAATTTCACCAGGCAGAAATATATAAATATGAACATTGCTTTTTTAAGTTTAACCGGCATCTTCCACAATGGCATCTACTGTCAACATTCTGAAAAGATATTAACACATAGTTTCTAGCATCATTCAATGACTCTCCGGTAACCTGCAGCAACAACACATCAATAAAAAAATTAGAAAGCCAGTACTAAAGTTGGCCTCTCTATCACTCTGAAGTTCATTCATATGCTTTTCCACCAGCCTTCTTTACTATATTTATTTCAGTACAGAGACTGATATGAAGGTTGATGAGGTATTGGTAGTAATATCCGTCCTACTTTTATCCATTGAATGCAGAAAAACCAGTTGAATACAACAAACTGTTTGCTACCAAACAAGAATTAGAAAAATATGCTTGCAAACATCCAAAGGGAAACTATGTTTTCGTTCATATGTTACTCTATCTAAATGTTCTAGCTTCTATTGGAACTAGACTTAAAACTGTAATGATCAAATAAAGATATCAAAAAGTAAAAACTGCAAAAACTGCAATGTAACACTGAGACAGAAGACAAAGGTATATACCGCCACGGGAATTCACTTGTGTCAATCCCAGCTTGGTGCAGCTCATCAACATACTGTAAAGCTTCTCTACATTCCTCTCGATCATCAAAAAACTCCTTCTTGTCACCTTCTATTTGGTATGCTTCATGGCCTTTGCCAGCAACCACCTGCACCATCATAAATAGGAGGTGGATTATACAACAGAAATAAATCTGTAAGTCAGCACTTTAATTATGAATCTGTTTTAGTCTTTATAGTCGTAGTCCATCTCAGTGGCTAGTTCTTGAATATGACTAAATCTAAAACATTAAAGGACAATAGAAGAAGAATAGAGATGAGGAAACTTACAACTATATCACCTTCCTCACCCATGGCAACAGCACAGCGTACAGCCACACGTCTGATATCATGCAGGAAAAGCCTGTGTCCATTTGGAAGAGGTGGGTAATAATCATTCTCTCCATGTTTCAAGTAGTCCTGCATAGTCCATCCCACACCAGCCAACATATCATCCAGGATGTCCACTGGAAAAGATCAGATGATAGTCAGCATTAGACTCCCGAGCATACAACCGAGACACAAATCCTCATATTATTGGAATTGAGTGCGCTAAAGAGTGACAAAGCAGATAAGGAAAGGGTGAACAATTAATGAATATGAGAGAGTGTTGAACCACCCTGACACAGCATATTTGATAGCAAATAGGACAAGTTTCTTCAAGACAACTTTAACAGACCTGTTCTCTAGGAACAGAGCGGCAAAACCTCCTCATTTTCATCTACATTTTTTAATGAAAAAGAGAGAAAGATAAAGCCAAACACTTTGATATATGAAGATTCCAGAAACCTTCTCAGTATATTTTCTTCAAGCTATGATACTTACATGGATCCTCATTCCTTGGATTGTCAGATGTCAGAATCGTCACATCACTTTTATCTGTTGCAATCTTTGCCATTATCGGTCTCTTGCCTCTGTCTCTCTCACCGCCACAACCAAAAACTTCAAGCAACAAAAAAGGTTTCCTCAGTAAAAGACAATAGATTATATAAAATAAGTTTGAAAAACATTACTAAGGTCAATCAAAATATAGGCGGCTACTCAATGACGAACATAAATTTGGGTCAAGGCCCAGAGCAAAGAAAAATAGTTCCTCCGGGCACCTGTGGACCAGTGCATTTTTTTTGGAGGTCCAACACCTCAACCTTAGAACCTAAGGTGGGTATACACTTCTAATGTAGAAAACTTAGAATCTTTCAAAAACATAACTTTGTATGACTTTCTCAACCTCAGTTCTCAAAGACATCACACAAAACTATGCGTACAACTTCAAGACATTGCTTTAGTTATTTACATACTATTTCATCTAGAAATAAATTTAGAAGAACCAAAAAACAGGGTTCTTAAAAAATTAGAACTATCCAGGTCCCCTCTAGAGAAATGGTCATTTAACATGAAGCATGAAAGACAGTCCAAACTCCAACCAGAACATTTATACTGAAAAGCAGAGTCTTATGGCAACAACATCGCAGAGCACACATGAAGAAACGAATGGGGGAGGGGAGAAGTTGTTGATTGCTTACCAGTTATAACCCGCCTAGGGCCAAGCTCCCTCACGTAATCAAGAAGTCTAGATAAAGCATCAGGGGTATGAGCATAGTCTACGATCACTCCAAAAGCCTGTTCCTCATCTATCAATTCACATCGACCAGGTACTGCATCAACCTCTTCAACACCTTTGACAATGTCCTCCAAAGGTGCCCCAACTGCAATCCCAACAGCAACAGCTGCGAGAATGTTATAGATGTTATGCCTACCGAGCAACCCAGACGATATCTCCAATATGCCTTGAGGTGTATTGACCAAGACTTGAGTCTCAAACAGAGATAATTCAAATTTTAAGGGATGAACATCAGCACTCTTATTCTCCATTGCAAAAGTCACAACAGGCACATCTGGATTTCCTTGTGCAATAAAGAAAGCTGCATTAGGGTCATCAATATTCACAATCTTGCGGTGCCGGTCAGGGTCTACCATCCTAGCAAACAGCTTAGCCTTAGCATCCCTATACTCCTCCTCAGTCCCATGAAAATCCAAATGATCCCGCGTCAAGTTAGTAAAAATCGCAATATCAAAATCAACCTCATCACACCGTCCTAATGCCAATCCATGAGAAGAAGCCTCCATTACCAAAGCCTCAGTCCCATTATGAACCATCTTTGCCATCAGTTTCTGAACCAGAACTGCATCGGGGGTAGTATGAGGGGACTCCAACTTGTTATCCCCATAAATATAATACCCTACCGTACTCAACATGCCTGTCCTCAACCCCATTGCTTCATACATTGCCTTTACTAAGTAAGAAGTTGTAGTCTTTCCATTAGTTCCAGTAATCCCAATGACCGACATACTCTTAGATGGATGCCTATAAAACGAAGCAGCTAACACCGCAAGCACTGCATTCGTATCCTCCACAATGACTAAAGCTTTACACCCCAAAGTTTCCTCAATATCAATCTCTTTACTAGCTACAACAGCAACAGCTCCTCTCTTATCCGCCTCTGATAAAAACAAATGCCCGTCACTGTTCCTCCCAACACAACACACAAACAAATCACCACTCTCAACCAACCTCGAATCATGCTGTATACCACTAATCCCCACCTCTAAATCACCATACACTGACACCGGAACCACCTTACTCTCATCTAAAAGCTCAGCTAAACTCATCCTAAACTTAGGCTCAACAATCCTAGGCTTACTTTTACCAAATTCATCGAAATCAATATCGAACGACGATAAATCAGAAAACTCATTTCCACCAACATCACCACTCACTTCAAAAACCAACCTTTCTTCTTCCGTTTCGTCAATTTCAGTTAAACCAGTAAGTTCATTAATTTCTTCCAAATCAACAACTTCATCAGGGTCTAATTCATCAATATTAGTATCATTTTCTTGGGACTTAACTAAATTCTTTGGAGGGTTAGGCTTTAAAAGGCCTTGTTTAACAAATTCTTTTCTTTTCAAGGCAATAGCTTTATCAATTTCACCAAATAAATCATCACCAGAACTATCATTAACATCAAGATTAGCATTATCAGGCGCGTCTTCGACATCAGCTAATGCATTAATAAAAATGGACTTATCTTTCTTGAATTGCTCTTCTTGAATTTTCTTGGCTTTAGCAACTTGTCTTTGAATTTGTTGGAATTTATTAACACCATGCATTGAATCTTCTGCTGCTTCTGGTGGGTCATCATCTGAGGGGGTGGGGTAGTATTTACCATCAGCACCAATAGCTGAAGGGGTGGTGAGGGTGGTGGGGTACTTGAGCTGGGTGGTAGGGTGGTGGGGGTGGAAGGAAATGAAGGGTTTGAATTGGTGGGGTGGTGGGGTGGTGGGGAAAGGTGGAAGAGAGAAAAGGGTGAATGGCATGGTTGCCGGAGAAGAGTGGCCGGAGTTTCCTTTTTTGGAAAGTGAGGTTTTTGGAAAGTGTCAGTGTAAGTGGATAGGGGTTTAAAGAAGAGATTTTAGGAAGGTGAAGAATGAGTTTTTAACTTTTTCAAACTCCTACTAATACTTGCAACTTCTAATGATGAAAAAATTACACCCATTGTTGTTGTAAAAAAAAAAAATAAATAAATAAATAAATATATATATATATATATATATATATATATATATATATATATATATATATATATATATATATATATATATATATATATATATATATATAACAATATTTTATCATTATACCAAACGTCTCTAATCTTTTTTCTCTGTTCCCTCTTCCCCCCCCCCCCACCAAATTATTTTTCCAGCCACGACCCCTTCCCCGTCGACGATGTCCCCTCCCCCTTCCCCACCGTCTCTCCCTCTCTATTGTGCTGAGTATTCTCTGTTGCTGCTGTTAGCCGACGACGGAGCTGATGTTATGCAAGCAGATATGTTACTCTCCCTCGATGCTGGCGCTGTTGTTTTTCTGGTGTCGTAGATCTTACTTTTTTTTTTGGTGTTTTTCGGTGGCTACAGTGAAGCACTTGCCTTAGGCCCCCATTTTTAAGGGCCCCGAATTTGTAATGCTACACATATATACTATCCTATAAAATAATTATTCATTGACTGGTTATATATTTTTTCTTGAATTTCTTAGAATTGGTAAGTCTATAAATTGTTGTACCTTTTTTTTTATCTTACTAATTGAGTATCTTACTAATTAGTCTCAATTAGTTTCCTCTACAATTCAATTTCATCCTTTATGTTCTATTTGTTCAAAAAAGAAAAGCACAATTTTCCTCATGAAAAAAGTTGATTAAACTTTCTATTTTATTCTCTACGAGAAACTTTTATTACCAGACAAATGTTATAACATGATTAAGATTATAAGTTTCAAAACCTTATAATCACACAAGTATTATGACATATGTTGATAGAAATTTTAAAAATCTTCATTTCATTCCTAAATTTTTGCCCAGTTAACTATGTCATATAAATTGAAAAGAATGGAGTATTATGCAAATCCATTCTTGTTTTTGGCGATGGCTTTACAATTTTGACTTAGATTTTTTGAATACTTTATTTCGTTGTCTTGTTTAACTTATCCATATGTAAGTTAGAAAATTAGTTTTTAATATCTTGCAAGTATATGAATTTCGTGAAACAAATCTAAAGCCTCAAAAAATGATCTCGCTTTAGGCCACAAATTCCGTTGGGCCGCTCCTGCATGGGGCGATGGCTGGAGGTGGCATGATAGTGTAAGAGGGAGATCTAGAGTTTTATCACCCTTTTATATGTATTTGCTATGTATTGAAAAACGATATTGCTATGTTTTGAAAATATATATAATAGTATTGATATTTTTGTGTAAAACGAATGTTAGTTTGTATAGTTATGTTAATTGCAAAAAATTTCACCGCGTGCCCTCCATAAAGAGTGCTTTTGTAAAAATGCCCACGCTAAGCAATATTTTAGCAAAATTCTCTTTTTAGCCCGGAGCCAAGACTTCAAGGTAAAAATCTTATAAGTCTTGGCAATTGCCAATATTTCAAGGTCAAGTACTGTTTTGCCAATACTTCAAGTTATATGGCGATAATGCAGGGAAAGACGGGAAGGGGCAAGTCTTGGCAATTGCCAAGACTTGCGACCAAGTGCGGTAAATATTGCCTTTTGCCAACACTTTAAGGGTAAGTGTTGGCAAATAGAGAGGGGTGCCGAGACTTACGACCAAGTGTGCCAAGTATTGTCTTTTTCCAATACTTGAAGGGATAAGTGTTGAAAAGCAGAGAGATATAAAGACAAGTCTTGCCTCCCACCTAAAATTTGACAGGGGTATTTCCGTCTGAATTTTTTTCATTAAATCTTAATGGGGGCAATTTTGCAAAATCTCTGTTTAAGCATGCAAAAAGGCAAACCGCTTATGGTATCATATTTTTGCAAATAGGCCTGTTAATTGTCCTATAAAGAGTAGGCTTGTTGAGGAGGGTTGTGAAGTTAGGGGAAGTGGACAAATAGCCTATATTACAACCCTCATTTAAGGTACAAATACTTTGCATAACACTTTGAAAGCCCGAGTTTCAAGCCTTGGACTTGAAGGTCAATAGGTGGTCAAGAAGTAAAAATTTGACACCGTAGTCAATTTGCACAGTGCTAAATGAGAACTAGCCAGCGATTGAAAACTTTAAAAAATAGCCATATTTAAGAAATACAGAAAAATCGCTAAATAAGAAGTCCCAAGCCAAGAAATTTTCGTGGGACCGAAAAACTTTTAGTTCAAAAGTCCTAGTAAAATATTCTGGAATTCAACTACGTACCTTCAAGAAAATTTTCTGGAACTTTGAACTAAACCCTAGAAAAAATTCCTAAAGTTTAGTTCAAATTCTCAGATTTTTTTCCTACGGCTAATCTTAAAAAAATGTGTATTTTTAAAATATGACTACTTTTGTCATTGTTGATTGTTTCTCTTCAAGCGGTTCAAAAATTGACTAGTCATCAAAATCACCCCTTCAAGAAGACCTATGGCCTAGATTGGTGACCTACATTGCTTTTGGAGGGTGCCCACTTAAGGTCGGCTCAAATGGTTGAACTTACCTCATAATTTGTAGCAGCGGGGGTCTGCGTTTGCACGGCCCCTCCCAGTTAATATTTGAACTTTTGTCATGGCTAAGTTTGCCTCAACTTCAAACTTTTATTTTGAAATTGGCTCAACTTTCTGACGAAAAGTTTGTGTATTGAGTTGGCCTCAACTTTAGATCCCCAAGTATAAACTTTAGTGGTTACGATTGCAAAACTTTTACAAAAGTGGTGGTGCCAGATGATGCTACTGTTCATGGCAGCTGGGCGCAAATTCTACTTGTGAGCTTTGGTATTTAAGAATTTTGGGCCTGAAAGTTAAGGATCAAATTTTGGGTTAAAACTGATGGAAATGATACCAGTTAGCCACACTATGTGTTTTAAGTTTTTAGCCATTGTTTTTTAAAGTTCAGTTTTTGGTTCTTTAATTTTTTAGTTCGAAGCTTCATGACAAATAGCTATTGGCTAAAGCTTAAATACTTACACTTAGGAGTAGCTAATCCTGCACTTTAATTCAACCCCTCTTTTATGGGCTCATCGGTTGTTTTCCAAAAAAATTCACCCAGTACCCTCAATAAGACATGGTCTTACCCAATTGCCCTCACTTACAAATATTTTAAGTAAATGCCCTCCATATCATATCCCCCCCCTTATGAAAGGACTATTTTACCCCCAACTTGTTTAATTCACGCTGAAAGGTTTCCTTCTCTCTTTCCCCATTCCTGGCCTCCTTCTTTCTTCTTTGTGTGGCCCCCAACTTGTTTAATTTACGCTGAAAGGTTTCCTTCTCTCTTTTCCCATTCCTGGCCTCCTTCTTTCTTCTTTGTGTGCTGGAAATTTGGGATTTTTTCCCTTGTGTTTGCTTGATTCCAGTGATTTGAAGGTTTTTTATTACCTATGGCTATTAGATATTCATGTTTTGCATAGAGCTTAAAATCTTGCCCATGGCCAAGAGTTGCATTGACTTTCTCTGCAAGTTGCTTATTGCAGTAGAGTTTAAAGTCTTGGCTATTGCCAATACTTGCAGAGATGTTCCGTGTAAGTTGTCGCTTCTACCAGAACTTAGAGTCTTGGCTATTGCCAAGAGTTGCAGAGACTTTGTCTCCAACTTGTTCAATGCAGTAAAGGTAGAAGTTTTGGCAATTGCCAATACTCTTAGAGATTTTTAGTGTAAGGTCCCCCTTGCCAGAACTTAAAGTCTTGGCTATTGCCAAGAGTTGCAGAGACTTTCTCTGCAAGTTTTGCACTGCAATATAGGTAAAAGTCTTGGCAATTGCCAATACTTGCAGAGACTATTTGTACAAGTTGCTCCTTCCACTAGAGTTTAAAGCCCTAGCAATTGTCAATACTTGCAGAGACTATTTGTACAAGTTGCCCCTTCCGCTGGAGTTTAAAGTGTTGGCTATTGGCAATAGTTGTAGAGACCATGGCAACATGGCTTAAAGTCTTGGCAATAGGCAAGAAGTCATTACAAGCCTCCCATTGCAGTAGAGTTTAAAGTCTTAGCTATTACCAATACTTTAGAGATTTTCAGTGTAAGTTTCTCTTTGCAGCGGAACTTAAAGTCTTGGCTATTGCCAAGACTTGCAGAATTTTTTCCTGAAGTTGGCCAGTGCAAAAGGGCTTAAAGTCTTGGCAATAGCCAAGAAGTCTCTCCCAGGTGCCCATTGCACCAGAGCTTAAACTCTTAGCTATAAGCCAACGGTTGCAGAGAATTTCTCTGCAAGTTGGCATTTGCAACAGGCCATAGAGTCTTGGCAATATAGGCAAGAAGTGTATGTAGGGTGCTGATTGCACCAGAGCTTAAACTCTTGGTAATAGTTCCAGAGAACTTTACCCTTGCAACTTGAAGAAATCTTATGTTGAATCTTCTCTTGAATAGAGCAATCTGTAAAAGGAATGGGGGTTTTATGGTTTTCTTGATAGCGTGAATGGAGAAAAGGAAGGGGAGGGACTGGGGCGCGTCTTTTTATTGGTTTGTAGGGGGGTATTTTGGTCCGAAAAAAGTTTCATTAAACTAATGAGGGCATTTTTGCTAAACATCTGTTAGTGAGGGCATTTTGGCAAACCAAAGCTTCCCGTTCATATTTTTGCAAATGAGCCGTTGTCTTTGGTGGTAAAATTTATACCAGTTGGCCACTTTGACATATGCTAATTGAGTTACAACCAGTGTTTATAAATTATTTGATTAATAGCCAATTTTTCTTCATTAAGAGTGAATGGACGTTTTCTCCCTTCACTCTTTTACTATAAACTAGGGCTTTACCCATCATCTCTCAGTACTCATTACTCAGTACCACCGTCTTTCCCCAGTCTTCCATCCAAAGCTTATCCACGCAACTTTCTAAAAGCTTCTTCAAAAATTTGCAAATTGCGTTTCCTCTTAGTATTAGGTGTGTATTTTAGAAATATGTATAGAGGATAGGACAACAACAAATTCAAAAAAATGATGAAAATTCAAGGATTTTGTCATGGTTTTTGAACCTACAAAATTGAAAATTCCTGTATTCTTCAAGGGATTTGTAATGAAAACTGAAACTTTAGGGATTTTGTAATGAGTTTTGATCTGAAAAGTGAAAAGTTCAGTATAATATTTAAAATAATTAAGGAGTTTGGACTCAGTATTTTGTTCTGGGTTTGGACTTAAAAATGCTAAAATCTTAGTATTTTCTCCTGGGATTTAACCTTGGATTTTCTCATGTATTTTTCAAGGGAATTCTCATTATTTTCTTCTGGTTTTGAACTTGGAAAAGTTGAATCCTCAGTATTTTCTCCTGGGATTTGAATTTGTAAAAATTGAATTCTCAATATTTTTTTTTTTGGATTTGAACTTGAAAATTAAAATCTCAATATTTTTGTCCTGGGGTTGAACTGGGAAAGTAGAAATTTTATGCTTGAATTCTCAGTATTTTTTCTGGGATGAACATGAAAAAATTAAAATCTCAATATTTTTGTCCTGGGTTTTGAACTTGAAAAATTGAAATCTTTATGCTTTTTATTTTGGAAAAAATTGAATTGTCAGTATCTTCCACGTCCAATACTGCACTGGCATGGGAAAAAGCTTTTGAAGTAGTTTTTGTTTTGTTAGCGTGTTTTTGCCTTAGCTTATTAGAGGGTGGCTATAATTCTCTTAATTTTGGAATGGTGACTAATTCTCATTAAACAATGTAAAATATGGCTATTGATCAAACAAATTATCTCTGGTTGGGGCTTAGAGTACCGCTTTAGGACAGTTCTTTAAACGTAGCCAACATTGATAAGAGTGAATGAAATTTGCTACATTGGAATCAAATTTCAAGCATCGAGTATGAAATTTCAGAATTTAGACTATCGAATACTTAGTTGTGCTTAGCCCAATCACAAAAACCAGCGAATGAGGCAAGAAACATTCAAACCATATTAGGAGGTAATACAGTAAAACATCGCTATAGTGGCAGCGTTTGTCTGAAACTTTCATGGCCGCTACAGTGAGGTGCTGTTATATATGTATACTGACGTTTGACGTTTACATCTCATTTAACTGTTATAACTAAAATGTAGACAAAAAATACATGTTAATTTTAAAATCTCAATAGATTATCATATTTCATTAATTAAAAAATGTAACGGTTAATACATTATTAATAAATCCATAACTAGTTGTACCGTACCGACAAACTATACATACTTGATACAGTTTTCTTATAATTATTTTATGGTATGAATGTGAAAAAGGAAGTATATTTATGGTACAAATGATTATCATAAATATTTTGTATTTTATTCTATACATAATATATCTCTTACAAAATATAATTACGTAATATTTGAGTACGGCTGTTATACAGAGGTAATTTTACAAAGAGTGTTCTGCTATATTGCATGACATTGCCATTATAGGTCAAATGCTATTATAGAGAGGTAAAATATAACATGAAAAATCGGTTCTGAATAAAATTAGGCTGTTATACTGAAATGTTGTTATAGCAAGGGGCTGTTATAACGAGGTTTGACTGTATCATATTCCCTCAACCAATGCGAAACACTAAAGCCGCCCTCACATCACTTCTAAGTTTGGGCATCCAGGACGTTAATAAAGTAATATATGGGGATCATACAAAGAATTATGATAGGTCGGACTCGAATACCATGTTGAGAAAATAAACTTTTAATTAAGCAAACCTTAAAAGTGTGTTCTATGTGGTGAGAAATGATGGAAATTATATATGGAGGTAACACCACATTTTTTTATCAGACGTATAAGTTATATGAATATGAATGTTTAGTTCAGTACTGATGTACAAAGCTCACGTGATTTCCTTAAATTTGCAGACACTAGCACTGAAATACAATGGTTGATGATTGAAGTGGAGAAAGATAACATGAACGTATAAGATTGTGATTTGTGTCCATTTAAAAAAAAATGAGAGTACTAATAGAGTAGTTTGTTTTTGTATGAGTTTCATGATATGAACATATGACTTTCCGTAAAGTGATAATAAAAAAAAAGGCAGTTTAATGCATAACGCATCTCATATTTATACAGGGTCTGGGAAAGGGCTACGTACACTCCAAAGAATATAATGTACGCACCATATTTTAATACAAGTATTAGTGACCGTTTTCACGATTTGAACTTATGACCTATATATCACACCGAAACAATTTTAGGAGTTGCTACAACCCTCTCTTAATATGACTTTTCATGTGAAGCAGAAAACACTAGAAAAGAGAACAAATAGGACTGAGTGAATAAATGCATACATACAAAGGGGTAGTGGAAGTATCATCATAAACACTTGGAATAGACTATAAGAAGAAAGAGTCAAAAACAGCAATAAATGTCGCAGTTGTTATATATAATGTGGGGTTGTACATGGTCCCTATATTTTGTTTGTTTTTTAGGTTCAATAAAACAAAGTTACAAGTAAAATTCTTGCACGATTGAAATGCAAATGAAAATAGAGAAGGACCTCTAAATTTGGTGTTATACTAAGCTTTAGAAGCCAACACAGTTAAAGGACTGTCTCGAAAATGGCATCTTTTTTTAGTGTCAATTTGCACGTACGGTTTGGGAATCCTATGGTGTAAATTCAGTTTCTATAAAAAGTTATTTTTAAACAAGCAATGATTAGTTACATGCAAAATACCAAATATTTGTCACGGGTGATATTTCACTAATCGTATAAACTTTTTTACACAATCAAGTGCATATAATTGAAGAGTTTAACTAATATATATTCCGACGGTGTAATTTTTTTTATACCTTCGGCTAATTTTAAGCATATTAACAAGCAAATTTTTGAGTAATCTTGCTTGTTTTGCTAATACTTAAACTTTAATTATGCTAAGAATTTGACCAAGTAGATATCGTTCCTTTATTGCCCAATATATCAACTATATTCGATATTTTGCCATTGTAATTCTTGAATGTTAATTCTTCAATATTGACTCAACTATTGGTCAACATTTTAAGTTAAATTAGCTATTTAAAAGGACTATTAGAATATTATAACAAGCCAGAATACTTAAAAAATTGCTTGTAATATGCAGTGTTTTCAAAGGCGGGGGCGTGAGGCGAGGCGCAAGCCCCGAGGCATGGGGTGTAAGCCCCACAGATCTTGAAATTTTAATAATTTCTAAAATTATAAAATGATATAAATTAGGTAAATATTACAAAAATAAATAAAGTCATAAAATTTAAATTAAAACTAAGTACTGGAAAATAACTTACCATACTACAATTTATAAGTAAAAGAGTAATATATAAATATAGCTGTATGTATGTAATTACTTCATTCTTGCTTAGTTATTCAATAAAAGAGCTTTGTTGTGAAAAAATGAAAAAAATTCACACTTTGTAAGCATGGAAAGAACAATAATTATGGGAAAAATATAAAAAATTGAATCGTGAAGATCTATCAAAAATTAATATATGAATATTTTTGGAATGAAAGGTTCCATCATCGCATTGAATATCATTTCATTTTTACTGATATATGTGTTATATAATGTGAAGTACAACATTCTCAAATTCTAATTTGTGATTGATGAACACTCATTTTGAAGAGCCAATGGTTAATAAAATGATTTTGAAGATTCAACATGCGCTAATTACACCTAATTGCATAAAGAACTTTTCGGTGAGCCCCAGGCGTTGGCGTTGGACGTGTCTAGGGCGTAAGCTCGGATGCTTAAGACGTAAGCCTCACGAGACAAGAGCCCCCACATTAAGTCTCTGGGCGTTTTACGAATACTCCGCACCGGTGCTAGTCCCAATTCTGCCTTTTAAAATAGAGGTGATATGCTTAAAATTAGCAGACGGTACAAAAAAATTGTTTACATCGCGGGTGTATATTACTAATATTCCCGTACTATACAAGAAACAATCAGAAGAATACGTACCAGATAAAGTATTTCATATCCCTACTAACCGACATGTGCCTAGTCTGCAAGAAACCCATTAATTTTAATAACTTTAAAATATTGAGGAAGCCATGCAATAATATGTGGGATAAAAAAAAATATATCTTTTAGATTCTCCATCATTTTAAATTGCGGTTTGGTGAAGGAATATCAATTACTATAAAAAATTTCGACAACTTTTTTTGACACCTCCTTTCATTACATATGATTATTTCATGAAAAATACGTTTATATTTCGCGAAATCTTTTAAACATATTTCAACATGCTTTTAGAGTTAAATTAGGCCGATTTATTTCTTCTGTATTCCAACAAAACATTACGGCGTCTAAAGTAAGATGGTCAAATAAAGTTTATATAGCTAAAAAGAATAGAAAGTATTACCGACCACAATATTTTTAATCTAAATTGAAGAAATTACTCGAAATAAATCGTGTTAATAGGAAATAAAATTGTTTGGCTCTGGAAATAACTACTAGTGAATAAATGGTATAGTGGGAGTATTTACAGATGATAAATGTCCACTTGGTAGTTGGTTACATGAGATAAATAGTTAGTGAAAAATACTATATCCAACAAAATCTTGTTTTGACAAAGTAATAAACGAATATATTTCTACTATACAACAAAACTTAATGTTATACATTGTCATTTAGACGGAGGTTAAAAGAAAAATTAGTAATTTTTAGCAATTTTGTTGAATTAAAATATTGTGTGTGTATCAGTTATTCCAGGAGTCAAACAAACGAGTGGCTAGCATAAGGACAAGTTGTTCAACCAAAGTCTTGAAATATTATACTACATACTACTTAAGACACATTCTGAATTCTGACTCCAATGTTTTCAACAGTAACAGACATATACTTTTGTCTTCATGTATGACACTTAAATAAAAAAATGAGAGCAGGTAATTAGAATAATTGTACACTAAACAATAATGTAAGCATTGTTAAATTTTTATTTAAAAAGTGAGAATTGAAGATAGTGTTTGTAAAGGAATTCATGGAATGGTAGTGGTTGAGACAAAAGTGTATATGTAGTGAGTAGTTGTGTATTGTAGCATAAGTCAACATCATTTTGCTTAATGCAATCAAACAAAATCTCATTCCTTCCTCATTTGATGCTTCTTTGTCTCTCACTCTTTGTCCACTTTTTCATCTCCAAAAGAAATACTCCAAGAACTTTCAAGGGAGATTTGATTGGATAATGGTGGTGTCCGGACCATCTCGACTAATGCACGGACTATATACTGTGCATGCCTTCCACTAGCACAGGTATCGGATAATTCTGTCTTGTTTCATGTGTGTGAAAAAGTTTAGAAGCTTTATTCAACTTCAAAGCTAAATGGTTTCTTGATTTTATTGCCAAATTTCAGGCTATTGTGTAAGAGAGAAAGCTAGTAATTGAGTAAACTTCACTTGTCATGGAAAAGAGATCATCAAGAAATCCACAACAGACAGAGAAGAGTCAGCTTAATTGTATGTGGGGAGTGATCAGTAGTCTTTATTTTGGTCAAAATCATAGAAAACAGAAGCTGTTGTCAAATGGTAAAGCTGCATCAAAACATGTTATAAGTAAGTGGTAACAATTCTAGCTGGTTCTCTATACATTTTGCTATTGTTTCATGTACCCTGGTTAGCTATAATATTTTGATGTCATTGGTTAATTTGCTGTACCTTGGTATTTCTATGTTGGCATTTCATTCTTGTATTTTTCCTTTTTTTTCCATACCGTTTTCTAAACCATTTTTCTTGAGCCGAGGGTCTAGTGAAGTCTACGTACACCTCACCCTCCCCAAATCCCACTCGTCTGACCATACAGAGTATGTTATTGTTGTTCTAATTACCTTATAAATGATCTGATTGTGTAATTTTTACATTGTCAGTGTGTGTAGAACTCTGGATAACACAAATGTGAAGCCATTTTTCTTGAATTGTAATTTGGTCTTTATAATTATGTTAGGATTGAAGCAGTGAAATTAACATGGTTTTGATATTTTGCTTTTACCCTTCTGCAGGCAAGAATCCAAGAAAGCTTGATGCTTTAACTTCCATTAGTGACCGATTTTATGGCGTTGAGGTAAGTCTCTAGCGCGAATAAGTTACTTTTCTAGACTCATCTTTTATTTCAAGTTACTTTTGACAGTATTAGAGAATTGATTCTAGTACATCATTTATCTATTAGTTATGTTCCTATAAAAGAGAACAAGGTTAAGAAAACAAATGTGGCTTTTGCTTCAATTCTTTGTGTTGTATTATTTTTAAAGGGTATATCGGCCATCGTATGTTCTTAGTACAAAATGTTGGTCATAAGAACAAGCAGTTTTTCTCCATTAAGGAGAAAAAAATTGTCCGATATCCTTGTAGACAAGATAATGACTCCGCGGGGATTGTTCTGGTTTGACATTATCACAGATTCAGAAAAAAAAAAGTGACCTTCGACTAGAGTAACGATTTGAGAGTTGTTTGTCGCAGGATGGAGCTGAATTGGAAGCTTTAGGAGTTCATACGGGTGACAAAAGGATAAAGAACCATATTCAAGAAGAGATTTTCAGTGACATGCAAAAGAACACTCAAATCATAGCTAGAAATGAGCAGCATAAAGGAGTAGATTATGGACTATTTGATGACATGATAAGTAAATACAAGACATCATCCAAGAAAGTTAAGAATAAGTCACCACGATATGATTGGAAAGATACTGAGATGGGGGATTTTCAGCAGGCTTCAGGTTCAGCAGAAATGTCTATCAATAAGTTGAAATTGGCATCGATATTAGAAGCTATTTGTAATCAGATTCATCAAGAAAATGGATATTCACAGACGAGTATCGTTCATGCAAAGAAGGATCAGCTTGATGAGATCAGTTTGCAAGTACTTCAGACGAGTGCCAAAGCATTTATCGATCAGATGTTCATAGACAGGAAGTATATCAGCAAGGGTGGTGTGAGCTATGAGCCTGAACAGTTCTCTGATGCATTAGAGATGTTAAATTCTAATGGGGATTTGTTTCTGAAACTGCTACAAGATCCGAGTTCACTATTGGCAAAACAAATCAGAAGCTTGTACAATGTGCAAATGGCAAGAGATTCAATCAAGTCCATCATGAGTGACAAACTATCAGATCGTCAGAGTAGTGAGGGTGACATTTGGAAGAGTGAACAGAAGCATCGTCGATCTGGATATTTATCCACAGAAAGTTCCAGCACCCGGCCTTCAAATAAAATAGTTGTTCTAAAGCCAATTCCTAGAGCTGTTCGATGTTCTGAAAATGTTACCTGCCATTGCTCATCTATGCCATCTCACCGTAGCACAAGCAATAAAGGCGAAAATGTCAAGCGCAAGAACTTTTCTCTTAAAGATATTAAGAGGAAACTGAAATATGCAATGGGAGAAAAATGGAAAGAGAAGCATGTGACTTCAGTAGGAAGTACTTTACATAAGCTTCATAGCATTAGCAGCAGGCAAAACTTAGAAGTTGGTAATGAAGGGGCCAGTTCACGCCTTGCTATTGCACGACCTGTTAACTCCTTCGCCAAGTCCAACACCGCAAATGAACCAGAGAAGATTCAAGCATCCATATCAAGTGAAGCACCTAAAGTCTCCTTTATGACTGAAAGAGTGCGTAAAAAGTTGGACGTGCCAGAATTAAGCTACACCAAGAAAAGGGAACTGGATATATCTATGGAGGCAAGGAGACATCTTTCTCAAAGGTTAAATTATGTCAGTACTACAGGTGAAGCTGTGACAAGCAGACCACCTTTAAGAACATTGGAAAGGATTCTTTCCTCACCTGAACATGATCTTTTGTTCAGCTATAGTTCTAAACAGGATAGCAAAAGTAATCCTGCACAAACGAGGCGCAATGGTAGGATTCTTGTTCAATTTATTTGAGAATTCTTCGGTCTTCTTATGCACTTTCTCTTATAAAATCTTGAGCTTTTCACATTCACTTCCTGCAGGTATAGTGGAATTGCCCTCTGAACCAGCCCATACTGGTGTTCAAAGTCCTCAGAGAAACGAGGATCACCGGCATCAAAATAGCTCAATTATGGTAAGTACTGCACCTGTCCCACTAACAAGTCATGGGAATATGGCAAGAATGTTCTGTCGTTGCTTGTTTTCTATTTACGAGTGCTTTCACTTAGACTAACAATAGAAACTTTTATCTTGTTGAACCATCCTCTTTAGGATTCACATTCAGAAGTTTGGTCTCCTAGTTCTTCAACAGATGTTTCGTTATCGAGTCCATCTGGCATTTACAAATTTAGGGTTGGTGAATACATTATGGATAGAGGAGACCACCCAAGTCCAGTATCAGTCCTAGAACCAGTTTTCACTGATGATCTAGCCAGCCCTTCTGGCAAAGCAAATCATCCATGTAAGTAACACAAAATCTTCCTATCTCATTTTATTCTTAAGCTGTAGGTTGAACTAATTCAAGATCATTTGCAGCTGACACAATATTACAACCACGTCGTCTCAACTTTGAGGGATGTTCAAATAATGAATCCCCTGAAAAGTCCATACTGAATCGCGCTGAACCAGATGCCCTTCATACTTATATTCAGTCATGTTTGCAAAGTTTTCACTTGAACTGTGAAGCACTTTGGCTAGATAGGTTTCTCCCAGAAGAAATGCTCGATGCAACGTTATCTGATGAACTGGAGACATTAGCACTTCAATGTCATTCTGAACCTAAACTCCTGATGGACTACACAAATGAAGTTCTACTAGAAGCATATGATTTTCATTTCAGATTTCCCCCATGGCTATCGTTCCTTCAACCGAACATGTGCTCCTTTCCACTGGAAAAACATATGGTAGAAAAGTTGATGAAAGAAGTGAGACAACACCTTATTCCAGTGATGGAACAACCTACATTGAATGAACATGTTAAGCATGACTTGGCAAAATCCGGTTCGTGGCTAGATCTCCGAATCGACACTGAAGATATCCTGAGTCTAATTACAGATGATGTTCTTGAAGAATCAATCCTGGATACTGTTCTCCAACTTCATAACTTTCTTTTGTAGCTAAATTTTGCCTATTTCTTGTAACATCCATTACCTCTTTTCCTTATGTTTGTAATGAACATTAGTACACTCTAGCTAGAATCTGTTTGTTTATTGTTACAGAATATAAAACACTATTACACATAATTCTCATTAAATTGTTGTTATGAGGATTATAGTTGATGTTGTAATGAGGATTTATATATGTAGGTATTTATGGACAGTGAAATAAAATTCTTTTGGACAATAGAAAATCTATCAAATGTTACCTCAATAAATATTGAGGTGAAATTCGAAGAATGTTTCATGTATTAAAATTATATGAAAAGTACAAAAGATGTCTTGTGAGTTGTGACATCTTATATACACTTAAACTAAAAAAGATAATTCAACGGTTAGAAACTGCGTTCCGAGCTTAAATTTTGTTGATATTTAATGACTTTTTCAACACAAATACATTGTCTGTGCCAAACTTATTGGATTCTGCCGAACTGCACGTTATTCTCTACATCCGCCCCTGATGATGACCTTTTTTTGGAGTAGGTTGTCTGGAAGTCAAGATCAACAAAAGAAGGCCTTAAATTTCTATCGTTTTATTCATTGATAGCCTCTTGCAAGTTGACAATTTGGAAAATGACAGTTTTTCACGCTATTGTAATGCAAGTTGGCAATTTGTAAAATATCTTTCCAAAAGGAAATATATAATTTGTAGCAAATATATTATTATCACGAGGTAAATAAAAGGGTGTATAAATAAAACTAGAAGCAAGTCCCCTCACATGATAGCAATGGCACATTGGCCTAGCCAGAATTTTCATGAACATGATTCAATTTTTGTAGTCCCTTCAAGGAGGGGCGGACCTAGCAGGTGCACCCATTAACGTCGGCAAAAACTTATATATATATATATATATATATATATATATATATATATATATATATATAGTACTTTGCACCCTCAATTGATTAGTATATATATGTTAAATTTAATGGTGCCTCCGACATCCTCAAGTCTTGGTTCCGCCTCCTTCTTCAGGGACATTTGATAAAATTCAATTTTTATAAATGTAAGCTAGATCAAAACTATTAAACTTGGAATACATCTATACTAATCACGTAGGGGCATATCTCGAAAAAATCATAATGAATATTGAAAATTCATACAATCGGCCCCAACTAGCTTGTTGTCCATGTATATCTGTTGAGTTAAAAATTATTCCTAAAAAGTTTTCAATTAATTCTATTCATTCATATCCTTCAAAGTTCAGCATATTCATCATAATTAGATAATTCTTTATTGAGAAACAACCTATCGCAACCTTATTTTTTCCTTTACAACGACATACTTACTCAGTAATTTTTTTCCTTCACTTAAATTTAAGATAGATTAATCACGAAATAAACATAAAGAAAAATAGTGAATGGGAAAAAAAAAGTACTTCAAGAAAATGTAGTTTTTTTTAACACTTTAAACATCCATTATCAAAGTTACTAGAAAATTAATCTAAATCATGTCAAAAAAATTCACTAAACAAGTAACCTATTGTGACATGCAAGACCTTTTTTCGTGGTTATTATGAAATAAATGGCTAACTCAATTCACCAAAAAGTGAAAGGACTTGACTCATTTTCATTTTCGTAGCTCTACATTTTTTCTAAGTGCATATGAAAATGTGTGAGTGTGACACTTATGTCATATAAGGATCAAAGGTCCAGATTTGATTTAAATAAACAAATATACTAACCATGATTAAAATATACTTAATAACTACTGCCATTTAAGTCCATCCAAATTTGGTATATAAAGATTCATCTCCTAAAATTTTGCTAGCAGATTTAATCACTTTGCATTTCAGTTTCGTAGAACTTTTTTGGCGTAACATTGACACATTGTTGTAAATCATAAAATATCAATTAAAAAAAAAGTGTTGTTATCACTCTGTCATAAAATATCAAATGATTAGTGTACTAATTTAGCAACATTTTATATTTAATTAATGAATATAGAATACTTCCCACTTTTGAAATAAAATATTCTTAAAAATTTATTGCTCATATTCTTTCACTATTTAAATTTATCAATAAACTTCTTGAGTATTATTCATTTATATATATTTTGTGCACCTGTCTGTCATTTTCTATTATTCATTTATATATGCTAATTTAATATATAAAATTTGTTACTATTAATTTCTTTTATTATTGACCGCGCACTACGCTAGTATCCTTAAAAAGAATCAAAGTGAAAGGAGAGATAATTTAGGGTATTTGTTAGTGAGGGTTTGAAATTTGAAAAATTTAACAAATAAGAAGTTAAAATAATTGGTCAAATTATAACAATTTTTAAGCAAAAATCAATAAAAAATTGTCCAACTTTTAACTTTTGGCTTTTTTCAATTTAAAAGTAAGTATGTTTTTAACACTTTTCAAGTACCTTAAACACTTATTTGACCAGCTTTTAAATTAACCCAAACCTCTTTAACTCGAGATCTCTGATTAAGAACGGCTAATAACGTGGACTTAGTTGACCGTTGGTTGGCCCACACAAAACCATAAAATTGGGTCCATATAAAATTGTCATCTTCCCGCCATCCCATAAACCCTTTTCTTCATAAACCCTAGCCCCCATTTTTCCGTATCCTTCTTCTTCCCATAACCCACCCCCCTCCCCTACCCACTCACCCCACCCCACCCCCCTATTCAATGGAATCCAAGAAATCAAACCTCGTACTAATCCTAGATTATGGTTCACAATACACACACTTAATCACACGTAGAATCCGAAGCTTATCAATTTTCTCACTAACAATCAATGGAACTTGTGAACTAAACACAATAAAAGAACACAACCCACGTGTCATTATCTTATCAGGTGGGCCCCACAGTGTTCATGCTGACGGGGCACCAAGTTTCCCTAATGGTTTTCTTGAATATGTTGAGTCTCAAAAGATTCATGTGTTGGGGATTTGTTATGGGCTGCAGTTGTTAGTTCAAAAGCTTGGTGGGGTTGTCGAAATTGGCGAAAAACACGAGTATGGTAGGATGGAAATTGAGGTGATCAAGAATGTTGAAAGTGGTGTTTTTGGGAATAAGAGGGTAGGGGATAAGCAGGTTGTTTGGATGAGCCATGGCGATGAGGCTGTGAAGTTGCCCGAGGGGTTCGAGGTTGTGGCGAGGAGTAGTCAGGGCGCTGTTGCTGCGGTTGAGAATCGGGAGAGGAGGTTTTATGGACTGCAGTATCATCCTGAGGTATAATAATTGTGGCATTTTGGTATGATGGAAAATGTTTTCCATGGTAAAGTTTGTATCTTTGGAAGATTAATAGAGTATAAAGATAGTGTCTTCGTGGTAGTTTTGATTACTAAAGATTGACAAAGTAAGAATAGAAAATGGTTTATGTGGAATTTTTATTAGGATCAGTATTCGGTGGTTGGTTGGATAAATTATAATGTTTGTGGCCTATTGGTATGGATTCCATGTAAAAGTTTTATGTATAGTTGATTATGGGTGACATTAATTGGTGTTTGATGTAAAAGTTGGTATTTTTCGTACTAGGGTGGATGATAGAGTATAAAGATATAAAGATAGTATTTTGATGATATGTTTAAGTACTAAACGTTTGTGGAAAAGACTTATCTTAGTTAATTATTTGTTATATTATTTGGTGTTCGATGTAAAAGTTGGTGTTTTTTGTACAAGGTGGGTAATATATTATGTAGATAGAGTATAAAGATAGTATCTTGACGATGTGTTTGGGTACTAAAGGTTGCAACAATGTCGGGATGTTAGTTGAAAGTTGAAACAAGTAATATAGAGTACGAATTTGAGATATTTGAAAAGGTGCTTGAAGTCTTTTCCCCACTTTATGTGCATAGAAATTGAGGCATAGTTGATTGAGTTTGATTGATTGAGTTTGATTGATTGATACATCAGATACACTTTATATAACTTGTTAAAGATTCAAATTTTGGACCTTTCAATTATTTTTCTGGAGAATACAGAAGTGGGAGGAAAAGATGGAATGGAGAATCCTCACAGGATTACTATTCTGCCTCTGGTTTAGTAAACATCAGCAAAGCTGATAGAAAAAGAAAAAAATGCAATTACCTAAAAGAGAAAATACTGTTAAAAAGCATAGCAACCTTTGATGTTAAATGTTTATCATTTCCTAGATTCATATACATTTGGTCTTCATTGGTACATATTATAACACCCTCACATGAGATCTTTCTGTTTGTTATTTTCTATCATTGGGATATTCATTTATGACTTATTATGCTTCTAATTATCTGGTTCTGGAATCTTTGAATTTGTACTAGCCAATATCTCATCCTCGTTGACCACATGATTGCTATATAGGTGACGCATTCAACTGAAGGGATGGAAACATTACGATACTTCCTGTTTGATGTTTGTGGGGTTACAGCAGGCTGGAAGATGGAAGATGTTCTGGAGGAAGAAATAAAAATTATTAAAGGCATGGTAGGACCTGAAGATCACGTGATTTGTGCTTTATCTGGTGGCGTTGATTCTACAGTTGCAGCTACTCTGGTACACAAGGCTATCGGGGACAGGCTTCACTGTGTTTTTGTTGATAATGGTCTATTAAGGCAAGTCTCTGGTCGAACCACTTTCCTATAAGCTGTTGACTATCCCATCTAATAGTTGCACCACAAACTAATCCAAAGATTATATAACCAGCATCCTCCTTGTTAAAATTGGTGCGAGTTTTCTGTTAATCCGTTAGCACTTGCTTCATATGCTTGTCAGCATTGAAATTCATTTTCTGTCAAATTTTTAGGTATAAGGAAAGAGAAAGGGTGATGGCAACCTTTGAGAGTGATCTCCATTTGCCTGTTACCTGTGTTGATGCTACAGAAGAATTTCTTAGCAAACTAAAAGGTGTAACAGAACCTGAAATGAAGAGGAAAATAATTGGGAAGGAGTTCATCAACATATTTGATATTTTTTCCCATGATTTGGAGAAAAAGGTGGGAAAAAAACCTACTTACCTAGTCCAAGGAACCTTGTACCCTGATGTAATAGAGTCTTGTCCCCCACCTGGAAGTGGAAGAACACATTCTCATACAATCAAGAGCCATCATAACGTTGGAGGGCTTCCAAAAGACATGAAGTTGAAGCTCATTGAGCCACTGAAACTTCTATTCAAGGATGAGGTATCATTTTGTGTTCTATAACTTTTGCATACATCTCCACACCATTTTTCTCCTTTCACTCAAACTGATTATATGTTTTAAGTGTTGTACTCATCGCTTATTCCACAGGTTCGTGAATTGGGAAGAATTATGAATATACCTGTGGGTTTCCTCAAACGCCACCCATTCCCTGGGCCAGGACTCGCTGTGCGAATTCCAGGTGATGTCACAGCAGGGAATTCTCTGGATATTCTTCGCCAGGTATGAGTTCTTGTAATAGTTATTTCTCAATTCTTTCCATTTGATTCCTTGTCGTCTAAAGGATTTTGTTGTTTAGGTTGATGAGATCTTCATTCAATCAATCAAAGATGCTGGAATCTATGATGAAATTTGGCAAGCTTTTGCTGTCTTCTTACCCGTGAAAACCGTTGGAGTACAAGGAGACCAAAGAACTCATTCCCATGCTGTTGCACTTAGAGCTGTCACAAGTCAAGATGGAATGACTGCAGACTGGTAATTGTGTTCCCACCTATTTCTATTTTTCATTGATTTGCTAATTGGCGCGCATAGTTTATCATTTTTCCCCATTGTTCAATTATAAGTGCACGCTCAACCTAAATATTATTTGATGCTTTGTTGTTGCATTTTAATGGATGCCAAGATGTATACCATTTGTTTATGGAACACCAAATCTTGGAATTTCTCTGCTTGTGAAAGAATCAAAAGAAGACCTGGCTTTGTATGCTGTTATATGTAGTATGCTAAATATTTGAAATTTCAACTTCCTTATAGGTATTACTTTGATTTCAAGTTCCTCGATGACGTGTCAAGAAAGATATGCAACAGTGTTCGGGGTGTAAATCGAGTTCTTCTGGATATTACATCAAAGCCTCCGTCTACAATCGAGTGGGAATGATTTGTTACGAAGAATTCTCTGTCTAGTGACAAAAGTAGGATTCCATTGTTTATTGGTGCAAGACAAAAGGGGAGAAATGTTTCATAAAAACTTAGATCCTTTTGTTGTGTGGTAGAACTGGCTCTTGGGTAATGTCTTTCCAATGGGCAATGCACTCAACAATTTGTATGTTATGGGTATAATATTACCAAATTTTGATCAATCTGGTGTTCTTTTACATAAGAATGGTATCCGAGCCAACTTCCGTACAGCTTGACTATTTCACTGAAAAAAGTGCGTCTTTTCATTAGAATAGAACAAATGTTACTCAGAATAGAACAAATTTTAAAGCATTTCTCTGTCGGGCAAAGTTTATTTTTGTTCATTCATCTGCAGGAATAACACTCCCAAGATTTATTATCATGGAGTTTTTTTGTCTCCTTATTGTCCACTAATCACATCCAAGAGTCGAGTGTGGTCCTAAGGGTTGTATTAGCTTACTCAAGTGGTATACAAGAATTGCTACACCTCGAGAAATTGCCAATATCTCACGTCTCCTCATGTGCAAACCTAATTCTTTTTATGCATACCTAATTCTTTTTCATGGACGAAATAAGTGTACATTCTTTTTGATAATGGATGAAAGTGAGACTCGAAACCAATACCTATGTCTGTTCCAGTACCATATTAAGAGTGTGACCATCTCATCTAAAAAATTTAAACGGTTAGAGAGCACACTTTTGTTTATTTGATTGAAGTAATGAATGCAACCAAGGAAGAGCTTAGTTATGATGATTGAAATTCAGTTTTATTTTTCACAAGTTATTTTTTCTAGTTCTTCATTAGGTTAGACAGTAACTAGAAGTCTAGAACTGCAATTTTTCAAGCTGTGAACATGATACTAAAATCATTTTTTTTCTTTGAATAACAAACCCAACTAAACTGGGAAAGGTGTAGCCATCCCTTTCCCCTCTATTTTTTCTGCTTCTCTTTTTGTGTTTAACTTTTGTGGGGTTTTACATAATAAAGAGGAGAATTTTGTGGCCCTTTTACTTTTCCACTTTGGTTCTTTTTCAAATTTAGAAGAAAAGGGAGGGACATGTGAGGCCCTCTCTTCACTTGTCAGGTCATCTCAACATTAACTAACTTGAACTTACTGCTAAAACAATATAGTGTTATCTAATATGACTCCTTTTCACTAATATGAAGTTGGCATTTCATATTACTAACTCCCTAGTGTAGTTCCCAGTGTGATCAGTTGTATCCTAGCACTTCTTTTTTTTAGTTTTCCACTCGATGTCTGGTATCCTCATTGGAGCCCCGACTAATCCGGATTCGCGCCGCATAGGACCCCATTCGGGGGAAGCGCTCCCTACCAGGAGTAGCCCCATCCGCTACACCACATCACTTGGTGGTGTATCCTAGCACTTCATATTACTAACTCTTTTTGTCTCAAAAGCTTGTTTTGAATAGTAAAATGGTTTAACAAGATTCTACATGCAGTTGGATCCCATGTGTCAATAATGTTGAATCACTTAAAGAAGCATTGAACCCTTTCCTATTTCTGAACTGACCTTTCAAGAAGTTGTGGGGGGGGGGGGGTGAGTAGAAAACACTCTTGGACAGAAAGCAATTGCAAGATTCAGCTACATTCATGATCTTCTCAGAGAACCACAAATCAAGTGATGATCAAGAAACTGGATGTACATTAGATGAAAGTTACTCCAAATTACTACTTCCTAGGCTGTCAAATCTATGCAAAAAGCATTTCAAAGTACACAACTATACACAAGCTCTCACTATCCTCTAAGGACATCATTGACCAACTCCTCAGTAACTAATCTTCAAGATTTCCAGACTACTCGCTGAAGTGCTTCTCTAATCGTTCCAACTGATACAGTTTTCGATACATTTGACTGCAAGGAGAAAAAGATCAGAGAAGAATGAGTATACATCTTTACTTGTGATTTAGTAAAAGGACTTAACATATTAAGTTTGGAAGAGCACACATGAGAGCTAAATCTGTCAGCATTTCATAAGTTTTTGCACAAAATTTTGGAAAAATTGGTTTTAGCCATTAAGAGAGCCTGCAATGACAAACCTTAGATTCAATAGAAATGGATAGAATCCCATCAATGTTGGAAGATTGAACTGTATGGCAATCCATCTGTAGGCCGGTCAGTGCTTCCATAATCTTAAACAACAAGCCCTCACTCGAAAGACACCTCATCTTGATTGAAACTTCCTTATCGATCATATTGATGACAATACTATCAGCTGAACTACCTTTCATTAATCCATTACGACTTTCAGGTTCCAGTTCATCCATTTCACATGCCTTCCTCTTGTTCGGTAGTGATTCCTCGATGTCATTGAATTTACTAGTGCCACAATTATCAGATGTCTGCTCTGCTATGTCATTTGGTCTTCTTCCTGATTTAGCCTCAAGATCTTGAACTCTCCTTTCAAGCTCTTTCAGGTATTCTATTGTCTCATCAAGAAGTGATATTTTGTCAACCTGCAAACACCAAAGCAAAACACAATTCTCGATCAATGCTCCATCAAACCGCAACTATGTAAAGTTGAGGAGTTCTTTCAGTACCTTGCCACCAGCTGGAAGCATTGATGCAAGAAGCATAAATCTCTCATTTATCTTTTCTCTTCGCCTTCTCTCAGAAATAACACGGCTTCTATCAGTGTCATCAACCTCTGGTCTCCAAAGACCGTTCCTTTTACGATTCTCTCTGCTGAATTTATGTATAACACTACCATGCATTCTAGGAACTTCAACAAGTACCTTCTTCAATAGTTTTTGAGCAGTTCCTCTACTTGGAATATGAGCATCGTTTTTCCAACCAGAAAAACATGACCTTTTATTAGTATTTCTAAAATATGGTCCCAAAGTTAATTGGTCAGAGCTCTTTAGAAGGGTTGAAAGGACAGATTGATACTGAGTTTCATCTCCTTGGTGATCCAACAAATGTAGCTTCTTCTGATTGTGCTCTTGATGGTCTAGTGGGGCAGGCTTTGTTTCTTTTTCTCCACTAGAAAGAGGGGACAACTTTTCACAATTTGCATAATTTTGAGAGATACAGTCACTGGAATTCAAAGAATTATGCACACCGTTACTCATATTATCATCCGTGAATTTCCAGCTTTGAGCTTGTGAAGTTTCACCTATAACACCTACCACCATTAGTGAATCTTCTACCTCCTGATTGGCACCAAAACCATTTGAACTATCATGAGGTGAACTATTGTTTATTTCAACTGGATAAGCATCATTTTCAAGAACATTATGATCAGGCTTTGGGCAAACGCCAATGGCGTCATTTTTTGCATCACTAGAGACATAATTAGGCCTCTTCGGAATAATGGAGTGATCAACCTTTAGTATTGAAATTTTTATTTGCTGAATGAGGTTGGGATCTTCTACAACCTACAAACACATGATACAACAAGGCAAAATATTATGACAAGTAATTACTGCTGTCGCGCAAAACATTTGGATGATTAAAGAGATGAATCAAAACCGGCTTACAAGCTCAGTGACTCCCAGCTCAATTACTCCTCCAAGATATGGAAAGCATACAACAGTCTACAAGTTGCAAAGAGAGAAAGGCATTGATCACCCACATACTCAATGGAAAAGGAATAATCACATAAATCAGGAACTGAATGTATCTCTGATGCATACTCCTATCAGTTACTGGAGATTCGTACTTTTGAGTGTGGACGTGTCTGCACGACACATTCGAGTGTGGACGTGTGTGAGCGTGTGTGTGAGAGAGAGAGAGAGAGAGGGAGAGAGAATAGTACCTGGATAGATGCACTCTGGTGAGACAAAGAAGACTTGGTTAGTAACATAAAGAAACCAAAAAGGAAGGAGACTTCAGATTTCTCAATTGGATTGATATCTCAAGGGTGTGCATTACTTAGCTTTAACTGAAAGAACTGATCAAACAAGACTATCAGTTCTTTCAGTAAGAATTTCGGTTTTTTGGCTGGTTTCAGTTCACATTCTTCATATTTTTAGTTTTTCAGTTTCGTTTTCGTTTTTAAAGTTCATTTATATCAGTCAATTCGAAAAGTTGAGACAAAACAAATTTGTAGTTTGGATCAACCAATTACAAACTCAAAGAGGAACAAACCAAAAGGATCCAAAAAGGACCTATCTTATTCAGATCAGTTTGCCAGTCTATAAACCAAAATGTGAACCACCGAACACATTTAACCCAAAACTGACCGAACGCACACCCTTAAGGATATCGTGAAGACGCGGTCACAGTTAGACCAAAGCTAAACGAGCCATCTACTTGCCTTTGCTAGAAGAGACCGAGAAAATACTCTACTCTCTGCTTGGTGAGCATTACATAGCCAGATTGTTTCGTTCCTTGCTAAGCTCTTTCCTGGCAACCTGTGTGGCATTTACTATATACTCTAATCAATATATAAGAAACCATACTGCCTGCATAAAATAGTGAATTTCAAGAAATTACCCTTGGCCAACATTGAAGACGAACGACATGCATACTAAGAAATACCACTCTGTATCAGTGAGATCTTCAGGAGATAATGCAGCCGAGGGCCTTTTAGCCTGTGGTTGGAGGTCTTCTTCACCTTCACCTATTAAGAGGGAACTATAAAGTTCTCTCAACTGCTCAGTTCTTTGCAATCCCAGCTGGTCTTCATCGACTTCCCCTGCCTGAACTGTCTTCCTGGTCTTAATATCTCCATTATAGTAACCATCACTCCATTCCAACTCCCTAGACGATACTATCCCATATATTAGAACGATAATTTACGATATATACATTGACAATGTAAAGATTTGTTACACTATCGATGTATTTGACAAGTGATAGAAGGTTACTAGGTTACTGATTAACAACAACAACTACAGTATACCCAGTGATATCCCACAAGTGGAGAGGTTATCAGAAAAATTTACCTGTAATAACCTTATAAATAACTTGATTGAGTAAAAATCTTAAACTCGTACAACAATATCGTCCAAACAAATCTACAACGAAACATGCTTCTAGAAATGTATATATAGTACATACATTCACAACAATCCTTGGTAAAGAAAGACAAAAATTATCAAGAAATACTAACAAAAGTTGAAATCAAATTGACATATCCTATTTATTAACAATGCTAGAGCTGCAAGTACTGGGAACCACTTAAACACCAACATTCTTCAACTTAACCTCATTACCTCAAAAAGTTTATTCATTCCAATTTTACTGGTCCTTTTATTCAAAAAATTTACAACAACAAGATGCCAGTAATCTCAGTCGTGTCGGGGGACGGTGAAGTGTAGGCAGACCTTATCCCTAACTTGTGAGAAGAATAACTAAAGAAGAATGATAGCAGTTATTACCCTGGTTGTGAAACTGTAGTTGACCAGAAAATTGCATAGCTCCATTGAATGCCTCTAACAGCAAAAGCAAGTTGTTTTCTCAAGTTGTCAGGGACTCCATTATGGTCTTTGCATCCCATAGCCATTTCAAAACCTCAGCTTTTTTCTCCAAAATAACAAAGAAAAACACAACTCCAAGAATACAAGATTCTAAGAACAATACCAAATTAGCATACACCAAGAAAACAGAAATCTTGAACCAAGATTCCTAATGGTACAATTTTTAAGTACCATTTCAGTGAAACTAGTACTAAAAGGATAATATTAAATGGCTAAGCATACTTTTGAGCTAAAATAATAAAAAGATAGAGACATGCACAACTTGGCATGTACTTATTACAAACCAAGACTAGTTACCAAACTGTTTACACAAATCTATAAGCTGAAATGTACTGAAAAGGGGAATGAAAAAGTTGACAAAAGCAATAAAAATGAAACACTTTGGGCCTACAGTTAAAAAAAAACAAGAAGTGATTAATATTTTGTTCTAACAACAAGTGTATGGTTTCCAAAACAGAGTTATAGTAAACACAAAAACCATTAAAGTTTTGAAAACAAAGAAGCACAAGAAACAAAGGTGGTGGTTGATGATGGATGAAGACAAGTAGACAATATTTAAGTGAAAACTGCTAGAAACAACTACGACTTGGACTATGACATGCGGATATGTTCTCTCTCTCTCTTTTAGTTTTTCAGTTATACATTACTACTAAAGGAAAATGTAACATCATCGAGGAATGTGGTCGGATAGATAAAATTTAATCAGAGGCGGCCCAACGAATTTTATGGCCTAAAATCAAACTTTAATGAAGGGCCTTTGTATACTTTACATTCTCTATAGTAACTCTACCCGTACCTTACTTTTATTTGGCAATATTGTAGATTCATCTTCAATTGCTAGTGTGTTGTATGATGAAACTACAGAAATAACACAATCTATCTAAAACATTAAACTCAAGAAAATAATCTATCTAAACATTAAACTCAAGAAAATAATACAATACAATACAATAAGATATGATATATAACAACCATCCAAACAAGCTATAAAGTGAAAGTTGTACTTGTTAATGTATCCAAAAATTTCGACGTAATTATTAATTTTTCAAAAATATTTTCTTTAAAGAAAGGTCTTTTCTTATTCAAAATTTTATATGACTCTTTCCACTTCCAAAATATGATTAAATGGTTAAATAGTATTCCTTTTTTTAAGCTGAAGATTCCCATGTAATACTTTCAAAAACAGGACTCAAATCATCAATCACGTATTGTACTTAATTTTTTTAATTTATACTACAATATTAGGTGTTGTAAAAAAAATTGGGGCTCCACCAAACATGGGGCCTAAAGCAGTAGCCTTACTTGCTTTAAGAAAGGGCCGACACTGAATTTAACCATACTTGACCAGTGATCTCGGGTCCAACTCCTTTAGTAGCGACATGCAATATGGATTCGAATTAGTTGGACTAGTGGATATAAATAATGAATGGTTATACAAAAGATACGACAAAGAAATGTAAACTTAAAATAGTGACCATGCATTAATTTAGGTACTTATAACGTGTTGTTTCAGATTTCTCTAACAAAAAAGGTATTTAACTATATTTTAAATCTGGAAATTAAATATGTCAACATGCATTAAACACTACGCAGATCAAGAACTCAATTATACTTCTTTAGTTAGACTATACTATTGAATTATTTTTCGTCAAACATTTCAAGTAACTTTATATTTTGAAACAGCTTTTGCTTTCTAAAAGTAAAAGTAGCAAATAATTTACTGCAATCATACTAGAAAAATCATATTTTCACACTAATACTGGCTTATAGTCATAGTTGTTGTAGTTGTAGTAATAAAATTATAATATATACCAATTGGTTTGCGAGTACAAACTTTAAACTTGAAATATATTTTTTTCGATTGGCAGAGAAAAAAGTTTGTTTAGAGAAAAACATTTCTCAAATAAAAATAAACTGTTGAAAACTGCCACTAAAGTACAACAACATACCCAATGTATCCTTCAAGTGAGGTCTGGAGAGGGTGAGATGTACGCAGACCTTACCCCCACCAAGGTAGAGAGGCTGTTTCCGGTAGACCCTCGGCTAGGAAAAGACACATATTAGAAAACATATTTGAAAAATCAAGCCAATAATATCATTCTAAAGAGAATTAAAACTATAGCATATCCAACAAATAAATAATATCAGTAGATATAAAGGCGGGGAAGGTGAAATGAAAATCATCTACATAAGTATAATATTATATCTAATAAAGGAAAAGATGTTCGACTACAACTTAATCTTCTACTCTAATCCTCGACATCTAGGATCATGTTCTGTCTAATCACTTCAGCTCAGTTTTTCTCTCGTTCTACCTCTACCTCTTTGTTGATCCAACAGTGTCGCTAAAGCATGTACTCTATTAGTTAGGCTGTGCGCTACCTCCGCTAACTCCACTATAAAAATTATGGAATTTATTGACTTAACTAATTTAAATTCGTATTAAATAGTTCCACTAAAAAGAATATTCCTGAGATCTTTGTTGAAATGGAGAAAGCATGTTACTTCTGCAACATTACATTGTGCATATCACAATGGGTGCTTAGTGACATTAGTTTTAATATTTTGCTTAGTATTTTGAGTTTGATAGTTGTATTTTATTTTTTAAAGTAAATGCGACTACTAAAAACTTTATACTTAGTGACAAACGACGTGCATATAAAATTATAAGGTTCCATGCATGTGCTTGACCATTTACTCCCTCTGTCCCAAATTAATTGACGCTTTAGCAAGACTCATCTGTCCCAAATTAGTTGACACTTTAGGATTTCAAGACAAAATATATTAGTTCTTTCCAACTATACCCTTAATAATTACAAAAATTCTCAAAAAAAAAAATTAATAGTCAAACATTAAATAGAGGTAATTTAGTAAAATATACACCATATTTAATAATTTTTTTAACGGACGTAAAAAACCTAAAAACAGCAACTAAAATGGGACGGAAGGAGTAATTTCTTAATGCAAATATCGGATTATTATAAATATGAATATTAGTTAATGGAGAAATTTTTTTCTTTTATCATTGAGTAACTTTTCTTGTAAAAGTTATGGCCTCATGTGAAGGTGCACGTGGAGCCTCGTATTGCCTAGAATTGAGGGTCTACACAATATTAAAGTAACTCTATTTTTGAGAAAGCACAAAAGACGACAACGTTGAAAATTCATCAACTTGTTCATTGATGCACATGTATAATCAACATCGAGATTAAATACTAAAAAGAATTACTTACATTACAGTATATTGAGCTATCACGTGCAATGCTTACACAAAACAACATTTTAATTATCACTGTCATAATAGACCCACTAGGAGTTTAAAGTGAGACTAAAATAAGTAGTACTCCCTCCGTCTCAAATAATTTATCCTCTTCACTTTTACACGCTCTTAAGAAATTATTAATAAAAAGAATTATTGACTATTTTATCCTTATTTAATCTTCATTGAAATTTGAACAATTATAATATTAGCCAATAAGTGAGATTTTTGTGGTCTTCAAGACATTTACTACTATGGCTTATGGGTAAAATGGGAAAAAAATAGAAAATTTTATCTTAAAATCCTAATTTGACAAATATTTTGAGACGACTACTTTTAGAAAGAAGAACAAATAATTTAAGAACTCATTATCGAAAAAACTTACTATTTTTATACATATACTAACACTGGTTAAAAATCCATAAAGCAATTACTTTTATTCATTTACTCACAATCTTTCCTCTAATTTATTCTACCTTATGTAATTGCCTCTCATTTAATTTCGAAAATACCAATTCGAGTAAGCTGGTGAAAAACTTCAAAGCTCGTCAAGTAAGAAAGATTTACATTATGAGAATAACGTTCAAAATGTTTTTTTAATCACTATGATGGAATACTTTAACGGGCGTTTGGTTGGCGTGATTGGATTAATAGTCCCGAAATTAAATTTGGGACACATTAATCCTATGTTTGGTTGGTGGAATTAGTTAAAATGAGACAATTTTTATACCACATTCATGGTATTATCTAATCCCACATAGGGGATGGGATTGTTAATAATCCCGGGATTACTGTAATCTCAAATTTGTGGGATATCCCACTAATTATACAAAGATACTTTTGTTATGTTATTGGAATATAGATCTTGGATCTTGATGTAAGGTTTCACTTCAGACAAATTTATAGCAACTAGGTTTGGTTAGCACAGAATACAGATTGTAATCAATTCAATACAGTGGATTTTGTAATTAATTCTGCAAAAGCTAATGTAAAGGAATATTTCCCAAAATGGATCATCAAGAATATTACAATGCTGTTAGGTGAGAATTCACGACAGTCGTTATCATATTTAATTTTAAGATTTCCAAAGTCTTATCTGCTGAAAATGGTACGAAAATAAACGGTTCATACTACTTTTGAAGATTTAGTCTCAATTGACATGCCACCATATTTGCACAGAGCAAACGTGACAGGCAACATACTGAAGTTGAAAACATATACTATTACTAACTAGCCCATTAGACATGGTTGAAAACTTGAAAACTTGAAAATTGAAAAAAAAAAAAAATTGAAGTTGAAATAGAGTATTAGGCTCGTAGTTATGGTTGGAATCTACACTTTCGAAAATAAACTGAAAATCAGAAAGAGATGAAGTAGAAAAATTCCGAGCCAACAGTATACACTGCTTGTCCTTAATTAATCTAATGCCCTCACAGTTACCCAAGGTTGTGGATTAATTTCTCCCAGGATAGAACGGAATTAACCTTACTGTGATAGCGGTAATTCAAATCACAGTAAACAGCGAACTCAAATTCGGTAGCAAATCACACGACTCTAGAAGAGAGGAGAAATATTTTGTTGTGTATCTCTAAAATGAGGAAGTGTCTCACTATTTATAGACCAAGAATTGGTGTAATGAAAAGGTGTGATACCTTTTCAACAAAGAGGTGCTTATGGTGCCTTTTCCCATTCACAACTATTCAAAAAACCCCAACAGTTATAACAAATCACAGTAGTTCAAATGTTATTCACATAACAAATCTAACAATGTATAGTAAATGTAAGAGTAATAGTAGGGCAAATCATACAATGATCATGTAGCCATAGGTAAAAGCTGGCTATAGAAGCTAAAGAAAGAACCAATATAGAAAGCTCTCGGCTAAGAAAATGAATCAGGTTGCGATTCATTTAGTTGCACCAGAAAATATGTGCAGGTCACCTTATTTGACATTGTTCATCAAGACTGATCCACTCATGGGAAACGAACAAGCCTGTTAACTGCCGAGTCCAATGCATCAACGTTTCTCCGGATGATTTTCCTTCAGACAATCAAGGAATCACAAAGAACATATATTGCGCACACAATGTCTGGAATGGTTCTAAAACTCATGCTCAAAGCAATAAAAGAGCAGCTATTTATTTATTTGAAAAGCATATATGGAATAAAATGAAACTATCAGTTCACTATCTTATTGCCAACTGCAGGGACAAGAACAAGCATTGTATCCTATTGCCACATTTTAAACAAAGGATTGGTAGTTATGCATATTGGAGACATGAGGAGAACAATGTTTACATGAAACCATATTCACATGGAAGGATACAGCTGTGTTGCAAGATTATCAATTCCTTTCATTTCCTCATTCAATCTGCAATGAGAGAGTTGAAAGATTAGCCAGAATAATACACTTAGCAAGATGGGGCGGGGGAGAAAGAAAGATGTAATTTTACTATTTGATACAAAAAGAGACCTGATTCAAAACATGCAAGTTTTATGTTCCCTTTAGAGGCTTGAAGATGGGGCTTCCCCAACCCAACCACACACAAATGAATACCATAAATACTGACAATGTTATATGACCTACGCACAATGAATACACTAACGTAGTGCTTCCTCCCAACTTCTCTTTCGGAGAGTATTGATAGTTTTTCTAGTTTTAAAGACACTACATAAGGAATTAACTAAAGAATACGAAAATACTACCTTAGGCAAGAGTTTATATATCGATTTCCTTTGGTTGCTGCATCAAGTGCTGCAAGATAAAAGGCAAACATTAGTATGAGAGGAGCTCAACTTTAGTACATTACTTACAACAAGTGAATCAGGCATTACTGAGACTGTGAATGCATTATACAAATAAAATAATGAATGAGAGATTCAGAAATACCAAAAGAAGAAATCTACTCTAGAATAAAAACAATTAATTACGATAATCGGTAATCCTATTAAGCTTCAGGTTTCATTACAGTGGAATGCCATACATGCATCACTTATTCTTGTTATATGAATTGGGCCACTGCATCCCGTCTAATCTCACCTCGACTTCACCGGCTAAACTTATTAATGCATATTTTCTGTCCTACAAAACTTATACTAGAATTCTTATACTCTAGAGTGCTTCTCCACAATTAGCTTTTAATTGACACCATGACTAGTTTTGCTTAGTGGTGAAAAAGGAGACAAGCAAAGGATTAATATCCACATCCCAGAGAGTTGGTCAAAAGAAATCCAGGCCTCTCGTGCATAATGCAGCTAAAGTTAGCCGAACAGAGATCAACCTCTTGCAGTCATATCCAAATTGAAGTTCAAAATGGGAATCTAGTCAGGAAGTGCCCTTATTCAACAATTCTTCAACTTTGCAACGAGACAAGCTGGCAGATCCACTGTGCCAACTTATCACAGTTACAATTCTGAATGACCCTAAGAAGGTCTTTTAGAACTATTAATGAGCTGCATGTTTCCCAGAATAGATAAGAGTACCTTACTATGTAGGATCTTGTGAGGTTAAAGGCTGGCATGTCTAGTCAGTTGAATAAACAATGAAAAAATAACCAGCAGAAAGGACTGAATATTTAGAGGCTAAAATATATACCGCATTCTTGAACTCGTCCTGCTGCATCACCAAAGCAGTTCATGTGATCAACAGAAGTACTAGTAACCTGAAAAAAATGTGCTAGCTCCTTTAAACATGGACAGAACATACACATAAGCGCGGTAAGAAAAGGAAAGAAAGAATGAAAATCATCTGATAATAAGTCTGGAGTGCATGAAGACTTCTAAAATGAAATGGATTTTGGCACTTCCCGATTCATAATGCTTACAGTTTGGCACCATCCACCTATTCTCCTTAGGATTGCACTTTGCCATCTAGATTCCCCTAAAATTTGCACTTAGTATTGGAGAACTTTTCAGTAGGAAGTCATTGACAGATTGTCATGTGACAGTCACATGCCACATTAAGAATAAATAGGTAGAAGTACTTCCCAATAAGATTGATACCTCAAGCAAAATCTTACCCAATCCCTTTTGCTATAAAGTAATATTATTGATGTTTTGGGGGAATAATCCCGTATACAAGTGACATATCAGAAAGAAGAGAACCTATAGTTCTATGCAAAAGATAACCAATCATTAATACAAAATTACAAACAAAAAGCTTGTGGGTGCACCAAAACATAATCCACAACAAAAGATTGCCTAATTTGTAAACTCGTAATCCACCCCTTCAAACGCTATCTTGTTTCCCTCCAATGTACCAAATAATTCCCAATGGAGCAACAGTTCTAGCTTTTTATGTTCCATTGTTCCTCTTCTCCTAAATGCCGAAATATACATCACACCATTACAGTTTCGAACATTGTTCATACTTCCGTACTGAAACTTTTTCTAAAAAACAACGAAGTCCCTTCTCATAAAAACAATACGAAAACATAAAAGCTTTCAATTTTCTTTCTTCTGTTCTCTCATTTTATTCTCCGAAATTCCTTGTACTGCTAATTCATCATGGAACTGGAAACAGTGCTGGAACTTCCCTTTGTTGCACTCTAAAACTTTGATACAATACAAATTCTATTGTCGTCTCCCAACCAACCAAAAAGAAGACAATTGTAAAGAAACCCTTACTCTAAGGAAAATATATTCATGTTAACTATTTAGCTTTAACATTAGGCACATGACAGTCACATGACCTGATAGCAATATCCCAATAGACGAGGGATACAAAAGTGCAAACCTAGGGAGAATAAACAACTCAGTGCCAAACTGTAAAAAACTAGAGCTGACATAATGCAAAAAGAGCCAAATGTGATGCTTAGAAGTGAAAATATCAAAGGAGTGATGGAGCAAGAACTCAGACACAGGATGAATGCTAAAAGTCGCAAACCCCTTGCTGTCTACCGAGATGACAACTCATTCCAATTTAGAAAATTAACTAAGGAAACTGAAGATCAACCAGCAGGAAAAGATCCCTGATCACCATGTAGCTCATTGATCATCATAAGCACGCCTTTTTCTGATCCTACAACTACTACTATTACCACTTCGATTTGATGCCAAACTAATTGAAGGTAGCTTAAATGAACAATCATTATCCTTATCCCACTCCCCCACCCCCACCCACCCCCCCCCCCCCAAAAAAAAAAAGACACTCATTATCCATTCTACTCCATTTTTGCATCCAATATAATAATTAGCTCTCTGAAACTAAGAATTCACTACAAATCTCTTTGTAATTTACTAGGCTTATGTCTGTGGCAGGGTTCGAACCTATGACACTGTCACTCATACGCCAATTGTCCCTCATTCGATTAAAAAGAGAAATGTTAATAAGTTTATAAACTAAACGGGCTCTCCAACCTATTAGACTAGTCTGTTGGGTTGGACTCTCCTGTTTGGTCTATAACAGCACCTAACTCATGACTAAATACTACGGAGCAATTTTTACATAGAATTAAGGAAAAAGAGAAGATTATTACCTCAGATAAAGTAGAACGTAGAGAAGCAAAAAGAGAAGTAAAGCTACCATCTATCAGCGTAATCACTAGGCTTATGTATGTGGCAGGGTTCGAACTTGTGACAGTGCTTGTTATGTGCCAATTATCCCTCATTCGATTAAAATGAGAAACGTTAATAAGTTTATAAACTAAACGGGGCTCTCCAACCTATTAAACTAGTCTTTTGAGTTGGACTCTCCTATTTGGTCTATAACAGCACTTAACTCACACCTCGCAAGCTGAGCTCTTACCACTATAATTTACGGAGCAATATTTGCATGAATTATAGGCTAAATGGACTTTCCCTCTATTAGACTAGTCTTTTGGATAACGACGCCAAACTCACGCGTCGCAAGTTGAGCTCTTACCATTAAATACTACGAAGCAATTTTTACCTAGAATTAAGGAAAAAGAGAAATTACCTGAGATAAAGTAGAACGTAGAGAAGCAAAAAGAGAAGTAAAGCTATCAGCAATCGCCATTGAATCTCTTTCAACTATTTCTATTGCTTTCATTATTTCTTTTCCATTTATTTCTGATTCCACATTTTGATTATTATTATCAGAATTCAGCTGATTCGTCTCTTTCTCTGAAATTAGGGTTTGATTTGATTCCATTTTTTCAGATTATCAATTCGGGTCGAAGATTTCACCGGAGTTTGTATTTGCACCAATTTTCTGAAATTTTGCCAGATGGCCACTAAACTTATGGGCGGAATTTTTAGACTGATTTTAAGTTTTAGCCTTGTTGTTGCTGCTGTTGTTGTTTCTGTTACATCCGCGAGGACTTGTTTAGTGCTCTCGCAATGGCTCTCAAACTTGCTAAGGAGTTTTTCTCTTACCATATACTTAAATCTTTTATTTTTCTAGTTGTTGAGTTATATTTAATCAATATCTATTAATTCGTATTATTTAGAATTCTTTTATCTTTGCTTCGTTGATTTTATAATATCACTATAGAATAATGTTCTTTTGGTTAATTGCCTTATAAATAAATTTTAGTAAAGTTATGTATATAGTATCGAGTTCTATTGTCTACTTAATAGAGAGTGACAATCACTTGTAGCTCGATACTGGAGAACGAAAATATGTCGAGTACTTAAATATTAGTTACGACTATTTAAGAGTCACTATTTATTCAAATATTATGGGGCAAAGTGCACGAATTGCCACTTTTGCTAGTGGTCTTGGGTTTGAGGCCACTTTTTTAAATGGTTTTACATGAAATACCACTTTTTAGAACTTCAATTCTTGTGGGTTGAAGTTCAAACCATGTGGGCTGAAATTCAATCCCTGTTGGCTGAACTTCATGCCTAAGGTATAAAGTTCAATTTCAACCCGCAAGGCCTGAACTTTTAGGTAAAAATTTCGCCCAGCAGCCATTTTTAACACTGGTATTTAGTTTGAGGCCACTATTTTCTTTGGTCTTACACTAGAGGCCACTTTTGGGCCTTTACTAAATAAATGTTGACTTAAGTTCTGATAGTTGACCGAACTTCAGTCCATACGGCCCCTGGACTGAAGTTCCATCTCTTAAGGACTGAACTTTCAGTCCATGGCCACCATGGACTGAAGTTCCATCTTAAGGACTGGACTGAACTTCCGTCCATATGGCCGTGGATTGAAGTTCAATTTTTAAGGACTGAACTTCAATCCGGCCTCTGGACTGAAGTTCAATCTCTTTAAGCAAAAGTGGCCACAAACTAAATATTTTGGTATTAGTGGCCTGTGCCCTAAGACCAGTGGCAAAAGTGGCCTTTCGTGCACTTAGCCCAACTTTTAGGCATAAATGCGTAAACCTTAACCCTTGTGGGCTAAAGATGAACTTCAACCCTTGTGGTATGAAGTTCAGCCCACAAGGATTGAAGTTCCAAAAAGTAGCTTCTCATGTAAAACTAATAAAAAAAGTAGCTTCAAAGCAAAGATCAGTGGCAAAACTGGTCTCTGAGCGAAATTTTTACAATATTTTTTAAGTCAAACCTTATGTGTTATATTAAATTTATAGGTATTTTACATAAAAATGACACATGCTAGTAATGGTACGACTCTACCACATAGTTCTATAAAATTTATCGAATCGAAGGAAAACTGTCATGAATGGACGGTTTTGAAAAGTCTTAGTTTGGTTATACACAATGGAGTAACCGAAAAATTGGTATGATATAAATTTTATGAAAAAATCGACCGAATCGAACCGTTGACACTCCTACATATAGCGAGCACCCGTAAAACACCTTCCCGTAAAACAAAAGGTGTTGTTGGTGCTTCGGTCGAAGCATGGGTGCTGAACTTTGGACGCTCACAACTTCTTGCTTGTGTTTAATTCCAAGCAAAAATAATTTTTTTAAGCACCAGATTGTCCCTTTTGACCCTACTTTTTACCCCAATTCATTACTACTTTATGTGTTCACTTTTTTTTTTTTTTACTTTATTTAATTAGCCGTAAAAAAAAGAAATTATGCTTAAAAGAAATAACAATAATAAAAGCCTCGAACCCTTTTGTACATTAGAATGGTTCCTCAAGACAAATCCCAAGAATTTTTTTCTTGCCACTTTATTTTTTCATCACAAATTCACGGACTATTATCAAGAATCTCAAAATCAAAACATACGATAATAAGTATTTTTTTTTCATGGTGCTACTGCTTTTGTAGAACGAGCTTTTCTCATCTATGAACTACATAAAAAATGAACTCATAACAGCATCGATGATGAATTTTTAAATGATTGTTTAGTTTGTTATGTGGAGTGTAAAATCCATACAATTGTAAGCAATGATGCTATTGTTTATTATTTTCAACAGGTGAAAAATTTTCGGGCACATTTGTAACTTGTGGCTACAAGTCTTTTTTTTTTTTGTAACGACAATGTCATACGTAAGTTTATTGTTACTCGTGACTAGAAGTCCTTTTCGGTATTAATAATATTAATCGTAGTTTTCTTATTAACTTTTTTCATTGTCGTGTTTGAATAGTTGTGCACTCAAACTATCTGATTGGTTGCAAGTAGCAACTTTCTGTTAAAGGAAGTGAGCATTCATGACCTTCAAATTCTGAATTCGCCATTGAGTTTTGAGGTCAGAATTTGTTATGCTTAACCCCAAACCTAGTTGGCCTATGCATAACTTCAAACCTGAAGGTCTGAAGTTCAACCGCAAATCTTTAGGGTTGTAGTTATGAACTGAAGGTTTGAAGTTTAAGCTATCAGCTAAAAATTAAATAATTCTTAAGCAGTTTTTCAATAAAATTGAGGCTAAAACTTAAGCAGTTTTTCAATAAAGGCCAATAAAGGGACGGTGGCACAAAAGTTTCCTATTTCTATGAATCTTCTCCTTCTGAAAGCATAGCGGAACAAGGATCTCATTTTGGAGTATGATGGTTAGGTAATGCAATTTTAATTGTTAAGAGTGATTTCATATTCTTTGAGTAAAATTTCATTAAATGTCATGTAAGAGGAGACATAAAGCATTTATATTACTCTTTTACATTAATATTAGTATTTTTCTTCTATTGCACTCAAAGACATAAAAGTAGCTGATGTTGAACACAACAAATATCTAAAACTTGCTTTTCAACATTTTCCTATTAAGCATGTGATATGTAACATACTATATTCCTTGTGTTTAATTACAAGTATTTACTTGCTAATCCAACAACAACAACAACATACCCAATATATCTCACAAAAATGGGGTCTGAGAAGGGTGAAATGTACGCAGACCTTACCCCCACTAAAGTGGAGAAGTTGTTTCCGTTAGACCCTTGACTAGGAGAGTAGTATTATCTTATTATGGATATGTTACTTACATAATTACATAATATAAAATAAGTAAACCACTCCATTCTTGCGCAAAATATTACTCCCTCCGTTCCAATTTATGCGGCAGCATTTTTTTATTTGTCTGTTTCAAAAAGAATGTCAGATTCTATATTTGGTAACAATTTAACTTCAAAATAACAGTTTTGCCATTACTGAAATGATTCACAACCACACAAATATCTCTCTTTTATTTTACACCACAAGTTTCAAAAGTCTTCCTTTATTTCTTGAACTTTGTGCCGAGTCAAACTATGACACATAAAATGGAACGGAGGGAGTAATAGAGAAAAGTGGTGTGTCTGGATATGACTATTAACGCCTCTAATTTTTATCGTGATGACATTAATCTATTATTCTTTTATAAATTATAATAAAAAAAGGCAGTCCGGTGCACAAAGTATTTCGCGTTTACGCAGGATACGAGTAAGGGCCCACCACAAGGGTATGGGTATGACGTACACAGCTTAATTTATTCAAAAAATGGAGTATATTTACTTTATTGTTTATTTAAAGCATATAATGGTAGAGATTCTTTGCTTTGGTAGATGGAATGGAACAAAATCTTGAAGTTGAAAAAAACATTTAAAGAAAAATATTAGAGACAAATATTTAAGCCCATAATGTATGCACGTTTTATGATCGTGATTGCAACAAATATTTTTGGGATTTAAGGGATTGGACCCTACCTAAAATGACTGCCACGTGTAATAATCTAATAATGTCAAAACATATCATAACAAATAATATAGGGCGGGAATATTATTCCAAGAACATATGTGGACCACACGTATTATCAATTTTGAACTTTTGAAAAGGAAATATTAATAAAGAAAATACAAAAATTACGCAATTTGGAAAGAGAGAATTCAGCTACTAATTATTAATTACTTCTTTAGTTTTCACATAGAATTTTGAATAATAGAAAAGGGAAAACTCGATCATTTATGAAACAAGAATTATTTTATTTGAAAAGAATACTTTTTCTGTCGATGAATATTATATGTGCCAAATTTGTCATCAGTTA